>OY288281.1:39937687-40486009 GCA_958450335.1 Hibiscus tridactylites
CCAAAAACCTTCAAACCATGTTTCAAAAGCTGAAATCCCAACTTCACTCACCGATTACCAAACAAAGCTAGCCAACAAGCTTTCCAAGCTTCCGAAACCTTCCGAAAACACCTCCAAGGCTCAAGGATCAACCTCCCCTGTTTCAAGCACACAAAAACAGAACATTAATGCATCCTTATGCATTAAAACACCAGCAACATCAACACAACTCGCTGCTCATCACAAATCTAACAATTTGGCTACCAAACACAACCGAAATCATCTCCAAACACTTCCAAAACTTAACCCAGCCAAGATCCATCACTTCTAACCATTTTTATACATCAAATAACATGCAAAATGATCACAACCACGTCCTTATACCTCCAGGTATAACAGATCACCAATTACACTCCAAAAACAACCAAAAACTCAAGCCAAACTTAGGAAATTCAACCTATCCGGGATTGCATTGATTAAACCTCAACTTCTAATCATTTTAGCATTCATTTAACATCAATTTAACACCTCAAAACCCTGCTTAAACAGATCACACGAAATTTTCACCAAAATCACCAAATCTTGCATTTTAGCCAAAAATCAAGATCTCAATTGAAAAGCCTTTAATAAAACATGAATCAAGGATTGAGAACTTAGGAATTTCAGTAAAGAACTGATAGTTTAGAGGAGAAGGACGTTCTTACCTCCAAACTTGAATTTCTCCATTTTAGAGCCAAAATGCTTCATGAATCAACTTGTAAATTGTGAGGTTTTGATGATGAGATTATTAGGAATCAAATAAAAATTGAAATGAGAGTTTAGGATGTCAAAATCAGAGAAAGAAATCTGAGGAAATCTTGTTTGGGTAGAGAGAAAATGAGAGAAAAGAGAATTTGAGAGAAAATAGAAAAATTAGTTAAGAATTGGTTAAAATGATTTCCCTCTCTTTTCTTAATCTTTAAAATCAGATTTTAGACTTAAAATATCTTAGAAAAATCTGGAGAAATCCTTTTTGGAATAATAGCTCCTTAAAGATTCAAAGTTTCAATCCTTTATAAAACTGTCCCGCAACTTTCAAAAATTACATTTTGGTCACTAGCCAAAATGTCAACCTTCCGAACCTCATTTTCCAAAATCGATTTCACAGTTCACCTTTATATATTAAAATATGATTTTAGAACATTTTTCCATATTTTTAATGCAACCCAAACTAGGCTTTCCTAAATTCCCTCTTATATATTCAATCAGCACTTTGACCGAACCGGTCAACGCCAAAACTTCTGAGCCCAAAACCGGGGCGTTACATGTTTGGTTGATGCAATTATGTCCCTTGAATGTTAAATGACTTGCAGGCAAAATTTGGTGGCATTTGGAGCATGTTTGATAGGTCAATTGTGTGTTTAAACAGCAAAAATCTGCAAGTCTGGGCAGGCCGTATCGGAACGGGTGCTATCGTTTCGGAACAGGGGCCTGAAATGGCCTAGGCGTTCCGAAACGGGAGGAACCTTTCCGGAACGGAAATGCCACTGCCAAGCCTCGTTTCGGAACCAGTTTCGGAATGGTCCCGCATTTCGGAACAGGTCCTCCCTGTTTCGAAACACTCGACCGCTGGGCTCTGAATTTGATGGTTATATGTTTTGAAATGTTTGCGTTTTAGTCCTGAATCTTGTTATTGCAATTGGATGAGTTTGAGATGTCCGTTTGAGCTGAAATTTGGCAGGGAAGCATGAAAGATGATTAATTTCATATTGGTAACTTAGATTTGGTTTAAGTCCTTATAATTTTCAGAATTTACAATTTGGTCCCTAAAGTTGTAACTTGTGCAATTGAGTCCCTGAATGTTCTCTGATTGTTATGAACTTTGAGTATGTTGATCTTGTGAACATATCAAGGGTTAATGTGCATCTAGAAAAGATTAAAAAGAAAAAAGGGTCGTTAATCAAGGTTGACTTTCGGGTTGGCTTTGGTTTTCCCCGTGTAATCTTCTTAATTTGGGTCAACCGTCTAGGTCGGGTTAAGGGGGTTACATTTGGTGGTATCAGAGCTGAGTTCTCGAGTAATTGGGAATGATTATGTGGATGATTAAAGTATGTATGCTTGTATGGTTGTTGAATGAAAGCATGTTGAGTGAATTGTAAATATGTTGCAGTTGTGGTGTATGCTGTGGTGAAGCATGTTGTGGGTACCCATTGCCAAATCAAAGCTAATGTAATGATGTTGTTTTTAAATGAAAATGAGCTTGAGTACTTGGATTGCTTACCTTGCTGAGCCTGACTTGTTTTATTGCATTGTGATTGTATTGTTAGAGTATGGCACCTCGTAGAGAAGTAAGGGTTAGTACGCGAGCTACGGCTCAGAACGAAAATGAAAAGAACGTTGAGAATGCTATGGATTTACCTCCTCCACCGGGTGGTTGTGGTGCTGAGGGTGAAGGAGCTGGTGCTGCAGCTGGTGCTGGGGTCGCAGGACCTGAAACTGGGCAGGGACAAGCTGTTCCTGACATGACGATGTTGGTGCAAGCTATTGCTGGTGCTTTTCGAGCGGCAGTAGCTGGAGCTCAAGGAGCTGGGTTGCACTGATGTGCAGAAGTTGGGGTGTGTGGTATCCTTGCTACAGGATGATGCTTATACATGGTGGACAACCACTATTTCTGGGATGGCAGAGGCTGATGTAACTTGGACGTTCTTCCAGAACGCGTTCAAGAGAAGGTATCTAGGTGTGAGGTACCTAGATGAAAAGAAGAGGGAATTCATGTCTCTTACCCAGGGGAGCATGTCTGTAGCTGAGTATGAAGTTCAGTTCGTTCGACTCAGTCAATACGCGCCTGAGCTTGTCCCGGATGAGCAGGAGAGGTGTGAAAGATTTCGCTATGGTTTAGTGACGGATGTAAAGATGTATGTGCTGGCTACCGAGTATGATGATTTTGATGTGCTGGTGGGCCGTGCCAAGGATATTGAGATGAACTTTGTAACGCCCCGGTTTTGGGCTTAGAAGTTTGAGCGTTGACCGGTTTGGTCAAAGTGCTATTCGAATCTAAAAGGGTGAAATTAGGAAAGCCTAGTTCGGGTTGCATTAAAAATATGGAAAAATGTTCTAAAATCATCTTTTAATATAATTAAGTGAACTGTGAAATCAATTTTGGAAAATGAGTTTTGGAAGGCTGACATTTTGGCTAGTGACCAAAATGTAATTTTCAAAAGTTTGGTGACTGTTTTAGAAAGGGTTGAAACTTTGAATCTTTAAGGAGCTATTATTCCAAAAGTAGTTTCTCCAGATTTTTCTAAGATATTTTAATGAATAATTCTGATTTTAAAGCTTAAGAAAAGTGGAGGGAAATCATTTTTACCATTTTGTAACCAACTTTCCATTTTCTTTCAATTTTCCTTTTCTCTCATTTTCTCTCAACCCAAACACTTTCTCTCCAGAGATTTCTTTCTGATTTTGTCACTCAAATCTATCTTTTCAATTCTCTTTGGATTCCTAATCATCTCTACAACAAAACCTTGCAATTTGCTATTTGGATTTTCAAGCTTTTTGGCTCTAAAGAGGAGAAACTCAAGTTTGGAGGTAAGAACGTCCTTCTCCTCTAAACTATCAGTTCTTTACTGAAATTCCTAAGTTTTCAATCCTTAATTGATGTTTTATTAAAGGCTTTTAAGATGTGAATTGGATCTTGGCTTATAATGCAAGATTTGGTGATTTTTGATGATTTTCGTTTGATCTGATTAATCTGTGATTTGAGATGTGTTTTTGATGTTAATTGGACACTAAATTGATAAGGAATTGAGTTTTGATTAATGCAATCCCGGATAGGTTGAGTTTCCTAAGTTTAGATTGTGTTTCTTGGTTGTTTTTGAGGTGATCTTGTGGATCTGATGTTGCTGGAGGTATAAGGATGTTTATAGGCTCCTTTTAGATGTTAAATGATGTTAAAGGATGTTAGGTTTTGATGGTTTATGGCTGGGATTTGTTGAGAAGAGGTTTGGATGCATTTTCGGTTGTGTTTGGTAGCCGAAAATGGTGTGTGGGTGAGAGCAGCGAGTTTAGGTGCTTTCATTGAAGCAATTAATGCATGATGATGCATTAATCCTCTGCTTTGATGTGTTAAAACAGGGGAGGCATCTTTGGATCCAAGAGTTGTTGATCCGGAAGCTTGAATTGGTGCTTTGGCTTGAGGCGAAGTGGAATCGGTGAGTGAGTATATGGTTTTCGGCTTTGAAACCAATGTCTTGGGAGCTTAGTTTAAGTCTAAACAACTTTGCTAAGCTCAAGCGTAAGTTTTTCGGAAATACTCTCTAGTGGTGGCCATGATTTTGTTGTGATGCAATGTGGTTTATTGCATGATTTAAATACTGTTTTGAAAGCATGTTTTAGCATGGTATTTGCTGTTTTTATAAGCCATATGTTGAAGGAAGCTCAAGGTAAGAGTTCCTTGTTTTTGTACATTGATAAAATGTGGTTTGATGCTTTTAAATGCATGATGTATATGGCTTGGTTTAATGCTTTAAAACAGTGAATAAATTGATGTTAATGATGTATATTGGCAAGTGATGTTTTGAAAAGGTTAAGGTCACTAAGGTGGTTAAAAGTCCTTGAGTGAGCCTTGTATACTTAAGAACATCAAGGTGGTTAAAAGTCCTTGGATGGTTCTTGCTATGGACACAAAGGTGGTTAAAAGTCCTTGTGTGATTCTTTCCATGGTGTTTAAAAGTCCATGGGGCCAAGGTGTTTAAAAGTCCTTGGGGACAAGGTGTTTAAAAGTCCTTGGGGTGATACTTGATATGGACACAAAGGTGGTTAAAAGTCCTTGTGTGGTCCTCTTCCATCGTGTTTAAAAGTCCATGGGCCAAGGTGTTTAAAAGTCCTTGGGGCCAAGGTGTTTAAAAGTCCTTGGGGTGAAAGTTGATGAACTTGTTTTTAAAGAAATGGAACTTATCACTTGTGGCCAATATGACATGTTATGATATGAAGCAAGAGTTGCTTGTTTTAAGTATGCTTTAGAGCATTTGCTAATGTTGAATTGAAGCATGATTTATAAATGTTTTATAAGTGCATTATTGAATGGTTTTATGAGCATTCCTCACTAAGCTTTTGCTTACGCTCTCTTTCGTTTTCTTAATTCAATAATGCAGAACATTAGAGTACCTTGAGGGCAGCAAGAATGTCAAGCAATCAAGTGAAAGTAAAGCTCAATGTATGGAAGTTTTCTTAAGTACACTTTTAGCTTTTGGTAATTTGGCAATGGGGGACCAATGTGTATGTTTGGGAGATGTTTGGAACTCCCTAAGTATGTTGAATGATTGATGAGAATGCTGGTTTAGTGTTTGGCCTTTATATGCTTGAATTGGAAGTTTGTGCTTAAATGGTTTGCTTGTGTAGGAAGCATGCCTATAGAATTGGGGCTTTTTGCATATGATGTTGTTTTGATGAATTGTTGATGCAAGTATGTCCTATATATGTTGAATTGCATGCTGGTAAAGTTTGGTAGCATTTGGAGCATGATTGGATGTTTAATTGCATGTTTAAGGATGCCTTTTGGAGCAATCTGTGCAGGGCGTTTCGGAACAGTATCACCCGTTTCGGAACAGGTGCCTTAAACAAGCCCAGGCGTCCGAAACGGGAGGGACCGTTCCGAAACGGTTTGGCTACTGCCAGACCCCCGTTGCGGTACGCGTTGCGGAACGGCCCGTGTTTCGAAACGGGCTCTGCCTGTTTCGGAACGGGTGACCGTTGGGGGCTGACATTGGCGGTTAAATGTTTTGTAATGTTTGCATTTTGGTCCTGAATCTTGTTTGTGCAATTGTATGAGTTTGGAATGTCCTTTTGAGCTGAAATTTCACAGTGAAGCATGAAACCTAATTAATTAAAAGCTGGTAACTTTAATTTGGGTTAAGTCCTCATATTTATCAGAAATTACAATTTGGTCCCTAAAGTTGTAATTTGTTCAATCGGGTCCCTGTTTGATCTCTGATGTTTGTGATCTTTGAATATGATGTTTGTGTGATCACAATTAGGGCTAATGTGCATCTAGATAAGATTAAAAAGAAAAAAAAGGGGTCGTTAATCAAGGTTGACTTTCGGGTTGACTTTGGTTTTCCCCGTGTGACTTTCTTAATTCGGGTCAACCGTCTAGGCCGGGTTAAGGGGGTTACATTTGGTGGTATTAGAGCCAGGTTCTCGAGTAATTGGGAATGTTTGTATGCATGATTGAAGTATGTTTGCCTTGTATGCTTGTTGATTAGAAGCATGTTTAGTGGCTTGTGATTTAGATGCAATTGAGTTGTATGCTGTGATGTAGCATGTTGTGGGTACCCATTGCCAAATCAAAGCTAAAGAAATGATGTTGATTTTGAATGAAATTGAGCTTGAATACTTGGATTGCTTACCTTGCTGGGCCTGACTTTGTTTTATTTGTATTGTTAATGCATGGTAAAAGTATGGCACCGCGTAGAGAGTTACGAGGTAATGTGCGAGCTGCGGCTCAGAATGAGAATGAAAATGAAGAGAACATGGGTAGTGCAGTGTTACCTCCTCCTCCACCTGGTGGTGGTGGTGTTGAGGGAGGGAGAGCTGAAGCTGCAGCAGCTGGTGCTGGGGCTGCAGGACCAGAGGTTGGTCAGGGGCAAGCTATGCCTGATATGTCTATGTTAGTACAAGCTATTGCGGGTGCTTTTCTAGCAGCAGTAGCTGGAGCTCAAGGAGCTGGGCATCAGGGAGATGCTGGTGTTAGACTACCTTTGGAGCGTCTGCGCAGTCTTGGTGGGACTGAGTTCAGGGGTATGTCTGCTGAGAGTTCGGAAGCTTGGCTAGAGAGTACCAAGCGAATCTTGGGACAAATGAGTTGCACGGATGTGCAAAAGTTGGGCTGTGTGGTATCCTTGCTTCAGGATGATGCATATACATGGTGGACGACCACAATCTCTGGGATGGCTGAAGCTGATGTGACTTGGACATTCTTTCAGAATGTGTTCAAGCGGAGATATCTTGGTGTGAGATATCTTGATGAGAAGAAATGTGAGTTCATGACTCTTACCCAAGGGAGCATGACAGTGGCTGAGTATGAGGTGCAATTCGTGCGACTCAGTCAGTATGCACCTGAGCTTATTCCTGATGAACGGGAGAGGTGCGAAAGGTTTCGTTATGGTCTTGTAACGGAGGTGAAGATGTATGTGCTGGCCACTGAGTATGATGATTTTGATGTATTAGTGGGCCGAGCCAAGGATATAGAGATGAACTTGGGTTTGTCTGCGAAAGGTGCTGGAGCAAGTTCTGGTAAGAGAGCTGCTGAGTATAGTTCCGGAGGTGGACGGAACAAGAGGGGACGTGATCAGAGGTATCAGTCCTCAGCTAAGAGAGGTGGTGGTGCACCTGCTAGAGGGGGCAATGCTAGAGCTGACCCTAGTGCTTGTTGGACCTGTGGTTCACGTGGTCACATGAAGCGTGACTGTCCTCGTGCTGTGAGGGAGGTGCAAGCTCCTGTTGCGGCAGCTGGTTATGGATGCTGGAATTGTGGTTCTGCAGACCACTTGAGGCGAGATTGTCCGAGGTTGGCTGGTGATCAGATGCGTGCTCCTGCTGTTGCTGCACCACTGAGAGGTCGTGGGCGCGGCCGTGGTAATTTCCAGAGGCGTGAGGAAGGTGGTCGTGGAGTAGCCCATGTTGTGGCTATTCAGCCTGAAGGTGGAGGCCAAGCGAGGGTGTATGCTCAGCGTGAAGGGAGGAATGATGCAGATGTGATTGCAGGTACCTTTACTTTGCAATCCTTGTCATTGCTTTCTTTGATTGATTCTGGATCTACGCATTCATATATTTTGCGTGAGCATGCTGAATTGCTTGGTTTGCCTGTTGAGTCTTTGGATGTTGGTGTTCGCGTCACTAGTTCTTTTGGTGAAACTGTTGTGACTCGAAAGCTTTATAGAAGGTGTCCCTTGGTTGTTCAAGAACATGTTTTTCATGTTGATCTTATGGAGTTGCCCTTTTATGGTTTTGATGTAATCCTTGGTATGGATTGGCTTGCTGAGCATCGTGCTGTTGTGGATTGTGAAAATAAGCGTGTTTCGCTTAAGCTTGCGGATGATTATGAAGTTGTTGTGGTTGGTGAGAATGTGAAGTTTCTTACCAATGTTGTTTCTACCTTGGAGGCGAGTAGGATGCTGAGGCAAGGTTGTGAAGCTTATCTAGCTTTTGTGATGAATCCTAGTTCTAAGGAGTTGAAGGTGCAAGATATCAGAGTTGTGAAGGAGTTTCCTGGTGTTTTTCCTGAGGAGTTACCTGGTTTACCTCCTAATCACGAGGTGGAGTTTGGAATTGAGTTGTATGAGAATACAACTCCTGTGTCCATTACTCCCTATAGAATGGCACCTAAGGAGCTGAAGGAGCTGAAGACGCAGTTGCAAGAGTTGCTTGATCGTGGTTTCATCCGGCCGAGTGTGTCACCTTGGGGAGCACCGGTCTTGTTTGTGAAGAAGAAAGATGGCACTATGAGGATGTGCATTGATTACCGTCAGCTGAACAAGTTGACTATCAAGAATCGGTATCCTTTGCCGAGGATTGATGATCTCTTTGATCAATTTCGGGGAGCTGCTGTGTTCTCTAAGATTGACTTGAGGTCAGGGTATTACCAGTTGAAGGTAAAGGATGTGGATGTGCCTAAGACAGCTTTCAGGACAAGGTATGGGCATTATGAGTTCCTTGTGATGCCGTTTGGTTTGACAAATGCTCCTGCTGCTTTCATGGACATGATGAACCGTGTGTTTCATGAATACCTGGATAAGTTCGTTGTGGTGTTCATTGATGATATCCTCGTGTACTCGCGTACTGAGGAGGAGCACGAAGAGCATTTGAGGATTGTTTTGCAAGCTTTGTTGGAGAATCAGCTTTATGCTAAGCTGAGCAAGTGAGAGTTCTTGCTTAAGGAGGTGGTGTTCCTTGGGCATGTGGTCTCAGCTGAGGGGATTCGTGTTGATCCTCAGAAGATTGAGGCAGTAATGAACTGGAAGGTTCCTAAGTCTGTTCATGAGGTCCGTAGTTTCCTTGGTTTGGCAGGATACTACCGAAGGTTTGTGGATGGTTTTTCCAAGATTGCTGCTCCTTTGACGAAGCTGTTGCAGAAGGATGTTAAGTATGAGTGGACGGAAGCGAGACAGCAGGCTTTTGAGAAGCTGAAGGCGGCTTTGACGCAAGCTCCTATCTTGGTTCAGCCTAAATCAGGGAAAGAGTTTGTGGTCTATAGTGATGCATCCTATGTTGGTTTGGGATGTGTGCTGATGCAAGAGGGTAAGGTGGTGGCTTATGCATCGCGGCAGTTGAAAGTGCATGAGCGTAATTACCCTACGCATGATATTGAGCTGGCTGCAGTGGTTTTTGCTCTGAAGATCTGGAGGCATTATCTGTATGGTGAGAAGTGTACTGTGTACACGGATCACAAGATTTTGAGGTATCTGATGTCACAGAAGGAGTTGAATCTTAGGCAGCGGCGTTGGTTGGAGTTGCTCAAGGATTATGATCTGACGATTGAGTACCATCCTGGAAAGGCTAATGTTGTTGCGGATGCCTTGAGTAGGAAGGTAGCTGTTGAGCTGAGGGCTATGTTTGCTAGCTTGAGCATATCGCGAGATGGTGGTCTTGTTGCTGAGTTGCAGGTGAAACCATCGTTGGTTCAGTTGGTCAAGGATAAGCAGTTGCTGGATGATTCCTTGGTGTCTCATGTTCAGGATATCGCGGAGGGTAGACCTTCGGATTTCTGCTTTAATGATGATGGGGTGTTGTGTTTTGGGAGTCGAATAGTAGTGCCTGCTGATGCTGAGTTGAGGCGTGCTATTTTGACTGAAGGTCATAGTAGTCCTTTTGCTATGCACCCTGGTAGTACTAAGATGTACCGTGATCTTCGTGATGAGTACTATTGGGTGGGTTTGAAGAAGGATGTTGCAGAGTTTGTGAGCAAGTGTTTGGTGTGTCAGCGAGTTAAGGCTGAACATCAGGTTCCTTCTGGGTTGTTGCAACCGTTGAAAATCCCCTTAATGGAAGTGGGAGAGGGTTACCATGGATTTTGTATCTGGTTTACCTCTGTCTCCTTCGAAGAAGAACTCTGTTTGGGTGATTGTGGACCGCCTGACGAAGTGTGCGCATTTCTTGCCTGTGCATACTACGTTCTCTTTGGATAAGCTGGCAGAGCTGTACATTGCTGAGATTGTGAGGCTGCATGGTGTGCCTAAGTCGATTGTGTCGGATAGGGATCCGAGGTTCACATCGCGTTTCTGGCAGTGTTTGCATCAAGCTTTGGGTACAGGATTGCATTTCAGTACATCCTATCATCCTTAGTCGGATGGTCAGTCTGAGCGAGTTATTCAGATCTTGGAGGATATGTTGAGATGCTGCGTGATTGAGTTCCAAGGTTCTTGGGAGAAGCATCTGCCTTTGGTTGAGTTCGCTTATAACAATAGTTATCAGGCGAGTATACAGATGGCACCTTATGAGGCTTTGTACGGGAGGAAGTGTAGGACTCCTCTTTGTTGGGCTGAAACTGGTCAAAAGTTGGTTTCGATGCCGGCTTTGTTGAAAGGGACCACTGAGAAGGTGAAGCTTATCTGTGAGCGGTTGAAGGCTGCCTCTGATCGGCAAAAGTCTTACGCGGATTTGAAGCGTAAGGAGATAGAGTATGCGGTGGGTGACCGTGTGTTCTTGAAGGTTTCGCCTTAGAAGAAGGTGATGAGGTTTGGCCGGAAGGGTAAGTTGAGCCCTAGGTACATTGGACCATATGAGGTTGTTGAGCGTGTGGGTCCTGTTGCGTATCGGTTGAGGTTACCTCAGGAGTTGGAGAAGATTCATGATGTGTTCCATGTTTCTATGCTCCGGAGGTATAGATCTGATCCTTCGCATGTGATGCCTGTGGAGGAAGTGGTTTTGAATCCGGATTTGACCTACGATGAGGAACCGGTGAAGGTTCTGGATTCGGATAGCAAGGTTCTTCGTGGCAAGACCATTGAGTTGGTGAAGGTGCTGTGGAAGCATCGAGGTGTTGAGGAAGCCACGTGGGAGCGGAAGGAAGACATGCTGAAGCAGTTTCCTTATCTCTTTCCTTCAGGTAAATTTCGAGGACGAAATTTCTTAAGGGGGGGAGAGTTGTAACGCCCCGGTTTTGGGCTTAGAAGTTTGAGCGTTGACCGGTTTGGTCAAAGTGCTGTTCGAATCTAAAAGGGTGAAATTAGGAAAGCGTAGTTCGGGTTGCATTAAAAATATGGAAAAATGTTCTAAAATCATCTTTTAATATAATTAAGTGAACTGTGAAATCAATTTTGGAAAATGAGTTTTGGAAGGGTGACATTTTGGCTAGTGACCAAAATGTAATTTTCAAAAGTTTGGTGACTGTTTTAGAAAGGGTTGAAACTTTGAATCTTTAAGGAGCTATTATTCCAAAAGTAGTTTCTCCAGATTATTCTAAGATATTTTAATGAATAATTCTGATTTTAAAGCTTAAGAAAAGTGGAGGGAAATCATTTTTACCGTTTTGTAACCAACTTTCCATTTTCTTTCAATTTTCCTTTTCTCTCATTTTCTCTCAACCCAAACACTTTCTCTCCAGAGATTTCTTTCTGATTTTGTCACTCAAATCTATCTTTTCAATTCTCTTTGGATTCCTAATCATCTCTAAAACAAAACCTTGCAATTTGCTATTTAGATTTTCAAGCTTTTTGGCTCTAAAGAGGAGAAACTCAAGTTTGGAGGTAAGAACGTCCTTCTCCTCTAAACTATCAGTTCTTTACTGAAATTCCTAAGTTTTCAATCCTTAATTGATGTTTTATTAAAGGCTTTTAAGATGTGAATTGGATCTTGGCTTATAATGCAAGATTTGGTGATTTTTGATGATTTTCGTTTGATCTGATTAATCTGTGATTTGAGATGTGTTTTTGATGTTAATTGGACACTAAATTGATAAGGAATTGAGTTTTGATTAATGCAATCCCGGATAGGTTGAGTTTCCTAAGTTTAGCTTGTGTTTCTTGGTTGTTTTTGAGGTGATCTTGTGGATCTGATGTTGCTGGAGGTATAAGGATGTTTATAGGCTCTTTTTAGATGTTAAATGATGTTAAAGGATGTTAGGTTTTGATGGTTTATGGCTGGGCTTTGTTGAGAAGAGGTTTGGATGCATTTTCGGTTGTGTTTGGTAGCCGAAAATGGTGTGTGGGTGAGAGCAGCGAGTTTAGGTGCTTTCATTGAAGCAATTAATGCATGATGATGCATTAATCCTCTGCTTTGATGTGTTAAAACAGGGGAGGCATCTTTGGATCCAAGAGTTGTTGATCCGGAAGCTTGAATTGGTGCTTTGGCTTGAGGCGAAGTGGAATCGGTGAGTGAGTATATGGTTTTTGGCTTTGAAACCAATGTCTTGGGAGCTTAGTTTAAGTCTAAACAACTTTGCTAAGCTCAAGCGTAAGTTTTTCGGAAATACTCTCTAGTGGTGGCCATGATTTTGTTGTGATGCAATGTGGTTTATTGCATGATTTAAATACTGTTTTGAAAGCATGTTTTAGCATGGTATTTGCTGTTTTTATAAGCCATATGTTGAAGGAAGCTCAAGGTAAGAGTTCCTTGTTTTTGTACATTGATAAAAATTGGTTTGATGCTTTTAAATGCATGATGTATATGGCTTGGTTTAATGCTTTAAAACAGTGAATAAATTGATGTTAATGATGTATATTGGCAAGTGATGTTTTGAAAAGGTTAAGGTCACTAAGGTGGTTAAAAGTCCTTGAGTGAGCCTTGTATACTTAAGAACATCAAGGTGGTTAAAAGTCCTTGGATGGTTCTTTCTATGGACACAAAGGTGGTTAAAAGTCCTTGTGTGATCCTTTCCATGGTGTTTAAAAGTCCATGGGGCCAAGGTGTTTAAAAGTCCTTGGGGCCAAGGTGTTTAAAAGTCCTTGGGGTGATACTTGATATGGACACAAAGGTGGTTAAAAGTCCTTGTGTGGTCCTCTTCCATGGTGTTTAAAAGTCCATGGGCCAAGGTGTTTAAAAGTCCTTGGGGCCAAGGTGTTTAAAAGTCCTTGGGGTGAAAGTTGATGAACTTGTTTTTAAAGAAATGGAACTTATCACTTGTGGCCAATATGACATGTTATGATATGAAGCAAGAGTTGCTTGTTTTAAGTATGCTTTAGAGCATTTGCTAATGTTGAATTGAAGCATGATTTATAAATGTTTTATAAGTGCATTATTGAATGGTTTTATGAGCATTCCTCACTAAGCTTTTGCTTACGCTCTCTTTCGTTTTCTTAATTCAATAATGCAGAACATTAGAGTACCTTGAGGGCAGCAAGAAGGTCAAGCAATCAAGTGAAAGTAAAGCTCAATGTATGGAAGTTTTCTTAAGTACACTTTTAGCTTTTGGTAATTTGGCAATGGGGGACCAATGTGTATGTTTGGGAGATGTTTGGAACTCCCTAAGTATGTTGAATGATTGATGAGAATGTTGGTTTAGTGTTTGGCCTTTATATGCTTGAATTGGAAGTTTGTGCTTAAATGGTTTGCTTGTGTAGGAAGCATGCCTATAGAATTGGGGCTTTTTGCATATGATGTTGTTTTGATGAATTGTTGATGCAAGTATGTCCTATATATGTTGAATTGCATGCTGGTAAAGTTTGGTAGCATTTGGAGCATGATTGGATGTTTAATTGCATGTTTAAGGATGCCTTTTGGAGCAATCTGTGCAGGGCGTTTCGGAACAGTATCACCCGTTTCGGAACAGGTGCCTTAAACAAGCCCAGGCGTCCGAAACGGGAGGGACCGTTCCGAAACGGTTTGGCTACTGCCAGACCCCCGTTGCGGTACGCATTGCGGAACGGCCCGTGTTTCGAAACGGGCTCTGCCTGTTTCGGAACGGGTGACCGTTGGGGGCTGACATTGGCGGTTAAATGTTTTGTAATGTTTGCATTTTGGTCCTGAATCTTGTTTGTGCAATTGTATGAGTTTGGAATGTCCTTTTTAGCTGAAATTTCACAGTGAAGCATGAAACCTAATTAATTAAAAGCTGGTAACTTTAATTTGGGTTAAGTCCTCATATTTATCAGAAATTACAATTTGGTCCCTAAAGTTGTAATTTGTTCAATCGGGTCCCTGTTTGATCTCTGATGTTTGTGATCTTTGAGTATGATGTTTGTGTGATCACAATTAGGGCTAATGTGCATCTAGATAAGATTAAAAAGAAAAAAAGGGTCGTTAATCAAGGTTGACTTTCGGGTTGACTTTGGTTTTCCCCGTGTGACTTTCTTAATTCGTGTCAACCGTCTAGGCCGGGTTAAGGGGGTTACAAACTTGGGTTTGTCTGCTAGAAGTGCTGGGTCAAGTGCTGGTAAGCGAGCTGCTGAATATAGTTCCGGTGGTGGACGGAACAAGAGGGGACGTGATCAGAAGTATCAGTCCTCAGCTAAGCGAGGTGGTGGTGCGCCTGCTCGGGGAGGCAATGCTAGAGTTGATCTGAGTGCATGTTGGACATGTGGTTCGTGTGGCCATATGAAGCGTGATTGTCCTCGAGCTGTGAGGGAGGTGCAGGCTCCTGTTGTGGCAGCTGGCAATGCGTGCTGGAACTGTGGATCTACGGATCACATGAGGAGAGAGTGTCCTATGTTGGCCGGTGGCCATGTGCGTGCTCCTGTTGTTGCACCACAGAGAGGTCGTGGGCGTGGCCGTGGTAACTTTCAGCAAGGAGAGAGGAAGGTGGTCGGGGTGTGGCCCATGTTGTGGCTATTCAGCCTGAGGGTGGCGGTCAAGCTAGGGTGTATGCTCAGCGGGAAGGGAGGAATGACGCGGATGTGATCGCAAGTACTTTTACTTTGCAATCCTTGTCATTACTTTCCTTGATTGATTCTGGATCTACGCACTCATACATATTGCGTGAGCATGCTGAATTGCTTGGTTTGCCTGTTGAGTTTCTGGAGGTTGGTGTGCGTGTCACTAGTTCTTTTGGTGAGACTGTTGTGACTCGAAAGCTTTATAGAAGATGTCCTTTGGTTGTTCAAGATCATGTTTTTCATGTTGAACTTATGGAGTTGCCTTTCTATGGTTTTGATGTAATCCTTGGTATGGATTGGCTTGCTGAGCATCGTGCTGTAGTGGATTGTGAAAATAAGCGAGTTTCGTTGAAGCTTGCGGATGATTATGAGGTAGTTGTGGTTGGTGAGAATGTGAAGTTTCTTGCCAATGTGGTATCTACATTGGAAGCGAGTAGGATGCTGAGGCAAGGTTGTGAAGCTTATCTAGCTTTTGTGATGAATCCTAGCTCTAAAGAGTTGCGTGTGCAAGATATCAGGATTGTGAAAGAGTTTCCTGGTGTGTTTCCTGAGGAGTTGCTTGGATTGCCTCCTAATCACGAGGTGGAGTTTGGGATTGAGCTGTATGAGAATACAACTCATGTGTCCATTACCCCTTATAGAATGGCACCCAAAGAGTTGAAGGAGCTGAAGACGCAATTGCAAGAGTTGCTTGATCGTGGGTTCATTCGGCCGAGTGTGTCACCTTGGGGTGCACCGGTCTTATTTGTGAAGAAGAAGGATGGCACTATGAGAATGTGCATTGATTATCATCAGCTGAACAAGTTGACTATCAAGAATCGGCATCCTTTGCCGAGAATTGATGATCTCTTTGATCAATTTCGGGGAGCAGCTGTGTTCTCTAAGATTGACTTGAGGTCAAGGTATTATCAGTTGAAGGTAAAGGATGTGGATGTGCCTAAGACAGCTTTCAAGACAAGGTATGGGCATTATGAGTTCCTTGTGATGCCGTTTGGTCTGACAAATGCTCCTGCGGCTTTCATGGACATGATGAATCGTGTGTTTCATGAATACTTGGACAAGTTTGTTGTGGTGTTCATTGATGATATCCTCGTGTACTCGCGTACTGAGGAGGAGCATGAAGAGCATTTGAGGATTGTGTTGCAAGCTTTGTTGGAGAATCAGCTTTATGCCAAGCTGAGCAAATGTGAGTTCTGGTTAAGTGAAGTGGTGTTTCTTGGGCATGTGGTTTCTGCTGAGGGGATTCGTGTTGATCCTCAGAAGGTTGAGGCGGTGATGAATTGGAAGGTTCCTAAGTCTGTTCATGAGGTCTGTAGTTTCCTTGGGTTGGCGGGATACTACCGGAGGTTTGTGGATGGGTTTTCTAAGATTGCTGCACCTTTGACAAAGTTGTTGCAGAAGGATGTTAAGTATGTGTGGACGGAAGCGAGACAGCAGGCTTTTGAGAAGCTTAAGGCAGCTTTGACGCAAGCTCCTATCTTGGTTCAACCTGAATCAGCGAAAGAGTTTGTGGTGTATAGTGATGCATCCTATGTTGGTTTGGGATGTGTGTTGATGAAAGAGGGTAAGGTGGTGGCTTATGCATCGCGGCAGTTGAAAGTGCATGAGCGCAATTATCCTACGCATGACATTGAGTTGGCTGCGGTGGTTTTTGCTTTGAAGATCTGGAGGCATTATCTGTATGGTGAGAAGTGTACTGTGTACACGGATCACAAGAGTTTGAAGTATCTGATGTCTAGAAGGAGTTGAATCTTAGGCAGCCACGTTGGGTGGAGTTGCTCAAGGATTATGATTTGACGATTGAGTATCACCCTGGAAAGGCTAATGTGGTAGCAGATGCCTTGAGTAGGAAGGTAGCGGTTGAACTGAGGGCTATGTTTGCCAGCTTGAGTATTTCGCGCGATGGTGGTCTTGTGGCTGAGTTGCAAGTGAAACCATCTTTGGTTCAGCTGATTAAGGAAAAGCAGTTGCTGGATGATTCCTTGGTACCTCATGTTCAGGATATCGCGGAGGGTAGACCTTCGAATTTCTGTTTTAATGATGACGGTGTGTTGTGTTTTGGGAGTCGGATAGTAGTGCCCAATGATGCTGAGTTGAGGCGTGCTATTCTGACTGAAGGTCATAGTAGTTCTTTTGCTATGCACCCTGGCAGTACTAAGATGTATCGTGATCTTCGTGGTGAGTACTATTGGGTGGGTTTAAAGAAAGATGTTGCAGAGTTTGTGAGCAAGTGTATGGTGTGTCAGCGAGTTAAGGCTGAACATCAGGTTCCTTCAGGGTTGTTGCAACCGTTGAGAATCCCTGAATGGAAGTGGGAAAGGATTACCATGGATTTTGTATCTGGTTTACCCTTGTCTCCATCGAAGAAGAATTCGGTGTGGGTGATTGTGGATCGCCTGACGAAGTGTGCGCATTTCTTGCCTGTGCATACTACGTTTTCTTTGGATAAGCTTGCGGGGCTGTACATTGCTGAGATTGTGCGGCTGCATGGTGTGCCAAAGTCGATTGTGTCGGATAGGGATCCGAGGTTTACATCGCGTTTTTGGCAGTGTTTGCATCAAGCTTTGGGTACACGGTTGAATTTCAGTACATCTTATCATCCTCAGTCGGATGGTCAGTCCGAGCGTGTTATCCAGATTTTGGAGGATATGTTGAGGTGCTGTGTGATTGAGTTTCAGGGCTCTTGGGAGAAACATTTGCCTTTGGTAGAGTTTGCTTATAACAATAGTTATCAGGCAAGTATTCAAATGGCACCTTATGAAGATTTGTACGGGAGGAAGTGTAGGACTCCTTTGTGTTGGGCTAAAACGGGTCAGAAGTTGGTTTCGATGCCAGCTTTGTTGAAAGGAACCACCGAGAAGGTGAAGCTCATTTGTGAGCGATTGAAGGCAGCTTCTGATCGACAAAAGTCTTACGCGGATTTGAAGCGTAAGGAGATTGAGTATGCGGTGGGTGACAGTGTGTTTTTGATGGTTTCGCCTTGGAAAAAGGTGATGAGGCTTGGCCGGAAGGGTAAGTTGAGCCCTAGGTACATTGGACCATACGAGGTGATTGAGCGTGTGGGTCCTGTTGCGTACAAGTTGAGGTTACCTCAAGAGTTGGAAAACATTCATGATGTGTTTCATGTTTCAATGCTTCGGAAGTATAGATCGGATCCTTCACATGTGATGCCTGTGGAAGAAGTGGAATTGAATCCGGATTTGACCTATGATGAGGAACCGGTGAAGGTTCTGGATTCGGATAGCAAGGTTCTTAGAGGCAAGACCATTGAGTTGGTAAAGGTGTTGTGGAAGCATCGTGGTGTTGAAGAAGCCACGTGGGAACGGAAGGATGACATGCTGAAGCAGTTTCCGTACCTCTTTCCTTCAGGTAAATTTCGAGGACGAAATTTCTTAAGGGGGGAGAGTTGTAACGCCCCAATTTTGGGCTTAGAAGTTTTGGGTTTGGACCGGTTCGGTCGGAGAGCGGTTCGAATATAAAAGAGTGAAATTAGGAAAGCCTAGTTCGGGTTGCATTAAAAATATGGAAAAATTTCTTAAAATCCTCTTTTATTATGTATAAGAGAATGGTGAAGTCAATTTTGCAAAATGAGGTTTGGAAGGGTGACATTTTGGCGAGTGACCAAAATGTAATTTTCGAAAACTTTGTGACTGTTTTAAAAAGGATTGAAACTTTGAATCTTTAAGGAGCTATTTACCCAATGGGAGTTTCTCCAGATTTTTCCTAAATATTAAAGATTTAATTAATGGCTTTTAAATAAAACTAAAAAGGAGGGAAGATATTTTGGCATTTTCCAACTAACTTTCCACATTTTCCATTTTCATTTTCTCTCATCTTTTCTCTCAAACCAAACACATTTCTCTAGAGCTTTTTCCTCTGATTTTGTCATCTAAATAACACATTTCAATTCCCTTTTGATCTTCAATCATCCCTTCATCAAAACCTTTGCATTTGCTAATTGGATCTTCAAGCATTTTGATTCCAAAAGGGAGAAACTCAAGTTTAGAGGTATGAACGTCCTTCTCCTCTAAATTCTCAGTTCTTTACTGAAATTCCCAAGTTCTCAATCCTTGATTTATGTTTTATTAAAGGTTTTACAATTGAACTCTTGATCTTGGCTTTAAAATGCAAGATTTGGATGATTTTTGGTAAAATTCGTATGATCTGTTTGAGCAGTGATTTGAGGTGTCTTTTTGATGTTAAATGAATATTAAATTGATGAGGAATTGAGGTTTAATCAATGCAATCCTGTAACGCCCCGGTTTTGGGCTCAGAAGTTTTGGCGTTGACCGGTTCGGTCAAAGTGCTGATCGAATATTTAAGAGTGAATTTAGGAAAGCCTAGTTCGGGTTGCATTAAAAATATGGAAAAATATTCTAAAATCATCTTTTAATATGTATAAGTGAACTGTGAAATCAATTTTGGAAAATGAGGTTCGGAAGGTTGACATTTTGGCTAGTGACCAAAATGTAATTTTTGAAAGTTGCGGGACAGTTTTATAAAGGATTGAAACTTTGAATCTTTAAGGAGCTATTATTCCAAAAAGGATTTCTCCAGATTTCTCTAAGATATTTTAAGTCTAAAATCTGATTTTAAAGAATAAGAAAAGAGAGGGAAAAATCATTTTAACTAATTCCAACTAATTTTCCATTTTCTCTCAAATTCTCTTTTCTCTCATTTTCTCTCAACCCAAACAAGATTTCCTCAGATTTCTTTCTTTGATTTTAACATTTTAATCTCTCATTTCAATTCTCATTTGATTCCTAATCATCTCATCATCAAAACCTCACAATTTACAAGTTGATTCATCAAGCATTTTGGCTCTAAAATGGAGAAATTCAAGTTTGGAGGTAAGAACGTCCTTCTCCTCTAAACTATCAGTTCTTTACTGAAATTCCTAAGTTCTCAATCCTTGATTCATGTTTTATTAAAGGCTTTTCAATTGAGATCTTGATTTTTGGCTAAAATGCAAGATTTGAGGATTTTGGTGAAATTTTCGTGTGATCTGTTTAAGCAGGGTTTTGAGGTGTTAAATTGATGTTAAATGAATGCTAAAATGATTAGAAGTTGAGGTTTAATCAATGCAATCCCGGATAGGTTGAATTTCCTAAGTTTGGCTTGAGTTTTTGGTTGTTTTTGGAGTGTAATTGGTGATCTGTTATACCTGGAGGTATAAGGACGTGGTTGTGATCATTTTGCATGTTATTTGATGTATAAAAATGGTTAGAAGTGATGGATCTTGGCTGGGTTAAGTTTTGGAAGTGTTTGGAGGTGATTTCGGTTGTGTTTGGTAGCCAAATTGTTAGATTTGTGATGAGCAGCGAGTTGTGTTGATGTTGCTGGTGTTTTAATGCATATGGATGCATTAATGTTCTGTTTTTATGTGCTTGAAACAGGGGAGGTTGATCCTTGAGCTTTGGAGGTGTTTTCGGAAGGTTTCGGAAGCTTGGAAAGCTTGTTGGCTAGGCTTGTTTGGTAATCGGTGAGTGAAGTTGGGATTTCAGCTTTTGAAACATGGTTTGAAGGTTTTTGGGAGCTTAGTTTAAGTCTAAACAACTTTGCTAAGCTCAAGAGTAAGTGAAGAGGTTTTTGCTCTTGGATTGTGTATGATTTGGTTTTAAAATCAATTGTGGTTGATGATTGATGTGCATGTGTTATTGCATGGTTTAATTCTGTTTTGTAAGCATGTTTTAGCATGGTTTAATGCTGGTTTTGAAAGTCAATTGAAAAGGGTGCTCAAGGTAAGAGATCCTTGGTTTAGTGCAATGAAAATGTGGTTTTGATGCATAGTGTTGCATGTTGTTCATTGGCTTTGTATGATGCTTAAAAACAGTGAGTTGATGATGATTAATGATGATAATTGTTACCTTGTGCATATTGTTTATGCATGTGAATCATTGAGCTAATGATGTGATGGTTTTGCATTATGTGTATGCATGTGGATCATTGAGCTAATGTTGTGATGGCTTGCATTATGTTTATGCATGTGGAACATTGGATATTATGGTAAGATGGTTATGTTGGCAAGAGATGTGAATGGTTCTTGGTTCGTTGATCGGGTATAATTAGCCGGCTATAGGATTGGGTGCACCGTGAATAAAGTCGCCTTGATGGCGGAGTGGTCAAGTGTGGACCGGGTAAACTCCCCTCAAGTATTCCTAACGAGATGAGGTCAGTGGAGGGTGTGCCCACGAGAGGACCTCGGTTGCTTAAGGTCGTAGTGGAGGTTGTTTCCCACGGTAGACCTTGGTTAAGTAAAGGTTATAAGGTGGTTAAAAGTCCTTATGTGAGAACCTTGTACTTGTTAAGATCACAATGGAAATGGTTAAGTCCATGTGTGGATCTTGTGTGTGATGTCCCGGATCTCGTTAGATGATGTCTACAACTACCAATCGGTTATGCAAAGGTTGTATGGTGGTTGAAAGTCCATACGGGAAGACCTTGTGCATGTCAAAGGTGTATGTTTATACATGGTAACCTTGAGGAAAAGCTAAGGTTGTATGGTGTTTAAAAGTCCATGCATGGGAACCTTAGGTTGTTAAGGTCAAATGGAGGTTGTTGCCCATTTGGAAGACCTTGGATTGGGTAGTGTGTAGGAAGCGTTGGGACACGCTTGTAATCCGCGTATCCGATCGGGTTGAAAAGTTGGAAAGTGAATATGGTTGATCTCTTGGAAGCCAATGTAATGTTCTTGGTCATAGTGAAGCATGAGATGCTTGAAATGATGCATGGTTGCATGTGAAGCATGAGATGCTTGAAATGATGCATAGTTGCATGTGAAGCATGGGATTGCTTGAAATGATGCATGGTTGCATGTGAAGCATGAGATGCTTGAATTGATGCATGTTTGCATGGGAAGCATGAGATGCTTGGTAAGATGCATTGTTGCATGAAAGGTGTATAATGCTAGTGATGGCATGTTTACTTGTAAGTTGATCAAGTGTTGGTTATCATTTGATAAATGATGCATGAGAGCATGGATTACCTATGTTGCATTGGAGTCATGTATGACTTGTTGTTAAAGGCATGTGAATATGATGTTATAGTTTTATAATGCCTTGATTAAATGCATGAAATGGTTTAATTGAACTATGGTTTTAAATGGTTTCTTGCTTGATGTGGTTTCCAAGTTAAAGAAAGGTATGTTGTGGGAAGGATGTGTTTTCCATGGTTTTGTTTAAGCTTGGCATATGGTGTTTATGCATGATTTGAGCTTGATGTTGAAAGGAGTTTTCGAACATGGTTTTGGAAAGCAAATCGGGTTGGTTTTAAAGTGTTTTAAGGACCCGCTGCATTGATGGTGTTTTGTTTTTGAGCATTCCTCACTAAGCATTATGTGCTTACGCTCCTTTTTGTCCATCAATGCAGATTCTTGAAGTTTGGGCAGCAAGGAGCAAGGGATTCAAGGTGGACTCCAATGGAGATGTATGTCTCGGTGAATAGCTATAGTTAATAAGGGCAATGGGGTAGAATCTCTCGAGTTGTTGTTATTGTGATCGTTATGTTGATCATGAATGTTAAATGCTGTTGTTAATGTTGTTGAAACATGAATTGGCTTAATTGAGGTTGAATTGAAAGGTTTGTGCTTAAATGGTTGCTTGTGTAGGAAGCATGCCTATAGATTTGGGGCTTTCCGTATGTGATGGTTATTTGTTGAATTGTTGATGCAAGTATGTCTCTTTTATGTTGTATTGCATGTTGGTAAAGTTTGGTGGCTTTTGGAGCATGTTTGAATGATCAATTGTGTGTTTGAGTGAGCAAAATGCAACATTCTGGGCTAGGCGTTTCGGAACAGGCAACACCGTTTCGGAACGGGTGCCCTGCATGAACTCAGGCGTCCGAAACGGGTGTCACCGTTCCGAAACGGAAAGCATTCTGCCAGACCCCCGTTGCGGAACGCGTTGCGGAACGGCCCGTGTTTCGGAACGGCCTTGGCCTGTTTTGGAACGGGTGACCGTTGGGGGCTGACATGGGCGGTTAAATGTTTCAAAATGTTTGCATTTTGGTCCTGTATCTTGTTTGTGCAATTGTATGAGTTCGGGATGTCCGTTTGAGCTGAAATTTGGCAGAGAAGCATGAAACATGATTAATTTTAAGTTGGTAACTTAAAATCTGGTTAAGTCCTTAAAGTTTTCAGAAATTACAATTTGGTCCCTAAAGTTGTAATTTGTTCAATTGGGTCCCTGTTTGATCTCTGATGATTGTGATCTTTGAGCATGGTGTTTGTGTGATCACATCTAAGGTTAATGTGCATCTAGACAAGATTAAAAAAAAAGGGTCGTTAATCAAGGTTGACTTTCGGGTTGACTTTGGTTTTCCCCGTGTAATCTTCGTAGTTCGGGCCAACCGTCTAGGCCGGGCTACGGGGGTTACATTTGGTGGTATCAGAGCTGAGTTGCGAAGGTTGGGGAAAACGGTAAGTTGTTGTGGTAAGTGTGTTTGATGTTTACCTTGTTGTATGGTTGAAAGCTGGTTGAAGCATGTGTTTCTGAGTATGCTGTTGATGTTTTTGAGCATGTTGCTGGAGTATGCAAGCATGATTTGTGGTTATGAATCTTGGTTGAGTTCATGTGGATATGTGTTGATGCTATGAGCTGATGTTATGCATGATGAATGTGTTTTGAGCATGTTATGTTGCTAATGTGCTGGTGTTATTGGATGTTGTTTGGTGTAAGCATGATCAAGGTATGTTGTTGATATGCTTGATGTTGTGATGTTCATGTTGTGTTGGCTGTTATGTCATGTAAAGGGGAGGATTCGGGATACCCATTGCCTTATTAATATAGCTATTGTGTTATTTTGGAGTTGGAGTTTGAATCCTTGCTTAATGCTGGTCTAACAGGTTTTGTTTGTTTGTTGTGATTGTATGTTGTTTGTTGTTAGTGGTATGGCAAAGATGATGAAAGAGTGGAGGATGAGTGAAATGGTGGCTGCCTTGGGGCAGGTTGTTAAGTCAAAGGATTCACCCTTTTGTAAAGGTGTTTTGTCTCAGTCTTCTGTGACTGAAGTTGAGTTGGTAAGGCAAGGGAAGGAAGCTGGTTCCGGGATGGAAAGTTCTTTACCTGTTGTTCAGGAGGTGTTGGGAACATCTCAGGCTACGGTTGAGGTGGAATCAGTGGATGTGCTGGCTAAATGTGTGTGGGTTTGCCGAAGCAGCATTTGCTTGATTTGGGTGCTGAGGAGTACCATGGTTCTTCCCCGGAGATGTTTGAGGCCTGGTTGGCCAATGTAGTTCTGATTTTGGATCAGGAAGGCTGTGATTATGCCTGTAAGCTGGGGAGTGTTGTTTCTCTGATGCTGGAGGATGTTTGTTCTTGGTGGACATCTGTGGCTGTGGCGTCACATATCCTTGATATTGATTGGGATTTCTTCGTATCTGCTTTCTATGAAAGGTATCTTGGAAGGGAATTTCCAAGGGTTGAGCAAGGTGCGGCTGATGCTGTTGGTGAGCAAGTGTTGCCTGAGCAAGGAGTGGAAGCTCAGCCATCTGTTTGTGACCGTTGTAAAAGGCAACATGTTGGAAATTGTTGGGGCGCAGGTGTTTGTTGGAATTGTGGTTCCAAGTTGCATGTTAAGCGTGATTGTCCTCATGGAGTGAAGTCAGCTTTGATGTTGGCCAAAGGATCTTTGAAAGGTCGTGGGTGCGGCCGAGGCGAGGTTCAGAGGTGGCGTAAAAAGCAGAAAGTTGTGAAGAGTTTGGAAGATGAAGTTTGCTGGAAGTGTGGGTCTGCTGGACACATGAAGCGTGATTGCTTGATGTTGGCGTGGAACAGTCAAGGTTTCTTATCGCAAGGAGTTGGTGGTGACCCAGGAGTGTTTGTTGGTGCTGCAGTTGAGCCGCGGAAGGGTGTTGGTTCCGCAAGGAAGAGAGCTCGTCCGATGAAGCTTCAGGGTGGTGTTGTGTTTTCAGGTAACCTTGTTAAGTGATCTTTGCTTTAGTTGCTTAGTTTGGTTTCTGTTGGTTTTCCTTGCGTGGTAAGTTTAGTCTTGTTGCTAGCACGTTTAGAGTAATGGTAGTTGTGGTTTGGTAATATCTTTGGTGTGAAGAAGGCTTGGGTGAGTATCTTGTGGTTAATGGTTGTTGGTATGATGGAGTTAGATAAGTTAAAGATGAGTAAGGAGGTTGTTCTTAGACAGATTTTGAGGATGTTATTGGAGGGTGTGAACTGGCATTCATGCACAGTCAAATCATTGATATATACTATATTATATATGTTGGTCCATGCATACATGTGGCATAACATTAGAGGTTTTTGCATACATGTACATCAGACATTGATAGGGCATGTAGGTGATCATGCATACGATGTTCACACTCCCTAATAACTAATCGAATCTGTTAGTGTTGTGGTTGGATTAGGTGGGATGATGGTTTTTAGAGGGTGTTTGGTGCTGAGTGGGAGTTAGAAGTGCTGGAGTTTGTTATCTAGTTGCTAGTGATAGTGAGAGTGGAATGGCCTGTTGGTGAAAGGAAAGTGTTTGTTGCTCTGAGAGTTTAGTGGTTTGGTAGTGAAGGGTATCTGTTTGAGGTTAGTATCTGCTAAGTGGTTTGTTTAGTTTAAAGAAAGTGGTAGTTCCTTGGTGCTAAGTGATGTTGCAGTTTGGGGTTGTGTTTCCCAAGTGCTGAGGTAGTTTAGCTTTTAAGTTGTTGTGAAGGGTTGTGTTGGTTCTTAGTAATCTTTGAAGAGTTTTGAAGCTGTTGTGTGTGTTTTGGTTCAGTGATGTTCTGGTAATGCAAGTGTTCTGGTTGAAGTTTGTAGTGGAAGGGCTGTGAAAGATCGAAGGTTTTCATTGGTTGTTTGGGTTCTTGTGAGAAGTGGTTGGCTAGTTGTGGTTAAGAAAGTTCTGTTTGAAGTCTGTTGATGGTATGTGGAATGGCTGAAGGTTTCAAGTTGGGTTTGAGATGTAATTTTTGGTATTTGGGTGAATAGTGCTGGTGATTTGTTATGGTAATGTCTTTGGCGAATGTAAAGGATTGTCAGCTTCGTTGAAGAGTTTGTGTAAACAGTTGATGTTTAAGGATTTCTGCTTGTTGGGAAAATCATTGGAAAAGGTTTGGGAATCGCAAGAGTTTTAGAGACTGGGAGGTTGCCTAGTGGTTGAGTTGGTTTGGTTGTTGTCTTTGTGTAGGCAAGTCTTGGAAGATGTGTATTACAGTGTTGTTTGTTGTAAGAGTTGAAGTTTTCAGGTTGATGTTGAGATTGTGCATAATCTGGTTGTGTGGAAGGTTGGGTTGTGGTTACCCTTGAGAGTGTGGATTTGTGAACAGTGAGTGGTGGAAGTTTTGTGTGGAAAGTGATCAGTGGTGTTGGTTAAGGCTTTTGTGTTGTCTTGTGTGTGTTGCTTGAAAAGGTTGTTGTTCTCTTTTCGCCGGTTGAAATTTCGAGGACGAAATTTCCAAAGGGGGGGAGAGTTGTAACGCCCCGGTTTTGGGCTCAGAAGTTTTGGCGTTGACCGGTTCGGTCAAAGTGCTGATCGAATATTTAAGAGTGAATTTAGGAAAGCCTAGTTCGGGTTGCATTAAAAATATGGAAAAATATTCTAAAATCATCTTTTAATATGTATAAGTGAACTGTGAAATCAATTTTGGAAAATGAGGTTCGGAAGGTTGACATTTTGGCTAGTGACCAAAATGTAATTTTTGAAAGTTGCGGGACAGTTTTATAAAGGATTGAAACTTTGAATCTTTAAGGAGCTATTATTCCAAAAAGGATTTCTCCAGATTTTTCTAAGATATTTTAAGTCTAAAATCTGATTTTAAAGAATAAGAAAAGAGAGGGAAAAATCATTTTAACTAATTCCAACTAATTTTCCATTTTCTCTCAAATTCTCTTTTCTCTCATTTTCTCTCAACCCAAACAAGATTTCCTCAGATTTCTTTCTTTGATTTTAACATTTTAATCTCTCATTTCAATTCTCATTTGATTCCTAATCATCTCATCATCAAAACCTCACAATTTACAAGTTGATTCATCAAGCATTTTGGCTCTAAAATGGAGAAATTCAAGTTTGGAGGTAAGAACGTCCTTCTCCTCTAAACTATCAGTTCTTTACTGAAATTCCTAAGTTCTCAATCCTTGATTCATGTTTTATTAAAGGCTTTTCAATTGAGATCTTGATTTTTGGCTAAAATGCAAGATTTGAGGATTTTGGTGAAATTTTCGTGTGATCTGTTTAAGCAGGGTTTTGAGGTGTTAAATTGATGTTAAATGAATGCTAAAATGATTAGAAGTTGAGGTTTAATCAATGCAATCCCGGATAGGTTGAATTTCCTAAGTTTGGCTTGAGTTTTTGGTTGTTTTTGGAGTGTAATTGGTGATCTGTTATACCTGGAGGTATAAGGACGTGGTTGTGATCATTTTGCATGTTATTTGATGTATAAAAATGGTTAGAAGTGATGGATCTTGGCTGGGTTAAGTTTTGGAAGTGTTTGGAGGTGATTTCGGTTGTGTTTGGTAGCCAAATTGTTAGATTTGTGATGAGCAGCGAGTTGTGTTGATGTTGCTGGTGTTTTAATGCATATGGATGCATTAATGTTCTGTTTTTATGTGCTTGAAACAGGGGAGGTTGATCCTTGAGCTTTGGAGGTGTTTTCGGAAGGTTTCGGAAGCTTGGAAAGCTTGTTGGCTAGGCTTGTTTGGTAATCGGTGAGTGAAGTTGGGATTTCAGCTTTTGAAACATGGTTTGAAGGTTTTTGGGAGCTTAGTTTAAGTCTAAACAACTTTGCTAAGTTCAAGAGTAAGTGAAGAGGTTTTTGCTCTTGGATTGTGTATGATTTGGTTTTAAAATCAATTGTGGTTGATGATTGATGTGCATGTGTTATTGCATGGTTTAATTCTGTTTTGTAAGCATGTTTTAGCATGGTTTAATGCTGGTTTTGAAAGTCAATTGAAAAGGGTGCTCAAGGTAAGAGATCCTTGGTTTAGTGCAATGAAAATGTGGTTTTGATGCATAGTGTTGCATGTTGTTCATTGGCTTTGTATGATGCTTAAAAACAGTGAGTTGATGATGATTAATGATGATAATTGTTACCTTGTGCATATTGTTTATGCATGTGAATCATTGAGCTAATGATGTGATGGTTTTGCATTATGTGTATGCATGTGGATCATTGAGCTAATGTTGTGATGGCTTGCATTATGTTTATGCATGTAGAACATTGGATATTATGGTAAGATGGTTATGTTGGCAAGAGATGTGAATGGTTCTTGGTTCGTTGATCGGGTATAATTAGCCGGCTATAGGATTGGGTGCACCGTGAATAAAGTCGCCTTGATGGCGGAGTGGTCAAGTGTGGACCGGGTAAACTCCCCTCAAGTATTCCTAACGAGATGAGGTCAGTGGAGGGTGTGCCCACGGGAGGACCTCGGTTGCTTAAGGTCGTAGTGGAGGTTGTTGCCCACGGTAGACCTTGGTTAAGTAAAGGTTATAAGGTGGTTAAAAGTCCTTATGTGAGAACCTTGTACTTGTTAAGATCACAATGGCAATGGTTAAGTCCATGTGTGGATCTTGTGTGTGATGTCCCGGATCTCGTTAGATGATGTCTACAACTACCAATCGGTTATGCAAAGGTTGTATGGTGGTTGAAAGTCCATACGGGAAGACCTTGTGCATGTCAAGGGTGTATGTTTATACATGGTAACCTTGAGGAAAAGCTAAGGTTGTATGGTGTTTAAAAGTCCATGCATGGGAACCTTAGGTTGTTAAGGTCAAATGGAGGTTGTTGCCCATTTGGAAGACCTTGTATTGGGTAGTGTGTAGGAAGCGTTGGGACACGCTTGTAATCCGCGTATCCGATCGGGTTGAAAAGTTGGAAAGTGAATATGGTTGATCTCTTGGAAGCCAATGTAATGTTCTTGGTCATAGTGAAGCATGAGATGCTTGAAATGATGCATGGTTGCATGTGAAGCATGAGATGCTTGAAATGATGCATAGTTGCATGTGAAGCATGGGATTGCTTGAAATGATGCATGGTTGCATGTGAAGCATGAGATGCTTGAATTGATGCATGTTTGCATGGGAAGCATGAGATGCTTGGTAAGATGCATTGTTGCATGAAAGGTGTATAATGCTAGTGATGGCATGTTTACTTGTAAGTTGATCAAGTGTTGGTTATCATTTGATAAATGATGCATGAGAGCATGGATTACCTATGTTGCATTGGAGTCATGTATGACTTGTTGTTAAAGGCATGTGAATATGATGTTATAGTTTTATAATGCCTTGATTAAATGCATGAAATGGTTTAATTGAACTATGGTTTTAAATGGTTTCTTGCTTGATGTGGTTTCCAAGTTAAAGAAAGGTATGTTGTGGGAAGGATGTGTTTTCCATGGTTTTGTTTAAGCTTGGCATATGGTGTTTATGCATGATTTGAGCTTGATGTTGAAAGGAGTTTTCGAACATGGTTTTGGAAAGCAAATCAGGTTGGTTTTAAAGTGTTTTAAGGACCCGCTGCATTGATGGTGTTTTGTTTTTGAGCATTCCTCACTAAGCATTATGTGCTTACGCTCCTTTTTGTCCATCAATGCAGATTCTTGAAGTTTGGGCAGCAAGGAGCAAGGGATTCAAGGTGGACTCCAATGGAGATGTATGTCTCGGTGAATAGCTATAGTTAATAAGGGCAATGGGGTAGAATCTCTCGAGTTGTTGTTATTGTGATCGTTATGTTGATCATGAATGTTAAATGCTGTTGTTAATGTTGTTGAAACATGAATTGGCTTAATTGAGGTTGAATTGAAAGGTTTGTGCTTAAATGGTTGCTTGTGTAGGAAGCATGCCTATAGATTTGGGGCTTTCCGTATGTGATGGTTATTTGTTGAATTGTTGATGCAAGTATGTCTCTTTTATGTTGTATTGCATGTTGGTAAAGTTTGGTGGCTTTTGGAGCATGTTTGAATGATCAATTGTGTGTTTGAGTGAGCAAAATGCAACATTCTGGGCTAGGCGTTTCGGAACAGGCAACACCGTTTCGGAACGGGTGCCCTGCATGAACCCAGGCGTCCGAAACGGGTGTCACCGTTCCGAAACGGAAAGCATTCTGCCAGACCCCCGTTGCGGAACGCGTTGCGGAACGGCCCGTGTTTCGGAACGGCCTTGGCCTGTTTCGGAACGGGTGACCGTTGGGGGCTGACATGGGCGGTTAAATGTTTCAAAATGTTTGCATTTTGGTCCTGTATCTTGTTTGTGCAATTGTATGAGTTCGGGATGTCCGTTTGAGCTGAAATTTTGCAGAGAAGCATGAAACATGATTAATTTTAAGTTGGTAACTTAAAATCTGGTTAAGTCCTTAAAGTTTTCAGAAATTACAATTTGGTCCCTAAAGTTGTAATTTGTTCAATTGGGTCCCTGTTTGATCTCTGATGATTGTGATCTTTGAGCATGGTGTTTGTGTGATCACATCTAAGGTTAATGTGCATCTAGACAAGATTAAAAAAAAAGGGGTCGTTAATCAAGGTTGACTTTCGGGTTGACTTTGGTTTTCCCCGTGTAATCTTCGTAGTTCGGGCCAACCGTCTAGGCCGGGCTACGGGGGTTACAAATCCCGGATAGGTTGATTTTCCTAAGTTTTGCTTGAGTTCTTGGTTGTTTTTGGGGTGATCTTGATGATCTGTTATAGCTGGAGGTATAAGGGCGTGGTTAGATCCTTTTTGGATGTTAATTGATGTTTAAGGATGATTAGATTTGATGGATCTTGGCTGGGTAGTGCTGTGGAGTTGTTTGGATGCATTTTCGGTTGTGTTTGGTAGCCGAAAATTGAGTGTGGATGAGAGCAGCGAGTTTAGGTGCTTTCATTGAAGCTATTAATGCACGATGATGCATTAATCCTCTGCTTTGATGTGTTTAAAACATGGGAGTCATCTTTGGATCCAAGTGGTGGTGATCCGGAAGCTTGATTGGTGTTTCGGCAAGTGGCGAAACGGAATCGGTGAGTGGATTTTGGTTTTCAGCTTTGAAACCAATGTTTTGAAGGTTTGGGAGCTTAGTTTAAGTCTAAGCAACTTAGCTAAGCTCAAGAGTAAGTTTTCGGAAAAACTCTCTTGATGATGAACCATGGATTGGTTGAATGCAATGTGGTTTGTTTGCATGTTTTAAATCCTGTTTTGAAAGCATATTTAGCATGTTTATTTGCTGTGGTTATGAGCCATGTGTTGAAGGATGCTCAAGGTAAGAGATCCTTGTTTTTGAACATTGTTTTAATGTGGTTTGATGCTTAAAGATGCATGATGTTAATGGCTCTGTTAAATGCTTTAAAATGGTGGAATATTGTTGTAAATGATGCATATTGGCAAGTGATGGTTAAGGTCACAAAGGTGGTTAAAAGTCCTTGTGTGAGCCTTGTTTATTTAAGAACAACATGGTGGTTAAAAGTCCATGGTTGGTTCTTGGTTAAGATCACCAAGGTGGTTAAAATTCCTTGGGGTGAGTCTTGTGTATTTAAGAACAACATGGTGTTTAAAAGTCCATGGTTGGTTCTTGGTTAAGGTTACAAAGGTGCTTAAAATTCCTTGTGTAAGCCTTGTTTATTTAGGAACTCCAAGGTGTTTAAAAGTCCTTGGGAGATTCTTGTTAAGGACACAAAGGTGTTTAAAAGTCCTTGTGTGGTCCTTGTCGTGGTGTTTAAAAGTCCATGGAAGATTCTTGTTAAGGACACAATGGTGTTTAAAAGTCCATGTGTGGTCCTTGGAAATTTATAAGATCACAATGGTGTTTAAAAGTCCATATGTGAGTCTTATGTTGAATGTATCACTTGTGGCCAATATGACATGTTATGAACTTGAAGCATGAGATGCTTGTTTTAATGCTTATGTGCATGTACAAATGATGTTTGAACTAAGGTTTATGCATGTGTTTTATAAGTGCATTATTGTATGGTTTTATATGAGCATTCCTCACTAAGCTTTTTCTTACGCTCTCTCTCTCTCTTCTTAAACCAATAATGCAGAGCATTGAAGTGCATATTGGGGCAGCAAGGAAGCCAAGAATCCAAGTGGAGATTAAGCTCATGTATGGTGAACATTTTCCTAAAACTATTAGCTTTTGGATATTTGGCAATGGGGGACCTATGTTGATGTTTTGGGAGATGTTTTGGACTCCCTAAGTTGGACTTATGATGTTAATAATGTTGGATCTTGTAATTGGCCTTTGTGTGATGGTTTTAGTTTATTGATGCTTGAATGGTTTCTAAGTAGGAAGCATGCCTATAGATTTGGGGATTTTCATAATTGATGCCATGTTGATGTTTGGTTGATGCAATTATGTCCCTTGAATGTTAAATGACTTGCAGGCAAAATTTGGTGGCATTTGGAGCATGTTTGATAGGTCAATTGTGTGTTTAAACAGCAAAAATCTGCAAGTCTGGGCAGGCCGTATCGGAACGGGTGCTATCGTTTCGGAACAGGGGCCTGAAATGGCCTAGGCGTTCCGAAACGGGAGGAACCGTTCTGGAACGGAAATGCCACTACCAAGCCTCGTTTCGGAACCAGTTTCGGAACGGTCCCGCGTTTCGAAACAGGTCCTCCCTGTTTCGAAACACTCGACCGTTGGGCTCTGAATTTGATGGTTATATGTTTTGAAATGTTTGCGTTTTGGTCCTGAATCTTGTTATTGCAATTGGATGAGTTTGAGATGTCCGTTTGAGCTGAAAATTGGCAGGGAAGCATGAAAGATGATTAATTTCATATTGGTAACTTAGATTTGGTTTAAGTCCTTATAATTTTCAGAATTTACAATTTGGTCCCTAAAGTTGTAATTTGTGCAATTGAGTCCCTGAATGTTCTCTGATTGTTATGAACTTTGAGTATGTTGATCTTGTGAACATATCTAGGGTTAATGTGCATCTAGAAAAGATTAAAAAGAAAAAAAAGGGTCGTTAATCAAGGTTGACTTTCGGGTTGACTTTGGTTTTCCCCGTGTAATCTTCTTAATTTGGGTCAACCGTCTAGGCCGGGTTAAGGGGGTTACAGGACGGGTTCTTGTGAGAAGTGGTTGGCTAGTCGTGTATAAGTAAGTCCCTTCCGAAGTCAGCTAGTGGTATGTGGAACGGCTGGTGAAGTGAAGGTTGGGGTTTTGTGACGTGATTTTCGGATGTTGTGTGAGTAGTCCTGGTGAGTCGTTATGGTGATGATAGCGGCGGATGTGAAGGAATGTCGTCAATATGTTGAGAAGTTTGAGTAAGCAGTTGATGCTTAAGAATTTTTACTTGATGTGGTAACCTTTGGAAGAGGTTGAGCAGTTCTGCAAGGGGTTTTAGAAGCAGTGAAGGTTGTGGGTCACATGGTGGCTGAACTGGATGGGTTGGTGTCACCATGTGTACGAGTTTTGGGAGTTATGAGTTAAGGTGGTGTATGCTGTAAAAGTTTGGAGGTTCTTCAGGTTGTTGTTGGGGCTATGTGCAGTCCGGAAGTGTGAAAGGTTAAGATGTGGTTAACATCTGAGTGTTCTGGAATTCGTGAACAGTATGTGGTGGTGTTGGGTTTGGTGGAGTTTTGTGTGGAGAGTGTTCAGTGGTGGTTAAGTCTCATGTGTTGCCTTGTGGGTTGCTTTGAGAAGTTTGGTTGTGCTCTTTCGCCGGTTGAAATTTCGAGGACGAAATTTCCTAAGAGGGGGAGAGTTGTAACACCCCAATTTTGGGCTTAGAAGTTTTGGGTTTGAGCCGGACCGGTCAGATTTTCGGTTCAAATATAAAAGGTGGTTTTAAGGAAAGCCTAGTTCGGGATGCATTAAAAATATGGAAAAATATCTAAAAATCCTCTTTTAATATGTATAAGAGGGTGGTGAAATCAATTTTACAAAATGAGGTTTGGAAATATGACATTTTGAGTTAGTGACTAAAATGTAATTTTTGAAAAGTTCGTGACTGTTTTAAAAGGATTGAAAATTTGAATCTTTAAGGAGCTAATTTACCCAAGGGATGATTTTTCTTGATTTTTAAAGACTCATTTAATGTTTAATTAATAAAAAGGAAAGAGGGAAAAAGATATTTTTAGTTTCATAACTAACTTTTACCAAAATTTTCCCATTTCATTTTCTCTCAAAATTCCCTCAGCCAAACACATTTCCACATCAAATTTTCCTTTGATTTTCACACCTAAAGTTGAGATTTCAATTCCTAAATGATTCCTAATCAATTCTACACCAAATCCTCATCATTTGCTTAATGAATTTTTGAATGATTTTGGCTCTAAACAAGGAGAAATCCACATTTAGAGGTATGAACGTCCTTCTCCTCTAAATACTCAGTTCTTTACTGAAATTCCCAAGTTCTCAATCCTTAAATTAAGTTTTATTAAAGGTTTTAATGTTGTGATCTTGATTTTGGCTTAAAATGCAAGATTTGGATTTAATTTTGAAGAAATTAGTATTGGATGATTGGGCTCTGTTTTGAGATGTCTTTTTGATGTATTTTGGATGTCTAAATGATGTGTAATTGAGGTTTAATCAATTCAATCCCGAATAGGTTGATTTTCCTAAGTTTTTACTTGTGAAAATGGTGGTTTTTGGGGCGATCTTGATGTTTTGCTAATGCTGGAGGTATGAGGACCTGTTTGGGATCATTTTGGATGTTAATTGGCGTTTAATAATGGTTAGAAGTGATGGATCTTGGCTGGGTTAGGTTTTGGAAGTGTTTGGATGTGATTTCGGTTGTGTTTGGTAGCCGAAATGTTGGATTTGCAAAGAGCATCGAGTTTAGGTGTGTTGCTGGTGTTTTTAATGCATAATGATGCATTAATCCTCTGTTGTTATGTGCTTGAAACAGGGGAGAATGATCCGTGAGCAATAGAGGTGGCGTTGATGGTTTCGGATGCTTGGAAGGCTTGTTGGCTAGCCTAGTGTTGTGTATCGGTGAGTGAAGTTAGGTTTTCAGCTTTGAAACCAATGTTTGAAGGGTTTTGGGAGCTTAGTTTAAGTCTAAACAACTTAGCTAAGCTCAAGAGTAAGTAAATGAAATTTCTCTCTTGGTTTGTGTTATGAATTGGTTTTTAAAGCACTTGTGATTGTTGGATGCAATGCATGTGATTTGCATGTTTAAATTCTGTTTTGAAAGCATATTTTAGCATGGTTTAATGCTGGTTTTGAAAGTCATGTGTGAAGGATGCTCAAGGTAAGAGATCCTTGGTTTTGTGCATTGGAATTGTGGAATTGATGCATAGTGTTGCATGTTGTTTAATGGCTTTGTTTAATGCTTCAAAACAGTGAAGTGATGATGGTAATTGGTGTCACCACGATGGAGGATGGCTCTCGTGGGTGGGCTTGGTTTAGTGCCACCACGATGGAGGATGGCTCTCGTGGGTGAACCTTGTTAAATGTCACCATGATGGAGGATGGCTCTCATGGGTGGACTTTGTTAAGTGTCACAACGGTGGAGGGTTGCTCCCGTGTGTGAGCTTGGTTAAGGTGATTACAATGGTTGTGGTATCTTCCATGTGTAAGCCTTGAGATGTGTCTCGGCTCTCGCTAGTGTATTATACAACTTCCGATGAGTGATGTTGAGGGGGTTGTGATTGTACCGTTAAACTCCATCACGGGTGTTGAGGGGGTTGTGATTGTACCTGTAAACTCCACCTTTTGTTGTTCGGTTGTGTGTATGGAGCGTGTGGGACAACGCTTGTAATTCGCGTATCCGATTGTGTCTTGTGTTATGATGGTTTGTGAATTATCACTTGGAAGCCAATATAATGTTCTTGAATGTAATGAAGCATGAGATGCTTGAAATGATGCAAGGTTGCATGGAAAGTGTGTAATGTACCAAGAATGCATGTATTACTTGTTAGCTTGAACAAGTGTTTATCTTATATTAAGAATGGTGTATATGTGCATGGGAATCTCTTTAGTGCATTGAAGTCTTGTGAAGGCTTGTTTTAAAAGGCATGTAATGCAAATGTCGATTTTGTGGTTCATGTATTGCATTTGTTTAATGCATGAGATAGATTGAAGGAGTAAGTGGGTTTCAAAGGTTTCTTGCTTTGAGATGATTTTCAAGAATGAGAAAAGTATAATGTGAAGTGGAAGTGTTTTCCAAGGAACTTGTATTTAACTTTGCATATGATGTTCATGCATGGAAAGGTTAAATTGATGGTTTAGCAATGATGTGTTTTGAAGTGAGTTACTTAGCTTTTCTAAGCTAAGGGCTGGTTTTCATGTTTGAGCAATGCATGATTTAAAGCATATTGTTTAAAAAGGGGTTTTCAAACACTGCTTTGGTTTATTGAAATGTGTTTACCTTTTAAAGAGGTTTTATGACTCGCTGCATTGATGGTGTTTTGGTTTTGAGCATTCCTCACTAAGCATTATGTGCTTATGCTCCTTTTTGTCCATCAATGCAGATATTTGAAGTTGGGACAGCAAGAAGCAAGGGATTCAAGGAGAGCTCCACTTGAGATGTATGTCTCGGTTAATAGCTATAGATAATAAAGGCAATGGGGGGAGAGTCTTTTATGTTGATGTTTAATGAGATTGAGTATGTTGGACAAGTTTGGTTTATGATTTTGAACTACGTGGTTTAACGCTTGCAACGTTTGAATCTTCTTATTCATAAGTCGTTATGTTATGCTTCTTGTTTCAAAAGCATGTTTAAGTGTTGGATGTGTTGAAAGAGTTGGTACACCTAGGAGTGGTTTTGTATCTAGATTTTAATGCAAGTTGGTGGTTATGATGCTTGGCATGTTGTTGATTTGTTGAGGATTGATTTGGAGCATGTTCGATGGGGTTTAAATGTGTTAAAACAGGCCTATCTGCTCTTTCTGGGCAGGGTGTTTCGAAACACCCTTGCCTGTTTCGAAACAGGTGCTTGATTTGGCCTGGGTGTTTCGAAACGGGTAGAGGTGTTTCGAAACACTTTGGCTACTTCCAAGACTCGTTTCTGAACGGGCTAACCCCGTTTCGGAACACTTGACCGTTGGACACTGATTTGAATGGTTTTGAGGTTTGCAAGCTTTACGTTTTAGTCCTGATTTTTGTATGTGCAATTGCTTGAGTTTGAGATGTTCGTTTAAGGTGAAATTTGGCGGAGAGGCATGAAACATGACTAATTTCATAATGGTAACTTAAAAATTGGTAAAGTCCTCTTAATTTTCAGAATTTACAAATTGGTCCCTAAATTCGTATTTTGTGCAATTGGGTCCCTTATTGTTTTCCGATTGCTGTGATTTTTGAGTATGCTTATCTCAAGAGCATGTCTAGGTTTAATGTGCATCTAGACAAGTTTAAAAAGAAAAAAAAAGGGTCGTTAATCAAGGTTGACTTTCGGGTTGACTTTGGTTTTCCCCGTGTAATCTTCGTAGTCCGGGTCAACCGTCTAGGCCGGGCTAAGGGGGTTACATTGTTATTATACAAGGTGTTAAATTATGATTCTATTCACGTCTATGAGCATTCTTTCAATAACAATTTCTATCTAATTTCTATACGTCAGCAAACATGCATCGGTTCAATTCATCCATGGCAAACTATACAACAAAACAAGAAACAAAACATAGGGAGCTTACTTTCTTTAAGCATGCAAGAATCATGGACTCCAAGAAAGACCGAACCCAAGAAAAATGATCTCAATTAAGCATCTTCTCCCCCACTCTCACTCAATTTGGCTAAGGAAGCTGTAGAACTAATGTTTTGATATAATAATTGAAAAATGTTTTGGACTGATTAAAAAAGTATTTAAAACATTTCCAAAGTCCAAACAACTTGAAATTATGTTTAGGGAAGCTTTTAAAAGGGTTTTACATGTTTTTCAAAGCCAAACTTCACAAAACCGTCCAGGCGTTTCAAAACGCCCTAAGGTGTTTCGAAACAGCGGATTCCAGTAGCAAAAACGTTTCGATACGAGTATCGAAACGAGCTTTCCCTGGATGAGGATTTTGCCCAGCGTTTCGAAACGAGCTATGACGTTTCGATACGCCTACATGGCATTAACCACAACGGTCATAAACCCCAACGACTATTTCCCAACTAACATTTACATGCAGGGCGTTTCGATACGGGTCTAGAGGTTTCGATACGTGTTCTGAAACGGTCAGGGGGCGTTTCGAAACGGGTGCCTTATCAGACTGCAACGACTCTTTCTACTTAAAGGGTGTTTCGAAACGGGCACGACTGTTTCAAAATGGAGAACTGCAGAACTGCATTTATGGAGGGAATTAAAGTCATCAACAACTCCAATTCAATCCCAACGGCTAGTAACGGCTACAAACTCATCAAGGAGTATAAAAGGGACCTCCAAGCATCAAGTAAAGGCTAATGCTCATATTGTCAAACATCAAATGATCAAGAATTGTCTTAGAGCTTAAATTGTCATTTATTGTATAGAAAAACACTAGTGAGCCAAAATTGTCAAATTTGCTCAAGTGTTTTTGTTTTTGGGTGAGTGCTTAATTGTGCAAACAAACACCTATTAGAGGGTTTTAAGTTTGCTTCTTGTTTCTCTTTGTAAGAGAGGGTTTCAATCAAGGCTTTGGGTAGAAAGCTTGATTGTGTATAAAGGTTACCTCCTATGCCTACAAAAGGGGACGAATCAATAGTGGATTGATTGGAAATCCTTAGTGGGGAGCTAAGGTAGTGAATGTAGACCTTGGTTAGAAGGTTGAACCACTATAAATCTTTGTGTCACATTTCATTTTAGCTTCCACAACCTTTCCACCCAAAAATCCACCTCTCCACCTCTCTACCACTTGGTGAGCCTTATCGGTTGAACGAATCGAGCCCCACACAACTCAACAGAAGCAAATGAAGAAGATGGTGATTATTTGTTTGCCTTCCCACTAAGGATTAATCCTCTACACGTGCCCCTCTAAAAAACATGCCACATAATCAAGCTCTCTTTAGTTTACAATTTAGCAGGCAACAGTCAAAATTGTTTGTTAAACTTTGTGGTCACTTCGATCTAGTTCCTCTAATTCTTAATCTTTCAATTCGGCCCAACTAATCACAATTGTAGTCACCTATTTCAATTACTTTAAGAATTGTAACAAGACATTCTTCTAATCTAAAATTTAGAGTGTTACAAATCTCTCCCCTTAAGAAAATTCGTCCTCGAATTTCCCTGAGGAAAATAGATACGAGTATTGATTTCTCATGCTAGCTTCTTTACTTCCATGATTCTTCCATAAGACTTTAACAAGGGAGATTGTTTTGTTCCGCAGTCTTCTATCTTCACGATCAAGAATTTGGATTGGTTCTTCTTCATAGGATAAATCATGACTCAATTTTACTTCGTCCGGCTCAAGAATATGAGAAGGATCATATCGATAGCTACAAAGCATCGATACATGGAATACATTGTGTATTTTTTGAACTCTTTAGGGAGTACTAACCGGTAAGCAACAAGGCTAATCCTTTCAATTATTTCGAAAGTTCCTATAAAACGGAGACTGGGTTTCCCTCTCTTCCTAAATTTGAACACCTTCTTCCATGGAGATACTTTAAGAAACACTCTATCTCCCACATTATGCTGAATATCCCTTCTTTTACGATCCACATAAGCTTTTTGTCGATCAAAGGCTTCTTTCAACAGATTGCGGGTGATCTGCACTTGCTCTCCTGTTTCTCGAAGCAATTGGGGTCCCAAAGCTTTGTTTTCTCCCAACACTGACCAACACAAAGGTGTCTTGCATTTCCTTCCATAGAACTTCGAAGGGAACCATTCAAATAGATGATTGCTAGCTATTATTATATGAGAATTCAGCTAATTGTAAAGCTTTTTCCCAATTCTTCCGGAAATCAATTATACAAGTTCGAAGCATGTCTTCTAGAACTTGTATTTTCCTTTTAGATTGACCATCTGATTAAGGATGGAAGGCCATACTGAGGTTTGTCTTGGTTCCGAGAGCTTTCTGCAGAGATTTCCAAAATCTCCCAGATGTATAGTTCTGTAATACCCCTAGAACCGAGTTAGTTGTATTTAGTGGTTTTGTGCTTAAAATAATTCAAATGTGACCATTATGCAAGGAATTTAAATCAGTTTAATTTAAATGGAATGAAATAAGCATATGACTTAATTGGTTAGTTATCAGAAGTAAGTGACTATTATTGGATGACAAAAATTTAAGGAAGACAAAACTTGTTGATTGCATGATAATTAAATTTTAAGGGGGGATAGCACACATGGCAAATTCAAGTGTTTCCATGTAATTTAGGAGATGGCCACTTGTAAAGGAGAGGATGAATCATCCTATTCACTTAAGGATAACGGTAAATGAGATGATGTGGGGGAGACAGAAAGAAAAACCAGCTCGGTTGTCTTGTAGAAGGGGAATTGGCCGAACCTAGGCGGGGAAGAATCAAAATGATTTGCTTGATTAGAGATTTCAAGCTCAAAATAGAATAACCCCATGAGTAATCTTTCAAATTGAATTAAGTTGAAGGTAAAGAATCCTTCCTCCTTCTTTCGATCTTAAAATGGTACTCGTAATCCATGAATTGTTGCTGATTAATGTCTTGATTGAGTTTATAAGAATAGATTTGATTAGGATTGATTGAAACTACATTAGCTTATATACCCATGGTTTGAAATGATTGGGGTTATTTTTGAATTGATGATAGACATTGGCACTAAATTGTATCTTCTAACTTGTATTCTTAATTGGAAGTAATGGATTATTAAAATGGATTGTTTGCTAAGGAGATTGATGAATAAATTGAGTTGAGCAGTGAATGTTAGTAAACTGCTCTGTTGAGCAGAATTTGTTCTGTTTTAGGGCTGAAATAGTCGAATAAATGGAGGAAATTGGACTAACCATAATGGAAATTGGTGGTATATTGATTAATGGATGTATGAGATTGAGTGAATATGTATTTGTAATGGTTATGGGCAGTTTAATTAATGGTTGAATATCAAACTGTTATGTGATGGATACATTCATAAGGGAAGTTCCACAAAAAATGGACATTATAAAACTTTAGTTAGTAATAATAAGTGTGCAATTGAAATTGTAACATATGTATTTTAAGGGTTGTCGAAATTAAGATAATTGTCTAGTAAACATGAATTTAATCGATTGAGAAGTTAAATAAATGATGCTATGCATAATATGGTATGATATAGCTAGAGAATTGATTTAAAACTACATAAGTATAATAAATTGTTTTTATATTAATAAGGACTAATAGGTAGCTCTAGGGGATGTTGGATTATATATATATTGGATTGTTTTTAGAGGACTGAGTTATAGGCATAAATGAGATTATAAGAATGTTTGGGACCGCTCTGTTAGTATTAAAGGGATTGTTTTGATTGGATATAAAATTAAAGGACCGTTTCGATTCACACATATGTATAGTAATGAAAACATGAAAATAGGGTTGCCTTTGAGTGTATATGGGAAATTTTGCATTGGTGATTAAGTTGAAATACTAAAGAACTGTTAAAAGGATGTTTAAGTGAAGATGATAAGTTTAGAAACTGCTTTGTTTGTTGTAAGTCATATTGGACTGTTTGGATTCATGAAATTGTTTTTACATGGAAAAGAAATGGTTAACCATATATGTAACCGAATGAAGGTTGTTTTGTATTCATTCGAATTGGGGGGGGGGAATTGTTTTAATGATTTTATGTGATATATATTTAGATTGTTCGTAATTGTTTGAATGCTTGATTATTTTGAGGTACAAGTCTTAATAAGGAAAATGATGGCTAAAGGAAAGTTAGGAAATGACTCGGTTAAGTAGCAAATGTAAGATTGTGGATCATGTATTCCATAATGTTGGAATATAAGGTGAGTGTAGTCACATGAGTCACGAGTAACACGGAGTTATCCCGATGTTTAATTCTTTACTGTTAAATGTTAAATGATTGTGAATGAAATGCATCATACATATACTTTGTGTATAAAAGGCTCAAATAGAGCTAATTGAGGAGGAGCATGTATTCATAGCATGAAATTCATGTTTAGACTATGAAGATGTTACATTTCTTATGTTTTAAATGCATTGTCATGCTTGAGTGATTGTTTATGGAATTTTCTTGATGTTGAGATGAATTGTGTAATTGTTTAAAAGTTTGGAATAATTAATAATCAATGACAATAAGATTCTCAATAAAGATTGATTAGTTAACTCTAAAGAGTTAAGAAGTAAGAAAGTTTGAATTATACGATAAGTTATTGAAATAAGGAAACAAGCAAGGTTACTTGTAACCCAAAAAATCTCTGTCAACTTTAAAAGTAAACTACTTGTAACACCCTAAAATGCACCCTAGAAAAATTGAAGCTTGCCACTTAAGTTGGATTAATTTAATTTAGTTTGATCCTAAAGTAATTAGGATATTTAATGGCTTAAATGAAAAAAGTGAAGGATTAATGACTAAAATAAGATGACTAAAATGAATAAATTAGAAATGGAAGGGAACACATGTAAAATAAATGAAATAGCAAACACCATGCAAGGTATCATGGTGAAAAATCACCATGTGGGGATTAGGATGACCACTTGGCAAGCTTAATCCACAATGATGACAACGTTTTCATCTTCTTTCCTTAACCCATTTATAAAAACCGAAATAGAGAGAAAATTTCTAGTGAGAGAGGGAGATATTCGGCCTTGAAAAATCTAGGAATAATCTTGAATTGAAATAAGAAAGGTCATCTTGTTAAGCAATGTAAGCTTCTATTTCCCTTTCCATTCGAATAGCTTGAATTAGGAATTTAAATTGATAGTTTGTTGATTCATAGAATATGATTGCTATATGTGTGTATACATGAAATAGATGACATGCTTGCTGGAAAATTAAGCTTAGGTGACAGGAAATTGAATTTGTATGGAAATTAGTCACCTAGATGGTTAAATTGACACTAGTGTCTGTTTTGATTAAATTAGTAAAATTGAGACTTAATTTGTATAAAATCTTGCTGGAAAACATGTACATGGGATATAATTGAGTCATTGAACAAGTTAATAAAATGGTTATATTCTGAAAATTAGGCTAGTAATGAAACTAGTCACTAAAATAGCATAATTGATCAATAGGGAATGTTTTGAGAAAATTAAGGAATTCGAGACTGAATTGGTTAGGATTAAAGGCTGGAAAATTATGTTAGAGTAGAGGAAGGATTAAATTGAATTTTGGATAATTGAATTGCATGAATCGTAACTAAAATTGATTGCTTAGATATGTTAATTGGCATATTAGTGAATCTGAGACTAATTTGGAAAATCTGTTAAATTGAGAACTTATATGGATAAATTAGGGACTATTCTAGACATGAAAAATCATGGGGAAAACAGGGAAAAATAAGGTAAAAAGGGATAAAATGAATTAGTAAGGGTCCTAGGTTAATTAGCACTTAAAAGTGGACTTGAAAGAAAACTTGGCAGCTTAAAACTGTGAAATTGACCTTACTTTAACTAATAAACTGTATTGATCTAGAAATAATAAAAATATGGGCTATACATGATCACATAGATAATTGAATAAGCTTTACAACAGTATAAAGTAATCGAAACTTTGACTTACGGATTAAAAGTTATAAGCAAAATATTGAAGGGTGTGCAATGTGCCAGTAGCAGAATCAATTTGCTTTAGAGTAAAATGAACTTGATAGTATTAGCTTAATTGTATAAATTGTTGATCAATTGAATGCTAATATGATTTCCATGCTTTTGTGTTTGATTGGCTGGTTAGATCAAAGAGTAGAGGACTTGGTTGAGGAAGATAGGATTGATCAAGTCAAAGGAAAAGCAAAGGGGATTATTGTCAAAGAGCATCACTAGTTTGATATTGCTTAGAGTATTGTGAGTGTAGTTTTTCTTTAGGTTTGAGGATTAGGTCCTAACCATCCTTGCATGTCTATATTATTGTTTAATGAACATGCTATAAAATGAACCTAATCTATATTTGGTAAGCTAACCTAAGAGAAGAATGGACTAATGGAAAATTGATAATTGGATTGATATTGATACATGGTAACTAGTGAGTTTGAAGCATGAAATTCTTGCTTGTACTCCTGCTTGGTATTGTTGGTGTCTGAATGGTTGATGTGATCTTTGTTTGATGATTATTGATGCTTGCTGATGTTGAATGAGAGTATGCTTGAAATTCATGTTATATTTCCCTGAAAATGATCTAAGATTCACATGATCTAGAGACTTTAAATGAACTTGACTTATCATGCTTGATTGCTTAATCACTTGTGGTGTGAATGCTTGAAATTAAAAGACTCAATAAGCCCTTGGTTGCTAGTCGGTCGTAGGTAGAACGACATGCCTTAGAGTCTAGAGCTTGACTTATTATGGTGCTTTGTGTACCTGCTTGTTTGGTGTTATAGACACCTTCTTGTTAGAGACCTTCTTGTGTACCCTCTTGTGGTGTAGCAGACACCTTCTTGTTCTGGTACTTAGTGTACCTACTTGTTCTAGTACTTTGTGTACCTGCTTGCGACTTGATTACCTAATCCGACTATCTACCAAGGCAAAAACAAAGTTAACAAGCTTGTAATAAGACATGTTAACATGATCAATGAATGAATAACATGACTTAAGCTATTGAGATCTTAATAAAATGGAATTATATGATTTAAATGATGGAAAGACTATCTTATATTGCACATTGCTTAAATGATAAGTTACATGATTAACATGATCCTATTCGAATGAGATATGGTGATCTCTTTGCTTGAATTGTTTGATACGTGCCTACTATTGCTTGCTTGATTTCTTGAAACCGTGATTTGGCTATTTAATTGATTGTTCAATTTACTTTCTTAAAATAAATCCTTGAGTGTTTAAGCTTGCATATTTGGTTGGTACATTATAAACTAGCTAGGTCTTGACTTTGCCTTAGTTAAAACCTAGGTAGGTGAAACCTGTTTAAAATGAAAATAAGATTTATAAAGCTAATAACCTTGAAAACTTGTTAGTAGTAGAAACTAACTCACTAAGTACCTTGTGTATGTTGGGTCACGTTGGCACGCCCCGTGGCGCAGCGGAAAAATTAATCCGACGTAATCCAGCAATGATCCATGTACAGTAACGAATCCGGGGTGAAAAGATGAAGAGTTTCCTTTTAAAACTCTGAAAACTGGAAAAATGACGGTATGTCGGAATAACCACGTCAAGTAAAACCGGAATCGTCACAGGTTCGCAACGACCTCTACAGAGTCCACTCGAACAAAACGAACAAAGTTTCTGCCTCCCTAACACTCAGGGACAAATTTCGACAGGTTTGAACGCATTCTAGGGAGAAGTCGAAATCCCTCCAGGGATTCCTGAGGGAGTCTGAAATCGACCAGGGGTTCTACCGGGACTTGGGTTCGAACTAGGAAATCGCCAGGAATTTGCCAGAGGGAAAGAGGAACACCAGAAAAATATCGAACAGCTTCTTAGAAGAAATCTGGGACTTGTCGAAAATTCTAGAAGGGAATTCCTAGGGATATGTCGAAATTTGCAAGAAGGAATAGGGATTATTTGGTTGCTAGCCCTTGTCCCTTTAAATAGTATTCAGAGACTTAATTCTAGTTGAATTCCTTAAATCCAAGTTCAACCAAAATTCATAGAATCTAATTCTACTTGAAATTGGTTTATATTAAATATACATTATATTTAATCCATATATATATATTTTTATTATATAGAATCTCATTCTATCTTTACTTGGATTTAAATATATTTAAATATATATTTTTAATTATGTGGAATCTAATTTTACATAAACTTGGAATTAAATATACATTATATAAATTCCAAATATATATTTAAATTTCTAGAATCTTATTCTATAATATTTAAGTCTCTAAATAATTTTTTTCATACTCTAAATAATATTTGATAAATACAATATTTATCCAATATTATTCCCATTTAAGGGAGTTGCTGATTTCCCCTATCCCATAGGGGATTTTCGGCAACCTCCCTAAAATATGGAGTATGGTTTCCAATTTTTGTTCGTTTCATTCGAAGGGTGTGACCCTTGTAGTTCATGCAACGTTAGCTGCAAAATTAGAACTGTTCTAATTTTACAAACAATGAGTGGCATCTAGCAATACATCATTGCTACCTAAGTTGCATGAAGTCATGGTTTGACTTTCCTAATTCCTGAATAAACTTCCTTTATATCTTAGATGGACACCAGTCATGGGTTAGTCACACTTGTGTTCTCCATCTAGTGTTTCTTGATGTCTTGAGTAGATTGTGATAAACGAATCTCTATGATATCCCATATCATAATATTCGAGCATGGCCATGCATTTTCTAATCTCACTCAATCAAGTGGCCGAAGATATTTCTCCCATTATGTAGGAGGGACAAATCCTTTCTTGATCAACCATATTTCACTACATAGGTCATCACGTATCCAATCATCAGTCTTTATAATGTAGTCAGTTACGACACACGTTTGACTATGTCAAAATACATAAATCTTTATGTTGAAATCATGTTGATCTCAAGTCTGAGGATTATACATATGTTTATCATGAGCAATGTTGTGACTGTCACATAATTACCCAAGAAACATGCTCATAGCGGGTCAATCCAGTATGTTGTTCTCTAACAAATACTTATGTGTTGATTTTGACATCTCTATGTCAATGACAACGCTTGTCATCAACCACATATTAGTCTTGATATATTATCATTGTCCATACCCGTAATAATATTCGACTAAGGATCCTATTTAACAATAATCGTATTATTGTATGGACATTATTATTCAATGGTTAGTTTGATGCACAGAAACATACCAAATGATAATAACGGCAATGTCATTACTTGATAAATCTAGTAAAATAGTATGTCTATTCAATCATCATAGGATTGGTCTTTAGGCATACTCCAACAATGTACTTACCACTCTTGTATTTCCATCTTCCTAAACCCCAGGTAAAAGTCATCCGATCTCTACTTGATTTTGAAGTTAGCTTTCATGGACTTGGAGCAAGGATTGCCATGCTTAAAGTATGATTTTATACCTATTATGATGTACTCCTAGATGGTGGCTACTAGATTTGTGTATAAGTCCTATAGGCCATGCATTGGGTGTTTTGTAACTAAGGGAAGAATGGACTCCTAGATGGTGGCTACTAGATTTTTGTTTAAGTCCTATAAGTCCTAGTATGATGTACTCCTAGATGGTGGCTCCTAGATTATCATTTGGTAAGCTAACCTAAGGGAAGAATGGACTAATGGAAAATTTATAATTGGATTGAAATTGATACATGGTAACTAGTGAGTTTGAAGCTTGAAATTCTTTATTGTACTCTTGCGTGGTGGTATTGTTACTCTCTAAAGGGTTGATATGATCCTTGTTTGATGATTATTGATGCTTGTTGATGTTAAATGAGAGTATGCTGGAAATTCATGTTATATAACCCTGAAAATGATCTATGATTCACATGATCTAGAGACTCAATAAGCCCTTGGTTTCTAGTCGGTCGTAGGTAGAACGACATGCCTTAGAGTCTAGAGCTCGACCTATTCTTGTGCTTCGTGTACATGTTTGTTTGGTGTTGTAGACACCTTCTTGTTAGATACCTTGGGTATCATCTTGCTAGGTACTTTGTGTACCCTCTTGTGGTGCAGTAGACACCTTTCGTAACCCCCTTAGCACGATTTAGAGGGTTGACCCGAACCGGGGTGATTACACGGGGAAAATCGAAGCCAACTCGTTAAAGCCGACTCCGATTGACGGCCTTTTTTCTTTGTATCTTTTCTAGATATAAGTTAAATCCTATATAATCACCAAAGAGCATAGGAAGACACATCACAACGATCGAAATTCAATTAGGGGTTTAATTACTCAAATTAAACAAATAGGGCCAAAACGTAATTTCTATAAAATATGAGGGCTTTTCTAATTTTAAGGTTACCATAATTCAATTAGTCACATTTCATGCTTCACTGTCAATTTTCATCACAATCAGACCAACCAAACTCATCCAATTGCATGCATGAAGTTCAAGGACTAAAATATAACATTTCGATGCTTTAAAAGATGCCTATAACTGATTTTAACGGTCGCGTATTAGTACGCCATGGGGCGGTATCGATACACGGGTAGGCAGTGACCAAACTCGCAGAAAAGGTATCGATACGCTCTCCAGTGTATCGATAAACCCTTCAAACTTGGCCTACCCGTTTCGATACACTTCCCATCTGTACCGATACCCTTGTACAAAATGGCACAGACTTGGATTATGCGTATCGATATGCATTTCTCATAGCATAAAATCATTTCTATCATCGGTACATGTGAATCAAAGTTCATTCTCATATATAGGCATTTCATGTTCTATCTTTACTCATATATGCAGATAGCTTGACTCGAGGTCAAGTCCTACCCCGGTGGGATCTCGCCACCGGACTCTCATGGCGGTATCTATCTTTGCCACAAAGCTTGGGTGTTTCACCAAGTCCTACCTCGATGACATCTCACATAATCAAACTCTCACTTTGGATTGGGATGACATTACCCCCATCGCTCGACTTCAAATAGCACGTACAAATTTTTTGTTTATAGAGCACTCTACATCCTATTGGTCGACCAATTATATCCGGTAATGATCTCATCATTTATGCCAATATATTACATTAAAATAATCATCTCACCTACTGTTTTCATGCAACATATCTAAATCAATCTCATCCCATTTCAAAACCACAATTCATGCATAACATTTAATCAAAATCTCAAAACTCTTTTGTTATATTGTTCTATCTTTTGAGATCAAAATGAAAAATCATTTCATGTCATAAATCATGCATAAAACAGTAGGAATTTGTCTATCTCAAATCAAGAGCATGTCAAAAGCATTTAGGGGCATCATCCACATTTCGAGAGCAAATCTAAACATACTTACTTCTGGACTTAGGATGGTGTTTCAAACCAATCCTAAATTCCAAATACTTGTTTCATTGTCCCTCAAGGACTTCTAAAACCATTTTCACTCACCGATAACGTTTTACTTGCTTGTCGAAATGATATCTAAGCTTCCAGCACTTCCAGGTCAATACCAAACGCGTTTGATGAAGTCGCTCCTGTTCATTACACATAAGAGCAAAGGATTAATGCTTCATCATGCATTAAAATCACCATCCACTCATTCTAGCTCGCATCTCTACTCAAAACTAGCATTTCAACTATCCAAAACAACCGAAAACACTTCCAAACTTTCTCAAATCAAAGCCAGGCAAGATTTATCAATTCTAACCTTTTCTAAACCTCAATCAACATAAAAATCATCATAAACAAGACCTTATACCATCAGCAATAGCATATCACCAAAACACCTAAAAAACCACACATCTAACATCTCAAACTTAGGAACCCAAGCCTATTCTGGATTTATTTATTAAAACCTTATTCTCAACATCAAATAACATCCAAAATATGTTGAGAATCAACCTCAAATCAGAGCTTAACATAGAAATACGAAAATCGCCAAGATCTCATTAAGAATCTTGAATTTAGCAACTATTTCTTGTTTATAACATTAAAACAACTCAAAAACTGTAACCCCCTTAACCCGACCCAGACGGTTGACCCGAATTAAGAAAGTCACACGGGGAAAACCAAAGTCAACCCGAAAGTCAACCTTGATTAACGACCCTTTTGTTTTCTTTTTAATCTTGTCTAGATGCACATTAGCCCTAATTGTGATCACACAACATCATACTCAAAGATCACAAACATCAGAGATCAAACAGGGACCCAATTGAACAAATTACAACTTTAGGGACCAAATTGTAAATTCTGAAAACTTTAAGGACTTAACCAGATTTTAAGTTACCAACTTAAAATTAATCATGTTTCATGCTTCTCTGCCAAATTTCAGCTCAAACAGACATCCCAAGCTCACACAATTGCACAAACAAGATTCAGGACCAAAATGCAAACATTCTGAAACATTTAACTGCCAATGTCAGCCCCCAACGGTCACCCGTTCCGAAACTGGCAGAGCCCGTTTCGATACGCGGGGCCGTTCCGCAACGCGTATCGAAACAGGTAACTGGCAGAATGCTTTCCGTTTCGAAACAGGCTCTACCGTTTCGGACGCCTGGGCTGATTCAGGGCACCCGTTCCGAAACTGTAGTCCCTGTTCCGAAACGCCCTGCACATAATGCAGAAAAAGACATGCTTAAACACGCAATTGACCATTCGCACATACTCCAGTTGCCACCACACTTTACCAACATGCAATTCAACATATATGAGACATACTTGCATCAACAATTCAACAAAATATCAACATATACGAAAAGCCCCAAATCTATAGGCATGCTTCCTACACAAGCAACCATTCAAGCATAAACTTCCAAATCATTCTCATAAAAGCCAAAAACATGTTCCAACAACATCAACAACATAAAACCATTCTTATCCATACATATTCGAACACATAAACATCATCTCAAGAGATTCTACCCCCATTGCCTTTATTAACTATAGCTATTCACCGAGACATACATCTCAATTGGAGTCCTCCTTGAATCCCTTGCTTCTCGCTGTCCAAACTTCAAGAATCTGCATTGATGGACAAAAAGGAGCGTAAGCACATAATGCTTAGTGAGGAATGCTCAAAACCAAAACACCATCAATGCAGCGGGTCATAAGATCACTTTAAAAACAAACCCGAAATGTTTACCAAGCAAAGTTTGAAAACCCTTTATCAACATCATGCTTAAAACCATGCATTGCACATACATGAAAACCAACCCTTAGCTTAGCAAGCTAAGAAAACCTTTTCAAAGCACCACTTGCAAAATCATCCATTTAACCATTCCATGCATAAACACCATATGCAAAGCTAAATTCAAAACCTTGGAAAACACTTCCATTTCACAACATACCTTTCTTATACTTGAAAACCATTCAAGCAAGAAACCCTTTAAAACCATTTACTCAATCAATCCAACACATGCATTAACCAAAGGCAACTTATGAACCACAACATCATCATCACATGCCTTTTAAAACAAGTCTTAACAAGACTACAATGCATTAAAGAGGTTTCATGCACACATGCATCATTTACCAAATGATAATCAACACTTGTTCAACTTAACAAGTAAACATGCATTCACAACCATTAACCACTTTTCATGCAACCATGCATTCACAAGCACTATACACTTTTCATGCAACCATGCATCTTTTCAAGCATTAAACACTTTTCATGTAACCATGCATCTTTTCAAGCATTAAACACTTTTCATGCAACCATGCATCTTTTCAAGCATCTCATGCTTCTTTATAAACAAGAACATCATATTGGCTTCCAAGTGATCAACCACATCCACTTTTCAACTCAACACCCGATCGGATACGCGGATCACAAGCGTTGTCCCCCACGCTTCATACACACTACCAATCCAAGGTCTCCAAATGGGCTTTTAAACACCATTTGACCTCAACATCCTAAGGTTCCCATGTATGGACTTTTAAACACCATACAACCTTAGCTTTTCCCGAGGTTCCCATGTATGGACTTTTAAACACCATACAACCTCAACTTTTCCCAAGGTTCCCATGTATGGACTTTTAAACACCATACAACCTTGACATGCACAAGGTTCCCATGTATGGACTTTCAAACACCATACAACCTTTGCATCACCGATTGGTAGTTGTATAACATCACTAACGAGATCCGGGACACCCTACACAAGATCCACACATGGACTTTACACCTCCATTGTGATCTTAACAAGCACAAGGTTCCCATATATGGACTTTTAACCACCATATAACCTTTGCTTAACCAAGGTCCTCGAATGGGCATTCCACCTCCATTATGACCTTAACCATCTCGTCAGGATACTTGAAGGGAGTTTACCGGTTCACACTTAACCACTCCACCTCCAAGGCGACTTTATTCACGGTGCACCCAATCCTATAGCCGGCTAACTATATCCGATCAAAGAAACCAAGAACCACTTACATCACTTGCCAATATAACCAACATACCATCATTAGTCCAATGATTCACATGCATAACCACAATGCATAAACCATCATTTACCATCATTAATTCACTGTTTTTAAGCATTACACAAAGCCATTGAACAACATGCAACCCCATGCATCAAAACCACATTTTCAATGTATAAAACCAAGGATCTCTTACGTTGAGCATCCTTCACTTATGGCTTTCAAAACCAGCATTAAACCATGCTAAAATATGCTTTCAAAACAGAATTTAAATCATGCAAAACTCATGCATTTCAATGATCAACCACAATTGCTTTAAAAGCCATTTCATAACACAAACAAGAAAGAAATCCATTACTTACTCTTGAGCTTAGCTAAGTTGTTTAGACTTATACTAAGCTCCCCAAAACCTTCAAACCTTTGGTTTAAAAGCTGAAAACCCAACTTCACTCACCGATACACAAAACAAGGCTAGCCAACAAGCCTTCCAAGCATCCGAAACCTCCCGCAACACCTCTAAAGCTCACGGATCAAACTCCCCTGTTTCAAGCACACAAAAACAGAGCATTAATGCATCTTTATGCATTAAAAACACCAGCAACACAACACAACTCGCTGCTAATCACAAATCCAACATTTCGGCTACCAAACACAACCGAAATCACCTCCAAACACTTCCAAAACTTAACCCAGCCAAGATCCATCACTTCTAACCATTTTTAAACATCAATTAACATCCAAAATGATCACAAACACATCCTTATACCTCCAGGTATAACAGATCATCAAAAACACTCCAAAAACAACCAAAAACTCAAGCTAAACTTAGGAAATTCAACCTATCCGGGATTGCATTGATTAAACCTCAACTTCTAATCAATTTAGCATTCATTTAACATCAAAAACACACCTCAAAATCCTGCTTAAACAGATCATACGAAAATTTCACCAAAAATCACCAAATCTTGCATTTTAAGCCAAAATCAAGATTTCAATTGAAAAGCCTTTAACAAATCACAAATCAAGGATTGAGAACTTAGGAATTTCAGTAAAGAACTGATAGTTTAGAGGAGAAGGACGTTCTTACCTCCAAACTTGAATTTCTCCTTTTTAGAACCAAAAAGCTTGATGAAACCACTTGCAAATGGTGAGGTTTTGTTGTAGAGATGATTAGGAATCCAAAGAGAATTGAAAAGGAAGATTTGAGTGACAAAATCAGAGGAGAAAATCTGGAGAGATGTGTTTGGGTTGAGAGAAAATGAGAGAAAAGGAGAATTGGGAGAAAAATGGAAAGTTAGTTATAAAATAGTCAAAATGACTTTCCCTCCTCTTTCTTTATGTTTAAAATCAGAATAAAGCCTTAAAATATCTTAGAAAAATCTGGAGAAACTCTTTTTGGAATAATAGCTCCTTAAAGATTCAAAGTTTCAATCCTTTATAAAACAGCCACGCAACTTTCAAAAATTACATTTTGGTCACTAGCCAAAATGTCAACCTTCCGAACCTCATTTTCCAAAATTGATTTCACAGTTCACTTTTATATATTAAAAGATGATTTTAGAACATTTTTCCATATTTTTAATGCAACCCGAACTAGGCTTTCCTAATTTCACCTTACATATTCGATCAGCACTTTGACCGAACCGGTCAACGCCCAAAACTTCTAAGCCCAAAACCGGGGCGTTACAAAAACTGTAACGCCCCAATTTTGGGCTTAGAAGTTTTGGGTTTGGACCGGTTCGGTCGAAGTGCGGTTCGAATATAAAAAGGTGAAATTAGGAAAGCCTAGTTCGGGTTGCATTAAAAATATGGAAAAATGTCTTAAAATCCTCTTTTATTATATATAAGAGTTTGGTGAAATCAATTTTACAAAATAAGGTTTGGAAGTGTGACATTTTGGTTAGTGACCAAAATGTAATTTTTGAAAACTGCGAGACTGTTTTAAAAAGGATTGAAACTTTGAATCTTTAAGGAGCTATTTACCCAATGGGAGTTTCTCCAGATTTTTCCTAAATATTAAAGATTTAATTAATGGTTTTTAAATAAAACTAAAAACGAGGGAAGATATTTTGGCATTTCCAACTAACTTCCACATTTTCCATTTTCATTTTCTCTCATCTTTTCTCTCAAACCAAACACATTCTTCCAGAGCATTTCCCTCTGATTTTGTCATCTAAATATCACATTTCAATTCTCTTTTGATCTACAATCATCTCTTCATCAAAACCTTTGCATTTGCTAATTGGATCTTCAAGCACTTTGATTCCAAAAAGGGAGAAACACAAGTTTAGAGGTATGAACGTCCTCCTCCTCTAAATTCTCAGTTCTTTACTGAAATTCGCAAGTTCTCAATCCTTAATTTATGTTTTATAAAAGGTTTTAAGGTTGTGTTCTTGATCTTGGCTTTTAAATGCAAGATTTGGTTGATTTTTGTTAAAATTCGTATGATCTGTTTGAGCAGTGATTTGAGGTGTCTTTTTGATGTTAAATGAATGTTAAATTGATGAGGAATTGAGGTTTAATCAATGCAAACCCGAATAGGTTAATTTTCCTAAGTTTTGCTTGAGTTCTTGGTTGTTTTTGGAGTGATCTTGATGATCTGTTATAGCTGGAGGTATAAGGGCGTGGTTAGATCCTTTTTGGATGTTAATTGATGTTTAAGGATGTTTAGATTTGATGGATCTTGGCTGGGTAGTGTTGTGGAGTTGTTTGGATGCATTTTCGGTTGTGTTTGGTAGCCGAAAATGGAGTGTGGATGAGAGCAGCGAGTTTAGGTGCTTTCATTGAAGCTATTAATGCATGATGATGCATTAATCCTCTGCTTTGATGTGTTTAAAACAGGGGAGTCATCTTTGGATCCTAGTGGTGGTGACCCGGAAGCTTGATTGGTGTTTCGGCAAGTGGCGAAACGGAATCGGTGAGTGGATTTTGGTTTTCAGCTTTGAAACCAATGTTTTGAAGGTTTGGGAGCTTAGTTTAAGTCTAAGCAACTTAGCTAAGCTCAAGAGTAAGTTTTCGGAAAAACTCTCTTGATGATGAGCCATAGATTGATTGTATGCAATGTGATTTGTTTGCATGTTTTAAATCTTGTTTTAAAAGCATATTTAGCATGTTTATTTGCTGAGATTATAAGCCATGTGTTGAAGGATGCTCAAGGTAAGAGATCCTTGTTTTTGGAACATTGTTTTAATGTGGTTTGATGCTTAAAGATGCATGATGTTTATGGCTTTGTTAAATGCTTTAAAACAGTGGAATATTGTTGTTAATGATGCATATTGGAAAGTGGTGGTTAAGGTCACAAAAGTGGTTAAAAGTCCTTGTGTGAGCCTTGTTTATTTAAGAACAACATGGTGGTTAAAAGTCCATGGTTGGTTCTTGGTTAAGATCACCAAGGTGGTTAAAATTCCTTGGGTGAATCTTGTGTATTTAAGAACAACATGGTGTTTAAAAGTCCATGGTTGGTTCTTGGTTAAGGTTACAAAGGTGGTTAAAATTCCTTGTGTAAGCCTTGTTTATTTAAGAACACCAAGGTGTTTAAAAGTCCTTGGGTGATTCTTGTTAAGGACACAAAGGTGTTTAAAAGTCCTTGTGTGGTCCTTGTCATGGTGTTTAAAAGTCCATGGATGATTCTCGTTAAGGACACAATGGTGTTTAAAAGTCAATGTGTGGTCCTTGGTAATTTATAAGATCACAATGGTGTTTGAAAGTCCATATGTGAGTCTTATGTTGAATGTATCACTTGTTGCCAATATGACATGTTATGAACTTGAAGCATGATATGCTTGTTTTAAATGCTTATGTGCATGAGTAAATGTTTCCTTGAGTTAAGGTTTATAGTTGTGTTTTATGAATGCATTATTGAGTGGTTTAAATTGAGCATTCCTCACTAAGCTTTTGCTTACGCTCTCTCTCTTTTCTTAAACCAATAATGCAGAGCGTTGAAGTGCATTTTGGGGCAGCAAGGAAGCCAAGAATCCAAGTGGAGATTAAGCTCATGTATGGTGAACATTTTCCTAAAACTATTAGCTTTTGGGCATTTGGCAATGGGGGACCTATGTTGATGTTTTGGGAGATGTTTTGGACTCCCTAAGTTGGATTTATGATGTTAATAATGTTGGTACTTGTAATTGGCCTTTGTGATGTGGTTTTTAGTATATTGATGCTTGAATGGTTTCTAAGTAGGAAGCATGCCTATAGATTTGGGGATTTTCATAATTGATGCCATGTTGATGTTTGGTTGATGCCATTATGTTCCTTGAATGTTAAATGTCTTGCTGGTACAATTTGGTGGCATTTGGAGCATGTTTGATAGGTCAATTAAGTGTTAAACCAGCAAATTTTCTGCAATCTGGGCAGGCCGTATCGGAACGGGTGCTACCGTTTTGGAACAGGGGCCTGGAACGGGTGCTACCGTTTCGGAATCAGTTTCGGAACGGTCCCGCGTTTTGGAACAGGTCCACCCTGTTTCGGAACACTCGACCGTTGGGCTCTGAATTTGATGGTTATATGTTTTGAATTGTTTGCGTTTTGGTCCTGAATTTTGTTTATGCAATTGTATGAGTTAGAGATGTCCATTTGAGCTGAAATTTGGCAGAGAAGCATGAAAGATGATTAGTTTCAAATTGGTAACTTTAATTTGGGTTAAGTCCCCATAATTTTCAGAATTTACAATTTGGTCCCTAAAGTTGTAATTTGTGCAATTGAGTCTCTGGTTGTTCTCTGATTGTTATGAACTTCGAGTATGTTGATCTTGTGAACATATCTAGGGTTAACGTGCATCTAGACAAGTTTAAAAAGAAAAAAAGGGTCGTTAATCAAGGTTGACTTTCGGGTTGACTTTGGTTTTCCCCGTGTAATCTTCTTAATTCGGGTCAACCGTCTAGGCCGGGTTAAGGGGGTTACAAAAACCATTAACAAATGATTGATAACTTGAAAATTTCAGTATAGAACTGATCATTAGAGGAAAAGAACAAAGCTTACCTCTAATTGTTGATCTCTCTTCAATTTGGGCAAGTTTTCTTTAAAATCCAAAGCCAAATTAATATGATTTGATGAAACAAAGATATGAAATCTTTTGGAAGATGAAATCTCAGCAAACAAGATGAAAATCAGAGGTTCTTTGATGTGATAAAAGTGTTTGGCTGATTTGAAGTTGAGAGAAAATGAAAAGAGAGCAAACTATTGTAAAGTTGGTTATAAAAAGTCAACTTTGATTTCCTTTTTAATTCCCTTTTATTTCTTTAATAAAATCATTATTAAAAGCTCCCAAATTAAAGAGAAATCTAATGATAACAAATGGTAAAATTAGCTCCTTAAAGATTCAAAGTTTCAATCCTTTACAAAAACAATAACTAGCCAACTTTTGCAAAAACTTCATTTTGGTCACTATACCAAAATGTAATATTTCCAAAGCTCATTTTATAAAATTGTTTTTACCATAATCATTTATATAATAAATGAGGATTTTTAGATATTTTTCCATATTTTTAAAACATCCCAAACTAGGTTTTCCCTAAATCAACCTCAAGGGTTCGAACCGTTCCCGACCGGCCCGATTCAAAGTCTAAAACATCTAAGCACAAAACCAGGGCGTTACACCTTCTTCTTCTGGTACTTAGTGTACCTGCTTGAGACTTGATTACCTAGTCCCACTATCTACCAAGGCAAAAACAAAGTTAACAAGCTTGTAATAAGACATGCTAACATGATCAATGAATGAATAACATGACTTATGCTATTGAGCTCTTAATGAAATGAAATTATATGATTTAAATTATGGAAAGACTATCTTATATTCCAAATTTCTTAAATGATAAGTTACATGGTTAAAATGATCATATTCGAATGAGATATGGTGATCTCTTTGCGTGAATTGTTTGATACGTGCCTACTATTGCTTGCTTGATTTCTTGAAATTGTGAATTGGCTATTTAATTGATTGTTAAATTTACTTTCTTAAAATAAATCATTGAGTGTTTAAGCTTGCATATACGGTTGGTACATGATAAACTAGCTAGGTCTTGACTTTGCCTTAGTTAAAGCCTAGATAGGTGAAACTTGTTTAAAATAACTGATTTTAACGGTCGTATATCGGTACGCCTTGAGGCCGTATTGATACACGGGGAGGCAGTTACCAAACTCGCAGAAAAGGTATCTATACGCTCTCCTGCATATCGATACGCCTTTCAAACTTGGCTTACCCGTTTCGATACACTTCCTATCCGTACCGATACCCCTGTACAAAATGGAACAAATTTGGCTTTTGTTTATCGATACACAAGACCGAGTATCGATACGCATACCAGAAGTGTCCCAAAAACATCCCCAAATTCATGTTTAACATCATCAAATCATCACCAAATCATATGGACATGTCTATAGTATCAACTCTTTCATATAAGCACGCAATCCTAAGCACATGGTAAACATTTGGAAGATTAACACAAGCATTGCAAGGCATACAAAAAAGCAAGCTTAAACCACAATCTATAAGCATACCAAAAGGCAAGATAAAGTATCAAAATCAATATAAAGGCCTTCTACAAACCAAATAGGGTACATATGACTTGGACCAACATCAGGGAGTCCAAAACACATCTCCCAAAAACAAACCATTAATTCCTATTGCCATATATTATTACTAAGGTAAGAGTATAACACCATACTTGAACTTATCTATTCCTTGGATTCTTTTAAGCCTCCTTGCTGCCCAAGATGTCTCAATTATCTGCATTGTTGGTAAGAGAGAGCGTAAGCAAAATTGCTTAGTGAGGTATGCTCTAGAAACACCAACACAACAATGCAATCTTTTAAAACTCTATCTTGAAATCCATTTCTATAACCATGCTCTTTCTATGTCATGCTTGAAATCCATTTCAAAGTAAAAACATCTTTTGAAAACCAAATGTACCATCTATCTATCTATCTCATGCATTCAAACAATGCAAATCTCATGGCAAAGCCATACATGCTTGATATACAAAAGCATTTCACAATCTCAAAATCTCATATGCATTTCTCATAGCATAAAATCATTTCAATCATCGGTACATGTGAATCAAAGTTCATTCTCATATATTGGCATTTCATGTTCTATCTTTACTCACATATGCGGATAGCTTGACTCGAGGTCAAGTCCTACCCCGGTGGGATCTCGCCACCCGACTCTCATGGCGGTATCTATCTTCGCCACAAAGCTTGGGTGTTTCACCAAGTCCTACCTCGATGACATCTCACATCATCAGACTCTCACTTTGGATTGGGATGACATTACCCCCATCGCTCGACTTCAAAGAGCACGTACGAATTTTTTGTTTATAGTGCACTCTACATCCTATTGGTCGACCAATTATATCCGGTAATCATCTCATCATTTATGCCAATATATTACATTAAAATCATCATCTCACCTACTATTTTCATGCAACATATCTAAATCAATCTCATCCCATTTCAAAACCTCAATTCATGCATAACATTTAATCAAAATCTCAAAACTCTTTTGTAATATTGTTCTATCTTATGAGATCAAAATGAAAAATCATTTCATGTCATAAACCATGCATAAAACAGTAGGAATTTGTCGATCTCAAATCAAGAGCATGTCAAAAGCATTTAGGGGCATCATCCACATTTCGAGAGCAAATCTAAACATACTTACTTCTGGACTTAGGATGATGTTTCAAACCAATCCTAAATCCCCAAAACTTGTTTCATTGTCTTCTAAAACCTTTTTCACTCACCGATAATGTTTTGCTTGCTTGCCGAAATGATTTCTAAGCTTCCGGCACTTTCGGGTCAACACCAAACGCGCCCGATGAATTCTCCCCTTTTCATTATACATAAGAGCAGAGGATTAATGCTTCATCATGCATTAAAATCACCAGCCACTAATTCTAGCTCGCTGCTCTACTCAAAACTAGCATTTTGGCTATCCAAAACAACCTAAAACACTTCCAAACTTTCTCAAATCAAAGCCAAGCCAAGATCTATCAATTTTAATGATCTCTAAATCTCAATCAACATAAAAAATCATCATAAACATGACCTTATACCTCCAGCAATAGCATATCACCAAAAACACCTAAAAACCCACACATCTAACATCTCAAACTTAGGAACCCAAGCCTATTCAGGATTTATTTGTTAAAACCTCATTCTCAACATCAAATAACATCCAAAATATGTTGGGAATCAACCTCAAATCAGAGCTTAACATAGAAATATGAAAATCACTAAGATCTCATCAAGAATCTTGAATTTAGCAACTATTTCTTGTTTATAACATTAAAATAACTCAAAAACAATTAACAAAGGATTGATAACTTGGGAATTTCAGTAAAGAACTAATCATTAGAGGAGAAGAACGAAGATTACCTCTAACGGTTGATCTCTATTCAAATTGTGCAAGTTTTCTTGAAAATCCAAAGCCAAATCAATAAGATTTGATGAAACAAAGATAGGAAATCTTATGGAAGATGAAATCCCATGAAGCAAGATGAAATCCAGAGGTTCTTTGATGAGAGAAAAGTGTTTGGCTGATTGGAAGTTGAGAGAAAATGAAAAGAGAGAAAACTATCGTAAATTTGGTTATGAAAAGTCAACTTTGATTTCCTTTTTAATTCCCTTTATTTCTTTAATAAAATCATTATTAAAAGCTCCCAAATTAAAGAGAAATCTAATGATAACAAATGGTAAAATTAGCTCCTTAAAGATTTCAAGTTTCAATCCTTTAGAAAACAATCACTAGCCAACTTTTGAAAAAACTGCATTTTAGTCACTATCCCAAAATGTAATATTTCCAAAGCTCATTTTGTAAAATTGTTTTTACTATAATCATTTATATAATAAATAAGGATTTTTAGATATTTTTAAAACATCCCGAACTAGGTTTTTCCTAAACCAACCTCAAGGGTTCGAACCGTTCCCGACCGGCCCGATTCAATGTCTAAAACATCTAGGCCCAAAACCAGGGCATTACACCTTCTTCTTATGGTACTTAGTGTAACTGCTTGAGACTTGATTACCTAGTCCTACTATCTACCAAGGCAAAAACAAAGTTAACAAGCTTGTAATAAGACACTTATGCTATTGAGCTCTTAATGAAATGAAATTATATGGTTTAAATGATGGAAAGACTATCTTACATTCCACATTGCTTAAATGATAAGTTACATGGTTAAAATGATCATATTCAAATGAGGTATGGTGATCTCTTTTCTTGAATTGTTTGATACGTGCCTACTATTGCTTGCTTGATTTCTTGAAATTGTAATTTGGTTATTTAATTGATTGTTCAATTTACTTTCTTAAAATAAATCATTGAGTGTTTAAGCTTGTATATTCGGTTGGTACATGATAAACTAGCTAGGTCTTGACTTTGCCTTAGTTAAAGCCTAGCTAGGTGAAACTTGTTTAAAATGAAAATAAGATTTATAAAGCTAATAACCTTGAAAACTTGTTAGTAATAGGAACTACCTCACTAAGTACCTTGTGTACTTACCACTCTTGGATTTCCTTCTGACCAAACCTCAGGTAAAAGTCATCCCGACCTCTGCTTGATTTTGAAGTTAGCTTTCATGGACCTGGAGCAAGGATTGCCATGCTTAAAGTATGATTTTTATACCTATTATGATGTACTTCTGGATGGTGGCTACTAGATTTGTGTATAAGTCCTATAGGTCATGCATTGGGTGTTTTGCAAATGTATATAAAGCTTGATAAAGTCTTGTAAAGACCTTAATAGTACTCTTGATATGTATATGTATATGTATATGTATATGTATATGTATATGTATATGTATATGTATATGTATATGTATATGTATATGTATATGTATATGTATATGTATATGTATATGTATATGTATATGTATATGTATATAAGGTGATTACTTGGTAATGATCTAAACCTATTTTGCATTTGAATCATGATAATAACTTGCTTGTTTCAAATTGACTAAGGACATAAAGATCATAATTGGTTTTATTTGATCCTAGACAACTTGATTAATGGACTACTCGAATAGGACCATGAACCCAACTTGTATGCCTTTGAAGTTTAGACTAATCCAAATGAATTGGTCATGTTAATTGAATGAATCTAAGGGTTTAATGGCTGCGCATATAGGTAATGAATTTTAGTAAAAATGATCCTAATCCTTGACAATATTCGAATGCCTAGCTAAAAATGAATTTTAGTAACTATGAACCCAACCTAGGATGGAAATCGAATGCTAGATGATACTGTTAGTAGCTAAGTTAAATGGAAACAAAGTTAAATGTCTATGCTTAGTTGAATGGTCTAATAACTTGCATGTTAGATAAGTTTGAATAAAGACAAAATTGGTCATAAAACTTGTAAGGCTAACTTGTATCTAAATTAATTGGAATTCTTTAAAATGTATAAGCTCGATTGAATTTAAATATGGCTTTGACCTTAAATGCCTGAACTTGTTACATGTATATAAGATGAGTCTGTTTTAGCTAGACCCTATACGAATGACCCTGTATGAAAAATATGTTTAGATTAACTTGAAGTATCACTTAATTTGAATGAACATCCTAGATAAATAAGACTAGAAAATCAATAAGAATAAGGTCTTGTATTTAGAAATTGAAAAATGATCAATGTGTATTAAATAAATTGCTTGATCGAACTTAGCTTTACTGGCTTGTATTGAAAGTTAACATGGACTTTAGTAACTTTCTAGATAAGCAACTCAATTATTAGATTTGAAATCTAAATGAAAAGAAAATTTTTAATTGCCCCGTAATTTCTTCTTTTGCTTGTTCATTTTCTCGTCGTAACGCTTCTCGCTCCTAACTCGTGCGAGGGGTGTTACACTACTTGTACAATAAACAACTTCCTAAATATCAAAACTAAGATAAAATATGTAAGTTACCTTTTTAAATTGAAGACCTTGGATCTATCGGTTGATGCCTGTTATGTTTGGACTACGGTCCCTTGTTATTAAGATCAAATGATCTTCAGTACCTTTGGTACTTGATAACTGCATAAGTATCCTTGTTTTCATACCTTTTTGCTATAGAATTTGCCTGTTCTTGAGGTCATACCATAGTATTTAGACTGCATTTAGGTTGCATTTTCTTCTTCTGGTGCATCTTTATCTTTGATGGTTATTTGTCTATGTTGAGGGGTACAACTCGGAAGGTTGGTTTTGGGTTTGTTGGTGCACAAGAAAGGAGTCAAGAGAGAAAGTTAGTACCATGATTTTTTATAGCATAGTGGAAGTGGATATTGGCCAGCACGTGAGCTGCAGAAGCACATGAACAAGCAGAAAAGGATGATCTGACATGTGCAACAGCCGGTACCCACCTGCAGACTGTCATCCTTGTCCCCTCGTGGCAGACCTTGTTGGTGGACATTCCTTGAGATTATCAATGCATCTTTAGGGCACAAAATCCTAAAAGCATACACTATATAAAAGGGAGAGAAGCTTGAAGAAAGTGTGTCGCGAAAGAGAGGTGGAAGAGAGAGAAAGTCACAAGGAGAGAGAAAAGTTCATCTTCTCCACTTGGTGTCCTCCACCGTTGAAGCTCCAAGGAGTGAACTCATCGGCCTCGAGAGAGGTGGTGGGCCTAAGACAGTCGGGCAGTCCATGGCGGAGAGGGAGTTCACCTTTCTTTCTCTCGGTATAGCATTTCTTTTTCATATCTTTATCTTTGGTGATGTTATTGCAATGATACGTTGGATGATATTGTCCAGCCACGAACTGTTTTAGGTGGCTTGAGTTTAATGGATGATTTTATTTTGAGTACTTTTTAATGCATGCTATAGCATTTTTAGTGTTTATCATGTTCTATGCTTTGCTTATGCGTTTTCATTTCCTTAAAGTTGTAAAAGCCCTCGAGAGTTAGCCGTTCTTTAAGTTTGTGTTGAGGTTAGTAATCGAGAGAGCTAGCCTTAGAACCCCCATAAGTAATGGAGTGGCTGTCGAGAGGCAGACTCTATCCTACCTTAGAGATAGGTGATAGGTTTCAAGGGCTAAAAAGGATAGTTCGTGAAGGGTAGTGGAGTGTTAAGAGTTTACGCCGAGAGGTATGACTGTAGCATTTCTGACTCCCAGTTTCTTGGCTAGAGATAGTTTACGAACACCTTTAGCAATCCCAGCTAGCATAGAAGATAGCTGAAGAGCCTTAGTATCGTTATGAATCTTAGATTAGGTTGTCCATCATTTCCAGCCAGTTATTCCATAGTGAGTTTCGCATACGAAAGGGGACATGTTCATCATATTGCTATCTTATCTTTCTCTACACTGTTTTGCTTCAACATTATTTTATATCATCTCGTTTACTATAGCATTGTCATCTGAAAAAAGTTTAATCTTTATTGTTACAGCAAACTGTGAATACCTCTAATCCCTGTGGAGATGATACTCACTCATCACTTTATTACTCGTTCGACGTGTATACTTGCACCATATTTGCGTATCATTTATAGTACTCTTCACGCAAGCAACAAAGTTTTTGGCGCCATTGCCGGGGATTGGCAATTGGTTGTTTACGATTTTTGTTTATATCGCTTGTTCTTTTTGTTTTTGTACATATTTATTTTAGGTTTTTCATTTTTCTTTTCAGGTGTCCTGCCAGTGCATGACTAGAAGACGACCTAGAGGACCTCTGCAATCACCTATTTTTGAAATCGAGCATTTCTTGAGACTTAGGAGACATGTTCGAAGAGAAGAGACTAAAAATATGAACGAAGAAATACCACCACCTCAAGGTAACAGAGATGCTATGGCAAATGGCCAGGGATATTGTAGAGTTTCAGATGAATGTTTGGATGTCATGCATGGCAATGTAGTGTTTCATATGAATGTTTGTAGAACGAATTAGGTAGCATGAATGATCAAATATTTGCTGGATTGTAATAAAGGGATATTGTTAATTGAGTATAGTTAATATGAGATAATTGATGATTCGAGGAGTTTCATTGGTTTCTAATCGTTGTATGCCAATAAATTAATAGAGATTTAGATTGATATTATGCATCTTAGCAATATATATATATATATTGTACGGGAAAAATGCTGGCATCTTAACTTAAAATTGGTAACCTGATTTATAAATGAATAAATGTGTATAAGGTTGAGGTTTGGTAAGGATCGTTCCTTTATTAAGTAGGGATTGATCCCCCTAAGATTTCAGAATTTAAAAATACAGTTTTCACATATTAATAAGTCTTATTATTCTACCCTTTATTAATGGAATAAAATGGTTAATAAATAAGTTTTGGAGTTACCTTAGAATCGACCAATAAGGATTATTTCATAAAAGTGAAATTTAGCTCTTAATTGAATTGATATAAATACATGATTGGAAGTATTATACTAATTAACTATCATCTATACGAAACCTATAAACAAATGCAAGTATATGCTGATATACATGACATGATAGGTGAGAATTCATAAGTTTTTTCTTGTGTAGCACGAGTGTTTTGAGCCTCTATAGACGTTGCTACTTGTAAGAGCAGTAAAATGCTTAATTGAATTGTCTGAAAGTCTTATGTGAATCCCCATAGAAACAAAGTTTAAAAGAAAATAATAAAAGGGAAAATTTCTATATCGTGTTGTAATAATTCTTTTGAAGTTAAAGAAAATTTTAATTGGCTTGCTTGATTAGCAAAAAAAATCTCATAAGGATAGAAATACTCATTGAGTTTCTTTTGAGTAACATCTTTAATTCCGATTTCTCTTCTGAGCCGAGTTGAGGATGTTACAAGTTCTGCAATTGATCTAGGCTCATGGTCATTCGAACATGAAGGAAATGAGCTGACTTCGAAAACCAATCTATGATCAACCATATTGCATCGTTCTTCTTCAGTGATAAGGGCAGCCCACTAACAAAATCCATTGTTATTTGCTCCCATTTCCATTGAGGTATTTCGATAGGTTGTAACAATCCCGAAGGAACTTGATGATCTTTCTTTACTTTCTAGCATACCAGTCATTTGGATACAAAATCTATTTTGGCAGATTTCATCCTGGGCTACCAATAAAGATCCTTCAAATCTCTATACATATTCTGTAACACCCCTTGCACGGGTTAGGAGTGAGAAGCGTTACAACAAGAAAACAAACAAGCAAAACGAAAATATGAGTCAATTAATTTTTTTTTCTCTTCATTAAAACTCCACTCTATTAGGTGAGTTACTTATCTAGCAAGCTATCTATAACACCCCTTCCTGGCTTAATCGAGAATCGGGTCGGAGAGTGCTACCGATGAACAGTACGGTGATCGGTGTTATAAAATTTCAATTTATAATTAATACATGAACAATGTTATAATATAAAACATCACCGAATATACATTTCAGTCCAATTTATCCATTATGAAACAATAATTAATCATTTTGGACTAATTCTTAGCTATTACAAGTTTTAGGGACTAAACTATAAATCTGATAAATTATAGGTTCTTCGATGCAATTGGTTATACTACAATCAAATTCAATACAATAATAGCAAGTCTAAAAATTTTCATACAATTCGGAGTTCATTTACTCATCCAATTGAGTCATCCTAACTTCAGTGACTAATCTGTGAATAATGTAAACCTTCAATCTATGCCTTTTAACCAACTTAACTAACCTTGTATCAAAACACCTTGATGTCGTTTCGATACGGGTGCACGATGATTAAACTGGGTTAACTTTGCCCATACCCCGTATCGATACACATAGGCCCTGTTTCAATACAAGTTGACTTTCTTTGACTTTGACTATTGACTCGTTCCAATACATGTTAGGCTCGTATCAAAACAGAAAACTCCAGTGGCAAAACATTTTGATACAACTCCAAACTGTATTGATATGCCATGTTTCTTAGGCTCAATTATGCTTAACCGTATCGATACGATGTTCAAATGCAATGAAACTTTACACACAATATTTCAATGCTATAAACTACAGGCATGCCAAATTTCATGATCATTTGAATAAGTTTACTAGATTTTCACCTATGTGAGCCATATATGCAATTTTTGCCAACCTTTAACCACACCAAAGATCATTTTAGGGCCTTTAATAACATTACAAGCATACCAAAATGGGCACAAAAGACTAGTTCAACTATTTTTCCACCTTCCTAGGAGTTTATAAGAGCAAAATACATTACTTTCGGCTTGTAGTGACTTGTCTTGCTACGACTTTTCTGATCTTCTGCAACGATCGTTTCCTTAACCTGAAATGCATGAGATGAGACACATTAGACATACTTTGCCTAATGAGGTAGTCATACACAATGAAAATATCAATGAGTGATACATGTACATATACTCATGCCTAGCAATATCAATGTCATGCTCCAATATGCAATGTTTAACATAACATATTCATTATTAGCCCTTGGACTAAATCAAGATAATGGATACGCGAATTCCTACGCCTCGCTAAATGAATAAATGGTCTAGTCCCTCCGCCTCGCCAATGACCAAGTAAAATACACACCCCTCTGCCTCACCAAATCTATATAGGCCATAGCCTTAGGACCGTAGTCCACCCGTACACTAAGCTCATAAATTCTATGGGATGTCAATTGTATCCAATGTCCATCCAAATCCAAGGTTTCAATGACAATATCCATATTCAATATTCAATGATAATTCCAATGACAAATGTCTTAAATTTTATTATTAGTAAATATGCTTCAATATCAATGTCTCATGATTTCAAAGCCAATGTCAATGTTCGATGATTCATTTACAGTGTTTCAATAACAATAACTATATCGATAACAATGCATGATGGTAATGCAAATAACTATCTCTGATGTTAATTACCAACTTAGCGATGCTTACAAATAGATCCGTTTAACAATTCGATGCAACTTCCTTAAAAGACATGTTAGCTATTTGATCAAAATCAACAATAAGGGATTCGAGAAGGCTCCTCCCCTAATCTCGAGACTCCAACTACACTCACCTTGATATCTGATGCTCTTACGGCCCTCAGATGACAACACCATTCTCTCGATGGAGATGGCGAAACCTCTCTCTCCACTTTTTGAGCTAGAAAATCAATAGGAGCATGTTAAAAACAATATCACGATATCGTAATCAATATAACGATATCAAAATCATCATCTAAACTTAAAATAAATATTAGCTATCAAGATGTCCATGGATTAACAATCTCTAACTTGCGATTAAGCTTGATATTTCCTTGGAATTCAATGATTATTCGAGGGATATAACTTACCCGATCGATGATAATGATTCAATATCAATAAATAAAAGAAAAACCAAGCTTAGGTTCCTCTCCAATGAAGGTGTGTGCTTAGAGGAAGATGAAGAATTTAGGAGGTTCTTGCTTAGCTTAGTATCATGTAAGTTTTACAATCTGTAACCCCCTTAGCCCGGTCTAGACGGTTGACCCGAACGAAGGTGATTACACGGAGAAAACCGAAGTCAACTCGTTAAAGACGACTTCGATTAACGACCCTTTTTTTTCTTTTTATCTTTCCTAGATGCGAATTAGATCCTATGTGATCAAAAAAGAGTAAAGGAGAAAACGGCGCAACGATCAGATGCCATTTAGGGGTTCAATTGCATAATTTAAGCTTTTAGGGACCAAAACGTAATTTTCAAAAATTACAGGGACCTTTCTAATTTTTAAAGTTATCAATATGCAATTAATTATATTTCATGCTTCTCTGCAAAATTTCATCTCAAAAGGATCTTCTAAACTCATTCAATTTAATACACAACATTCAGGGACCAGAATGTAACATTTCAGACTTGTAAAGGCTCCATTTAACTAAATTAACGGTCAAGTGTTGATACCCTGCTACCCCGTACCGATACGCGGGGAGGCAGTAGCCATAGTTGAGCAAGGGTATCGATACCCTTCCCCGAGTATCGGTACAGATATACAATTATGTACATGGGTATCGATACACTTACCCCGTGTATCAATACACCCTACCAAGTTTGCTCAGGCGTATCTATCCACCTGATGCCTGTATCAATACACCTGCACCATTTTACCTTAAGGGTATCGATTCACTTACCCCGTGTATCGATACACCCTTCAAAGTTTGCACAGGCGTATCAATACATCTAATGCACGTATCAATACACCTGCACCATTTTTACTTAAGGGTATCAATACACTTGCCCGAGTATCGGTACCCATACCAGAAATGCTCAAGAAATAGCTCCAAAAATGCATCATACATCATCCATTCACACCCAAAACTCATAGACATGCTTATATCATCATGTCCAACATATTTGCATAAAAAACTAGCCACATTGCAAGCATTGGGCACAACATCTCATATAGCATATGCAACTAGAATGGACATGCCTTTAACCATAAGCCATAGCAAAACTAAAATGCAAAATGAGGATCCAAAGACCATATAATGGCTATTTAAAAGACTCCAAGCACAAACTAAACATGATCAAGGTGTTTCACATCACCAAACAGCTCATGAGCGGAAATCCCTCTCATTGCCTCTTATTACACTAAAGTAAACCACATACTTTGCTTAGCCAAAACACTTGGATATCCTTTGTTAGCTTGCTGCCAAAAATGCCTCATTCTCTGCATTGATGAAACAAATGAGCGTAAGCATAAAGCTTAGTGAGGACCTATATAAAACTAAAACATTCATAATGCATTTTAAAAACCAAATCATCATTCTTTATAAACACATGCCTTCCTTTAAAACATGCACTTAAAACATATTTCCTCTTTCATATCCACATGTTAATTGCATCATTGTAACCCCCGTAGCCCGGTCTGGACGGTTGACCCGAACTACGAAGATTACACGGGGAAAACCAAAGTCAACCCGAAAGTCAACCTTGATTAACGACCCTTTTTTTTCTTTTTAATCTTGTCTAGATGCACGTTAGCCTTAGATGTGATCACAAAAACACCATGCTCAAAGATCACAACCATCAGAGATCAAACAGGGACCCAATTGAACAAATTACAACTTTAGGGACCAAATTGTAATTTCTGAAAACTTTAAGGACTTAACCGGATTTTAAGTTACCAACTTAAAATTAATCAGGTTTCATGCTTCTCTGCCAAATTTCAGCTCAAACGGACATCCCGAACTCATACAATTGCACAAACAAGTTTCAGGACCAAAATGCAAACATTTTGAAACATTTAACCGCCCATGTCAGCCCCCAACGGTCACCCGTTCCGAAACAGGCCAAGCCCGTTCCGAAACACGGGGCCGTTCCGCAACGCGTTCCGCAACGAGGGTCTGGCAGAATGCCTTCCGTTTCGGAACGGTGGCACCCGTTTCGGAACGGTGGCACCCGTTCCGAAACGGTGTTACCTGTTCCGAAACACCTAGCCCAGAATGTTGCATTTTGCTCACTCAAACACACAATTGATCACTCAAACATGCTCCAAAAGCCACCAAACTTTACCAACATGCAATTCAACATAAATGAGACATACTTGCATCATCAATTCAACAAAAACACAACATATATGAAAAGCCCCAAATCTATAGGCATGCTTCCTACATAAGCAACCATTTAGGCCCAAACCTTCCAAAACAAACTCATTTAAGCCAATTCATGTTCCAACAAAATTAGCAACAACATTTAAACAATCTTGATCAAACATATACGATCACATACACATAAACCCGAGAGATTCTACCCCATTGCCCTTATTAACTATAGCTATTCACCGAGACATACATCTCCATTGGAGTCCACCTTGAATCCCTTGCTCCTTGCTGCCCAAACTTCAAGAATCTGCATTGATGGGCAAAAAGGAGCGTAAGCACATAATGCTTAGTGAGGAATGCTCAAAACCAAAACACCATCAATGCAGCGGGTCATTAAAACACTTTTAAAACAAACCCGATTGAACAAATTACAACTTTAGGGACCAAATTGTAATTTCTGATAAATATGGGGACTTAGTCCAAATTATAGTTACCATCTTGAAATTAGTCAAGTTTTATGCTTTCCTGTGAAATTTCAGCTCAAAGGGACTTCTCAAACTCATTCAATTGAGCAAACAAGATTCAGGACCAAAACGTAAACAAAACAAAACATACAAAGATACTTTCAACCGAATTAACGGTCTGGTATCGATACGCCAGGTGTCGTATCGATACTCGGGGAAGGCAGTAACCAAACTTCAGAGACGGTATCGATACGAGTTTCCCCGTACCGATACGGCATTCATACGGTATCGATACCTGTTCATCCGTACCGATACGCCTGGGCAGAAATGTGCATATTTGGCTCAGGCGTATCGATACGCAAGCCCGAGTACCGATACCCCTGCCTGATTTCGACTCAAAACCAACATCAAACATGCTTCAAACTTCAAATTAACATCACCAAACCATATCACTTAATCATACAACATGCAAGGACCATAAATGCATCATCAATTCAACATGAAACCAACACATATGAAAAGCCCCAATTTAAAAGACATGCTTCCTACTTAAGCTATCCATTCATGCATAAACCTTCATAAACTAGCAATATAAAGCTAATCCAAAAACCAGCAATTCTAACAACATTCAACATACTTAGGGAGTCTCAAACACCTCCCAAAACATATACATTGGTCCCCCATTGCCAAATCAACCAAAAGCTAAAAGTACTTGTAAAACCTTCATACATTGAGCTTCACTTGAACTTGTTTGCTTGCCCCTTCTTGCTGCCCTTCAAGGTACTGTAATGCTCTGCATTATTGAATTAAGGAAACGAGAGAGCGTAAGCAAAAGCTTAGTGAGGCATGCTCTTTAAAAACAATTCAATAATGCAATTAAAACCATTTACAAAACATGCTTATAATCAACCTTTATACATGCTCAAAGCATACTTTAAATCAAGCAAATCCCATGCTTCAAAAAACATTTAAACAAGCATCTCATGCTTCACAATTTACTTAACATGTCATATTGGCTCAAGTGATACATTTCATTTCATAAAACAAGTTCCATAACTTTCCCCAAGGACTTTTAAACACCTTGGTCCCAAGGACTTTTAAACACCTTGGCCATGGACTTTTAAACACCATGAATGAGGACCACACAAGGACTTTTAACCACCTTTGTGTCCAATGCTTGAATCACCCCAAGGACTTTTAAACACCTTGGCTCCAAGGACTTTTAAACACCTTGGCCCCAAGGACTTTTAAACACATTGGCCCCATGGACTTTTAAACACCATGGAAAGGAGCACCTAAGGACTTTTAACCACCTTAGTGTCCGCAACAAGAACCATCCAAGGACTTTTAACCACCTTGATGTTCTTAGGTAACAAGGCTCACTCAAGGACTTTTAACCACCTTAGTGACCTTCACTTTTACAAAACATCACTTGCCAATATACATATTATACATCATATAATCCACTGTTTTAAAGCATTAAACCAAGCCATTTCATCATGCATTTCTAAGCATCAAATCCACATTTAATCAATGCATAAAAGCAAGGTACTCCCACCTAGAGTTACCTCCAACACATGGCTTAAAACATCAGCAAATATCATGCTAAAACATCAGCTATTATCATGCTAAAACATGCTTTCAAAACAGTAATCAAAACATGCAAATCATCATTTTGCATCACACCAAAACATGGCCACCACTTAGAGAGAAATCCGAAAACTTACACTTGAGCTTAGCAAAGTTGTTTAGACTTAAACTAAGCCCCCAAAACCTTGGTTTCAAAGCCGAAAACCATTTTCAGAAATGCACTCACCGATTTCCACTTTCCTTCAAGCCAAAGCACCAAATCAAGCCTCCGGATCAACAATTCTAGGATCCAAGGATGCCTCCCCTGTTTCAACACATTAAAGCAGAGGATTAATGCATCATCATGCATTAATTGCTTCAATGAAAGCACCTAAACTCGCTGCTCTCACAAAACCTCCATTTTCGGCCACCAAACACAACCGAAAATGCATCCGAAACACTTCTAAACAAAGCCCAGCCATAAACCAGCAGAACCACACTTCCATTAACACCATATAACATCTAAAAACAATCTATAAACATCCTTATACCTCCAGCAACACCAGATCACCAAGATCGCCTCAAAAACTACCTTAAAACACAAGCTAAACTTAGGAAACTCAACCTATACGGGATTGCATCAATCAAAACTCATTTCCTTATCAATTTAGAGATCATTTAACATCAAAAACACCTCTCAAATCACAGATCTAAAAGATCTAACGAAAATCATGTGAAATCATCAAAGTCTTGCATAATTAGCCAAGATCCATAAATCAACTTAAAAGCCTTTAATTGAACATCAATTTAGGATTGAAAACTTAGGAATTTCATTAAAGAACTTGAAGTTCAGAGGAGAAGGACGTTCTTACCTCCAAACTTGAGTTTCTCCTCTTTTTGGAATGAAAAACCTTGATGAAACTTGTAGCAATTGAAGAGGTTTTGAAGATAAGTTGATTTGCAATCAATTGAGAGTTGAAAGGAGGAATTTAGGTGAGAAAATCAGAAACAAAACTCTGGAAATGGAGTGTTTGGGTTGAGAGAAAAAGAGAGAAAGAAAATAGAGAATTAGTTGAGAAAATGACTAAAATGAGATTTCCCTCCTTTTTGTTATCTTTAAAAATCAGAATTATAACTCAAAATATCTTAGAAAAATCTGGAGAAACTCCCTTTGGGTAAATAGCTCCTTAAAGATTCAAAGTTTCAACCCTTTATAAAACAGCCACCAAACTTTCAAAAATTACATTTTGGTCACTAGCCAAAATGTCACACTTCCAAAACTCATTTTCCAAAATTGATTTCACAATTCACTTAATTATATTAAAAGATGATTTTAGAACATTTTTCCATATTTTTAATGCAACCCGAACTAGGCTTTCCTAATTTAACCTCTTACGATTCGAACAGCACTTTGAACAACCGGTCAACGCCCAAGACTTCTAAGCCCAAAACCGGGGCGTTACAACTCTCCCCCCCTTAAGAAATTTTGTCCTCGAAATTTACCTGAAGGAAAGAGATAAGGAAACTGCTTCAGCATGTCTTCCTTCCGCTCCCACGTGGCTTCCTCAACACCTCGATGCTTCCACAGCACCTTCACCAACTCAATGGTCTTGCCACGAAGACCTTTGCTATCTGAATCCAGAACCTTCACCGGTTCCTCATCATAGGTCAAATCTGGATTCAATACCACTTCCTCCACAGGCATCACATGCGAAGGATCAGATCTATACTTCCGGAGCATAGAAACATGGAACACATCATGAATCTTCTCCAGCTCCTGAGGTAACCTCAACCGATACGCAACAGGACCCACACGCTCAACAACCTCATACGGTCCAATGTACCTAGGGCTCAGCTTACCCTTCCGGCCAAACCTCATCACCTTCTTCCAAGGCGAAACCTTCAAGAACACACGATCACCCACCGCATACTCTATCGTCAGATCATAATCCTTCAGCAACTCCAACCAACGCCGCTGCCTAAGATTCAACTCCTTCTGAGACATCAGATACCTCAAACTCTTGTGATCCGTGTACACAGTACTTTTCTCACCATACAGATAATGCCTCCAGATCTTCAGAGCAAAAACCACTGCAGCCAGCTCAATATCATGCGTAGGATAATTGCGCTCATGCACCTTCAACTGTCGCGACGCATAAGCCACAACCTTACCCTCTTGCATCAGCACACACCCCAAACCAACATAGGATGCATCACTGTAGACCACAAACTCTTTCCCTGATTTAGGCTGAATCAAGATAGGAGCTTGCGTCAAAGCCATCTTCAGCTTCTCAAAAGCCTGCTGTCTCGCTTCTGTCCACTCATACTTAACATCCTTCTGCAACAACTTCGTCAAAGGAGCAGCAATCTTGGAAAAACCATCCACAAACCTTCGGTAGTATCCTGCCAAACCAAGGAAACTACGAACCTCCTGAACAGACTTAGGAACTTTCCAGTTCATCACCGCTTCAATCTTCTGAGGATCAACACGAATCCCCTCAGCTGAGATCACATGCCCAAGAAACACCACCTCCCTAAGCCAGAACTCACACTTGCTCAGCTTAGCATAAAGCTGATTCTCCAACAAAGCTTGCAGCACAATCCTCAAATGCTCTTCGTGCTCTTCCTCAGTACGCGAGTACACAAGGATATCATCAATGAACACCACAACGAACTTGTCCAGGTATTCATGAAAAACACGATTCATCATGTCCATGAAAGCAGCAGGAGCATTTGTCAAACCAAACGGCATCACAAGGAACTCATAATGCCCATACCTTGTCCTGAAAGCTGTCTTAGGCACATCCACATCCTTCACCTTCAACTGATAATACCTTGACCTCAAGTCAATCTTAGAGAACACAGCAGCTCCCCGAAATTGATCAAAGAGATCATCAATCCTCGGCAAAGGATACCGATTCTTGATAGTCAACTTCTTCAGCTGACGGTAATCGATGCACATCCTCATCGTGCCATCTTTCTTCTTCACAAACAAGACATGAGCACCCCAAGGCGACACACTCGGCCGGATGAAACCACGATCAAGCAGCTCTTGCAACTGCGTCTTCAGCTCCTTCAGCTCCTTAGGCGCCATTCTATAGGGAGTAATGGACACAGGAGTTGTATTCTCATACAGCTCAATTCCAAACTCCACCTCGCGATTAGGAAGTAAGCCAGGAAACTCCTCAGGAAAAACACCAGGAAACTCCTTCACAACCCTGATATCCTGCACCCTCAACTCCTTAGAACAAGGATTCATCACAAAAGCCAGATAAGCTTCACATCCTTGCCTCAGCCTCCTGCTCGCCTCCAAGGTAGAAACAACATTGGCAAGAAACTTCACATTCTCACCAACCACCACCACTTCATAATCATCCGCAAGCTTAAGCGAAACCCGCTTATTCTCACAATCCACAACAGCACGATGCTCAGCAAGCCAATCCATACCAAGGATCACATCAAAACCATAAAAGGGCAACTCCATAAGATCAACATGAAAGACATGCTCTTGAACAACCAAAGGACACCTTCTATAAAGCTTACGAGTCACAACAGTTTCACCAAAAGAACTAGTGACTCTAACACCAACATCCAAAGACTCAACAGGCAAACCAAGCAATTCAGCATGCTCACGCAGAATGTATGAATGCGTAGATCCAGAATCAATCAAAGAAAGCAACGACAAGGATTGCAAAGTAAAGGTACCTGCAATCACATCTGCATCATTCCTTCCTTCGCGCTGAGCATACACTCTCGCCTGGCCTCCACCCTCAGGCTGAATAGCTACAACATGAGCTACTCCGCGACCACCTTCCTCACGCCTCTGAAAATTACCATGGCCGCGCCCACGACCTCTCTGCGGTGCAGCAACAACAGGAGCACGCTCTTGACCACCAGCCATCCTCGGACAATCTCGCCTCAAGTGGTCAGCAGAACCACAATTCCAGCACTCATAACCAGCTGCTACAACAGGAGCTTGCACCTCCCTCCCAGCACGAGGACAGTCACGCTTCAAGTGACCACGTGAACCGCAAATCCAGCAAGCACCAGGGTCAGCTCTAGCATTGCCACCCCTAGCAGGTGCACCTCCACCTCTCTTAGCTGAGGACTGAAACCTCTGATCGCGCCCCCTCTTGTTCCGTCCACTGGAACTATACTCAACAGCTCTTTTCCCAGAACTCGCTCCAGCACCTTTCGCAGATAAACTCAGATTCATCTCTATGTCCTTGGATCGACTAACCAACACATCAAAATCATTGTACTCAGCAGCCAACATGTAGGTCTTTACTTCCGTCACCAAGCCATAACGGAACCTTTCGCACCTCTCTCGCTCATCAGGTATCAGCTCCGGTGCATACTGACTGAGACGTACGAACTGTACTTCATACTCAGCCACACTCATGCTCCCTTGGGTAAGAGACATGAATTCACGCTTTTTCTCATCTAGATATCTTACTCCCAGATATCTCCTCTTGAACGCATTCTGAAAGAATGTCCAAGTGATGTCAGCTTCAGCCATTCCAGAGATTGTGGTCGTCCACCACGTATAAGCATCACCTTGCAGCAAAGACACCACACATCCCAACTTTTGCACATCAGTGCAGCTCATCTGTCCCAAGACACGCTTGGTACTTTCCAGCCAAGCTTCCGACCTCTCAGCTGACATACCCCTAAACTCAGTCCCACAAAGACTGCGCAGACGCTCTAAGGGTAATCTAGCTCCAGCATCTCCCTGATGCCCAGCTCCCTGAGCTCCAGCCACTGCTGCTCGAAAAGCACCCGCAATAGCTTGCACCAGCATCGACATGTCAGACATAGCTTGCCCCTGACCAACCTCAGGTCCTGCAGCTCTAGCACCAGCTGCCTCAGCTCCAGCTCTTTCCCTCTCCGCACCACCACCACCAGGTGGAGGAGGAGGTAACACAGCACTACCTGTATTCTCTTCATTCACATTCCCCTCCGGGGTCGTAGCTCTCACGCTACTCCTTAACTCTCTACGTGGTGCCATACTTTTACCATGCATAACAATACAAATAAAACAAGTCAGGACCAGCAAGGTAAGCAATTTCAAGTATTCAAGCTCAATTTCTTTCAAAATCAACATCATTTCTTTAGCTTTTGTTTGGCAATGGGTACCCTCATCATGCACCATCACAACATACAACTCAAAAGCATCAACATCTCAAATCACTGAACATGCTTTCATACAACAAGCATACAAGCCAAACCATGCTTCAATCATGCATACAAACATTCCCAATTACTCGAGAACTCAGCTCTGATACCACCAAATGTAACCCCCTTAACCCGGCCTAGACGGTTGACCCGAATTAAGAAAGTCACACGGGGAAAACCAAAGTCAACCCGAAAGTCAACCTTGATTAACGACCCTTTTTTTTTCTTTTTAATCTTATCTAGATGCACATTAACCCTTATTGTGATCACACAAACAACATACTCAAAGATCACAAACATCAGAGATCAAACAGGGACCCAATTGAACAAATTACAACTTTAGGGACCAAATTGTAATTTCTGATAAATATGGGGACTTAGTCCAAATTATAGTTACCATCTTGAAATTAGTCAAGTTTCATGCTTTCTTGTGAAATTTCAGCTCAAAAGGACTTCTCAAACTCATTCAATTGAGCAAACAAGATTCAGGACCAAAACGTAAACAAAACAAAACATACAAAGATACTTTCAACCGAATTAACGGTCTGGTATCGATACGCCAGGTGTCGTATCGATACTCGGGGAAGGCAGTAACCAAACTTCAGAGACGGTATCGATACGAGTTTCCCCGTACCGATACGACATTCATACGGTATCGATACCTGTTCATCCGTACCGATACGCCTGGGCAGAAATGTGCATATTTGGCTCAGGCGTATCGATACGCAAGCCCGAGTACCGATACCCCTGCCTGATTTCGACTCAAAACCAACATCAAACATGCTTCAAACTTCAAATTAACATCACCAAACCATATCACTTAATCATACAACATGCAAGGACCATAAATGCATCATCAATTCAACATGAAACCAACACATATGAAAAGCCCCAATTTAAAAGACATGCTTCCTACTTAAGCTATCCATTCATGCATAAACCTTCATAAACTAGCAATATAAAGCTAATCCAAAAACCAGCAATTCTAACAACATTCAACATACTTAGGGAGTCTCAAACACCTCCCAAAACATATACATTGGTCCCCCATTGCCAAATCAACCAAAAGCTAAAAGTACTTGTAAAACCTTCATACATTGAGCTTCACTTGAACTTGTTTGCTTGCCCCTTCTTGCAGCCCTTCAAGGTACTCTAATGCTCTGCATTATTGAATTAAGGAAACGAGAGAGCGTAAGCAAAAGCTTAGTGAGGCATGCTCTTTAAAAACAATTAAATAATGCAATTAAAACCATTTACAAAACATGCTTATAATCAACCTTTATACATGCTCAAAGCATACTTTAAATCAAGCAAATCCCATGCTTCAAATAACATTTAAACAAGCATCTCATGCTTCACAATTTACTTAACATGTCATATTGGCTCAAGTGATACATTTCATTTCATAAAACAAGTTCCATAACTTTCCCCAAGGACTTTTAAACACCTTGGTCCCAAGGACTTTTAAACACCTTGGCCATGGACTTTTAAACACCATGAATGAGGACCACACAAGGACTTTTAACCACCTTTGTGTCCAATGCTTGAATCACCCCAAGGACTTTTAAACACCTTGGCCCCAAGGACTTTTAAACACCTTGGCCCCATGGACTTTTAAACACCATGGAAAGGAGCACCTAAGGACTTTTAACCACCTTAGTGTCCGCAACAAGAACCATCCAAGGACTTTTAACCACCTTGATGTTCTTAGGTAACAAGGCTCACTCAAGGACTTTTAACCACCTTAGTGACCTTCACTTTTACAAAACATCACTTGCCAATATACATATTATACATCATATAATCCACTGTTTTAAAGCATTAAACCAAGCCATTTCATCATGCATTTCTAAGCATCAAATCCACATTTAATCAATGCATAAAAGCAAGGTACTCCCACCTAGAGTTACCTCCAACACATGGCTTAAAACATCAGCAAATATCATGCTAAAACATCAGCTATTATCATGCTAAAACATGCTTTCAAAACAGTAATCAAAACATGCAAATCATCATTTTGCATCACACCAAAACATGGCCACCACTTAGAGAGAAATCCGAAAACTTACACTTGAGCTTAGCAAAGTTGTTTAGACTTAAACTAAGCCCCCAAAACCTTGGTTTCAAAGCCGAAAACCATTTTCACAAATGCACTCACCGATTTCCACTTTGCTTCAAGCCAAAGCACCAAATCAAGCCTCCGGATCAACAATTCTTGGATCCAAGGATGCCTCCCATGTTTCAACACATTAAAGCAGAGGATTAATGCATCATCATGCATTAATTGCTTCAATGAAAGCACCTAAACTCGCTGCTCTCACAAAACCTCCATTTTCGGCCACCAAACACAACCGAAAATGCATCTGAAACACTTCTAAACAAAGCCCAGCCATAAACCAGCAAAACCACACTTCCATTAACATCATATAACATCTAAAAACAATCTATAAACATCCTTATACCTCCAGCAACACTAGATCACCAAGATCACCTCAAAAACTACCTTAAAACACAAGCTAAACTTAGGAAACTCAACCTATCCGGGATTGCTTCAATCAAAACTCATTTCCTTATCAATTTAGAGATCATTTAACATCAAAAACACCTCTCAAATCACAGATCTAAAAGATCTAACGAAAATCATGTGAAATCATCAAAATCTTGCATAATTAGCCAAGATCCATAAATCAACTTAAAAGCCTTTAATTAAACATCAATTTAGGATTGAAAACTTAGGAATTTCATTAAAGAACTTGAAGTTCAGAGGAGAAGGACGTTCTTACCTCCAAACTTGAGTTTCTCCTCTTTTTGGAATGAAAAACCTTGATGAAACTTGTAGCAATTGAAGAGGTTTTGAAGATAAGTTGATTTGCAATCAATTGAGAGTTGAAAGGAGGAATTTAGGTGAGAAAATCAGAAACAAAACTCTGGAAATGGAGTGTTTGGGTTGAGAGAAAAAGAGAGAAAGAAAATAGAGAATTAGTTGAGAAAATGACTAAAATGAGATTTCCCTCCTTTTTGTTATCTTTAAAAATCAGAATTATAACGCAAAATATCTTAGAAAAATCTGGAGAAACTCCCTTTGGGTAAATAGCTCCTTAAAGATTCAAAGTTTCAACCCTTTATAAAACAGCCACCAAACTTTCAAAAATTACATTTTGGTCACTAGCCAAAATGTCACACTTCCAAAACTCATTTTCCAAAATTGATTTCACAATTCACTTAATTATATTAAAAGATGATTTTAGAACATTTTTCCATATTTTTAATGCAACCCGAACTAGGCTTTCCTAATTTAACCTCTTACGATTCGAACAGCACTTTGACCAACCGGTCAACGCCCAAGACTTCTAAGCCCAAAACCGAGGCGTTACAATGACCTCATCATCCTAAGGTTCCCATGTATGGACTTTTAAACACCATACAACCTTAGCTTTTCCCCAAGGTTCCCATGTATGGACTTTTAACCACCATACAACCTTGACATGCAGAAGATTCTCCCGTATGGACTTTTAGCCACCATACAACCTTTGCATAACCGATTGGTAGTTGTAGAACATCACTAACGAGATCCGGAACATCCCACACAAGATCCACACATGGACTTAACCACTGCCATTGTGATCTCAACAAGCACAAGGTTCTCACATATGGACTTTGTACCACCATATAACCTTTGCTCAACCAAGGTCCTCAAATGGGCAACACCTCCATTATGACCTCAAACAACCGAGGTCCTCCAGTGGGCAACAACCTCCACTATGACCTCATCTCGTTAGGATACTTGAAGGGTGTAACCCCCGTAGCCCGGCCTGGACGGTTGACCTGAACTACGAAGATTACACGGGGAAAACAAAAGTCAACCCGAAAGTCAACCTTGATTAACGACCCTTTTTTTTTCTTTTTAATCTTATCTAGATGCACATTAACCTTAGATGTGATCACACAAAGACCATGCGCAAAGATCACAATCATCAGAGATCAAACAGGGACCCAATTGAACAAATTACAACTTTAGGGACCAAATTGTAATTTCTGAAAACTTTAAGGACTTAACCAGATTTTAAGTTACCAACTTGAAATTAATCATGTTTCATGCTTCTCTGCCAAATTTCAGCTCAAACGGACATCCCGAACTCATACAATTGCACAAACAAGATTCAGGACCAAAATGCAAACATTTTGAAACATTTAACCGCCCATGTCAGCCCCCAACGGTCACCCGTTCCGAAACAGGCCAAGGCCGTTCCGAAACACGGGCCGTTCCGCAACGCGTTCCGCAACGGGGGTCTGGCATAATGCTTTCCGTTTCGGAACGGTGACACCCGTTTCGGACGCCTGGGTTCATGCAGGGCACCCGTTCCGAAACGGTGTGACCTGTTCCGAAACACCTAGCCCAGAATGTTGCATTTTGCTCATACAAACACGCAATTGATCAATCAAACATGCTCCAAAAGCCACCAAACTTTGCCAACATGCAATTCAACATAAAAGAGACATACTTGCATCAACAATTCAACAAATAACCATCACATACGGAAAGCCCCAAATCTATAGGCATGCTTCCTACACAAGCAACCATTTAAGCACAAACCTTTCAATTCAACCTCAATTAAGCCAATTCATGTTTCAACAACATTAACAACAGTATTTAAACATTCATGATCAACACATACGATCACAATAACAACAATCCGAGAGATTCTACCCCATTGCCCTTATTAACTATAGCTATTCACCGAGACATACATCTCCATTGGAGTCCACCTTGAATCCCTTGCTCCTTGCTGCCCCAATCCTCAAGAATCTGCATTGATGGACAAAAAGGAGCGTAAGCACATAATGCTTAGTGAGGAATGCTCAAAACCAAAACACCATCAATGCAGCGGGTCTTTAAAACACTTTAAAACCAACCCGATTTACCTTCCAAAACCATGTTCGAAAACTCTTTTCAACATCAAGCTCAACTCATGCATAAACACCATATGCAAAGCTTAATTAAAACCATGGAAAACACTTCCATTTCACAACATACCTTTCATAAACTTGAAAGCCATAACAAGTAAGAAACCATTATAACCATAGTTCCACTAAACTATTTCATGCATTTAACCAAGGCATCATAAAACCATATCATCATCTTCACATGCCTTAAACAACAAGTCATACATGACTTCAATGCAACATAGGTAATCCATGCTCTCGTGCATCATTTATCAAATGACAACCAACACTTGTTCAACATGCAAGTAACATGCTTTCACTAGCATCATACACATCTCATGCAACAATGCATCTTACCAAGCATCTCATGCTTCACATGCAAACGTGCATCAATTCAAGCATCTCATGCTTCACATGCAACCATGCATCATTTCAAGCAATACCATGCTTCACATGCAACTATGCATCATTTCAAGCAATTCCATGCTTCACATGATCAAGAACATTACATTGGCTTCCAAGAGATCAACCACATTCACTTTCCAACTTATCGATTCGATCGGATACGCGGATTACAAGCGTGTCCCAACGCTTCCTACACCCTACCCAATCCAAGGTCTTCCAAATGGGCATCAACCTCCATTTGACCTTAACAACCTAAGGTTCCCATGCATGGACTTTTAAACACCATACAACCTTAGCTTTTCCTCAAGGTTACCATGTATGGACTTCCAACCGCCATACACCCTTGACATGCACAAGGTCTTTTCCGTATGGACTTTCAACCACCATACAACCTTTGCATAACCGATTGGTAGTTGTAGACATCATCTAACGAGGTACGGGACATCACACACAAGATCCACACATGGACTTAACCATAGCCATTGTGATCTTAACAAGTACAAGGTTCTCACATAAGGACTTTTAACCACCTTATAACCTTTACTTAACCAAGGTCCTCGAATGGGCAACAACCTCCATTATGACCTTAACAACTTAGGTCCTCGAGTGGGCAACAACCTCCACTATGACCTCTTCTCGTTAGGAATACTTGAGGGGAGTCTAACCGGTCCACACTTGACCACTCTGCCTTCAAGGCGACTTTATTCACGGTGCACCCAATCCTATAGCCGGCTAATTATACCCGATCAACGAACCAAGAACCATTCACATCTCTTGCCAACATAACCATCTTACCATAATATCCAATGTTCCACATGCATAAACACAATGCAAGGTCATCACATCATTAGCTCAATGATTCACATGCATACACATAATGCAAAACCATCACATCATTAGCTCAATGATTCACATGCATAAACAATATGCAAAAGGTAACAATTATCATCATTAATCATCATCAACTCACTGTTTTTAAGCATCATACAAAGCCAATGAACAACATGCAACACTATGCATCAAAACCACATTTTCATTGCACTAAACCAAGGATCTCTTACCTTGAGCACCCTTTTCAATTGACTTTCAAAACCAGCATTAAACCATGCTAAAACATGCTTACAAAATAGAATTAAACCATGCAATAACACATGCACATCAATCATCAACCACAATTGATTTTAAAACCAAATCATACACAATCCAAGAGCAAAAACCTCTTCACTTACTCTTGAGCTTAGCAAAGTTGTTTAGACTTAAACTAAGCTCCCAAAAACCTTCAAACCTTGTTTCAAAAGCTGAAATCCCAACTTCACTCACCGATTACCAAACAAAGCTAGCCAACAAGCTTTCCAAGCTTCCGAAACCTTCCGAAAACACCTCCAAGGCTCAAGGATCAACCTCCCCTGTTTTAAGCACACAAAAACAGAACATTAATGCATCCATATGCATTAAAACACCAGCAACATCAACACAACTCGCTGCTCATCACAAAACTAGCAATTTGGCTACCAAACACAACCGAAATCACCTCCAAACACTTCCAAAACTTAACCCAGCCAAGATCCATCACTTCTAACCATTTTTATACATCAAATAACATGCAAAATGATCACAACCACATCCTTATACCTCCAGGTATAACAGATCACCAAAAACACTCCAAAAACAACCAAAAACTCAAGCCAAACTTAGGAAATTTAACCTATCCGGGATTGCATTGATTAAACCTCAACTTCTAATCATTTTAGCATTCATTTAACATCAATTTAACACCTCAAAACCCTGCTTAAACAGATCACACGAAATTTTCACCAAAATCATCAAATCTTGCATTTTAGCCAAAAATCAAGATCTCAATTGAAAAGCCTTTAATAAAACATAAATCAAGGATTGAGAACTTAGGAATTTCAGTAAAGAACTGATAGTTTAGAGGAGAAGGGCGTTCTTACCTCCAAACTTGAATTTCTCCATTTTAGAGCCAAAATGCTTGATGAAACAATTTGCAATTTGAGAGGTTTTGATGATGAGATGTTTAGGAATCAAATGAGAATTGAAAAGAGAGATTAAGATGTCAAAATCAGAGAAAGAAATCTGGAGAATCTTGTTTGGGTTGAGAGAAAATGAGAGAAAAGAGAATTTGAGAGAAAATGGAAAATTAGTTGGAAATTTAGTTACAAATGATTTTCCCTCCTTTTCTAAATCTTTAAAATCAGATTTGAGTCATAAAATATCTTAGAAAAATCTGGAGAAATCCTTTTTGGAATAATAGCCTCTTAAAGATTCAAAGTTTCAATCCTTTATAAAACTGTCCCGCAACTTTCAAAAATTACATTTTGGTCACTAGCCAAAATGTCAACCTTCCGAACCTCATTTTCCAAAATTGATTTCACAGTTCATATATACATATTAAAAGATGATTTTAGAATATTTTTCCATATTTTTAATGCAACCCGAACTAGGCTTCCCTAAATTCACTCTTAAATATTCGATCAGCACTTTGACCGAACCGGTCAACGCCAAAACGTCTGAGCCCAAAACCGGGGCGTTACAACTCTCCCCCCCTTAGAAAATTTCGTCCTCGAAATTTCAAAAGGCGAAAAGAGAACCACAACCTTTTCAAGCAACACACAAAGCTACACAAAAGCCTTAACCAACACCACTGATCACTTTCCACACAAAACTTCCACCACTCACTGTTCATAAATCCACACTCTCAAGGGTAACCACAACCCAAACTTCCACACAACCAGATTATGCACAATCTCAACATCAACCTGAAAACTTCAACTCTTACAGCAAACAACACTGTAATACACATCTTCCAAGACTTGCCTACACAAAGACAACAACCAAACCAACTCAACCACTAGGCAACCTCCCAGTCTCTAAAACTCTTGCGATTCCCAAACCTCTTCCAAAGATTTCCCAACAAGCAGAAATCCTTAACATCAACTGTTTACTCAAGCTCTTCAACGAAGCTGACCACCCTTCACATCCGTCAAAAACATTACCATAACAGCTCACCAGCACCAAAAACCAAAATCACATCACAACCTCAACTTGAAACCTTCAGCCGTTCCACATACCATCAACAGACTTCAAACAAAACTTCTTAACCACAACTAGCCAACCACTGCTCACAAGAACTCAAACAACCAACGAAAACCTTCAATCTTTCACTGCCCCTTCACTACATACTCAACCAGAACACTTGCACTACCAGAACATCACTGAACCAAAACACACATAACAGCTTCAGAACTCTTCAAAGGTTGCCAAGAACAAACACAACCCTTTCACAACAACTTAAAAGCTAAACCACTTCAGCACCTGGAAACACAACCTCAAACTGCAACATCACTTAGCACCAAGGAACTACCACTTCCTTTAAACTCAACAAACCACTTAACCGATACTAACCTCAAACAATACCTTTCACCACCAAACCATCAAACTTTCAGAGCAACAAACACTATCCTTTCACCAACAGGCCATTCCACTCTCACTATCACTAGCAACTAGATAACAAACTCCAGCACTTCTAACTCCCACTCAGCACCAAACACCCTTTAAAAACCATCATCCCACCTAATCCAACCACAACACTAACAGATTCGATTAGTTATTAGGGAGTGTGAACATCGTATGCATGATCACCTACATGCCCTATGAATGTTTGATGTACATGTATGCAAAAACCTCTAATGTTATGCCACATGTATGCATGGACCAACATATATAATATAGTATATATCAATGATTTAACTGTGCATGAATGCCAGTTCACACCCTCCAATAACATCCTCAAAATCTGTCTAAGAACAACCTCCTTACTCACCTTTAACTTATCTAACTCCATCATACCAACAACCATTAACCACAAGATACTCACCCAAGCCTTCTTCACACCAAAGATATTACCAAACCACAACTACCATTACTCCAAACATGCTAGCAACAAGACTAAACTTACCACGCAAGGAAAAACCAACAGAAACCAAACTAAGGCAACTAAAGCAAAGATCACTTAACAAGGTTACCTGAAAACACAACACCACCCTGAAGCTCCATCGAACGAGCTCTCTTCCTTGCGGAACCAACATCCTTCGGTTGCACCCTTGCAGCACCAACAAACACTCCTGGGTCACCACCAACTCCTTGCGATAAGAAACCCTGACTGTTCCGCGCCAACATCAAGCAATCACGCTTCATGTGTCCAGCAGACCCACACTTCCAGCAAACTTCATTTCCCACACTCTTCACAACTTTCTGCTTTTTATGCCACTTCTGAACCTCGCCTCGGTCGCACCCACGACCTTTCAAAGATCCTTTGGCCAACATCAAAGCTGACTTCACTCCATGAGGACAATCACGCTTAACATGCAACTTGGAACAACAATTCCAACAAACACCTGCGCCCCAACAATTTCCAACATGTTGTCTTTCACATCGGTCACACATAGATGACTGAACTTCTACTCTTTGCTCAAGCAACACTTGCTCACCAACAGCATTAGCCGCACCTTGCTTAACCCTTGGAAATTCCCCTCCAAGATACCTTTCATAGAAAGCAGACACGAAGAAATCCCAATCAATATCAAGGATATGTGACGCCACAGCCACAGATGTCCACCAAGAACAAGCATCCTCCAGCATCAGAGAAACAACACTCCCCAGCTTACAGGCATAATCACAGCCCTCCTGATCCAAAATCAGAACCACATTGGCCAACCAAGCCTCAAACATCTCCGGGGAAGAACCATGGTACTCCTCAGCACCCAAATCAAACAAATGCTGCTTCGGCAAACCCACACATTTAGCCAGCACATCCACTGATCCCACCTCAACCATAGCCTGAGATGTTCCCAACACCTCCTGAACAACAGGTAAAGAACTTCCCATCCCGGAACCAGCTTCCTTCCCTTGCCTTACCATCTCAACTTCAGTCACAGAAGACTGAGACAAAACACCTCTACAAAAGGGCGAATCCTTTGACTTAACAACCTGCCCCAAGGCAGCCACCATCTCACTCAACCTCCACTCTTTCATCCTCTTTGCCATACCACTAACAACAAACAACATACAATCACAACAAACAAACAAAACCTGTTAGACCAGCATTAAGCAAGGATTCAAACTCCAACTCCAAAATATCACAATAGCTATATTAATAAGGCAATGGGTATCCCGAATCCTCCCCTTAACATGACATAACAGCCAACACAACATGAACATCACAACATCAAGCATATCAACAACATACCTTGATCATGCTTACACCAAACAACATCCAACAGCACTAGCACATTAGCAACATAACATGCTCAAAACACATTCATCATGCATAGCATCAGCTCATAACATCAACACATATCCACATGATCTCAACCAAGATTCATAACCACAAATCATGCTTGCATACATCAGCAACATGCTCAAAAACATCAACAGCATACTCAGAAACACATGCTTCAACCAACTTTCAACCATACAACAAGGTAAACATCAAACACACACATCACAACAACTTACCGTTTTCCCCAACCTTCGCAACTCAGCTCTGATACCACCAAATGTAACCCCCGTAGCCCGGCCTGGACGGTTGACCCGAACTACGAAGATTACACGGGGAAAACCAAAGTCAACCCGAAAGTCAACCTTGATTAACGACCCTTTTTTTTTCTTTTTAATCTTATCTAGATGCACATTAACCTTAGATGTGATCACACAAAGACCATGCTCAAAGATCACAATCATCAGAGATCAAACAGGGACCCAATTGAACAAATTACAACTTTAGGGACCAAATTGTAATTTCTGAAAACTTTAAGGACTTAACCAGATTTTAAGTTACCAACTTGAAATTAATCATGTTTTATGCTTCTCTGCCAAATTTCAGCTCAAACGGACATCCCGAACTCATACAATTGCACAAACAAGATTCAGGACCAAAATGCAAACATTTTGAAACATTTAACCGCCCATGTCAGCCCCCAACGGTGACCCGTTCCGAAACAGGCCAAGGCCGTTCCGAAACACGGGCCGTTCCGCAACGCGTTCCGCATCGGGGGTCTGGCAGAATGCTTTTCGTTTCGGAACGGTGACACCCGTTTCGGACGCCTGGGTTCATGCAGGGCACCCGTTCCGAAACGGTGTGACCTGTTCCGAAACACCTAGCCCAGAATGTTGCATTTTGCTCATACAAACACGCAATTGATCAATCAAACATGCTCCAAAAGCCACCAAACTTTGCCAACATGCAATTCAACATAAAAGAGACATACTTGCATCAACAATTCAACAAATAACCATCACATACGGAAAGCCCCAAATCTATAGGCATGCTTCCTACACAAGCAACCATTTAAGCACAAACCTTTCAATTTAACCTCAATTAAGCCAATTCATGTTTCAACAACATTAACAACAGTATTTAAACATTCATGATCAACACATACGATCACAATAACAACAATCCGAGAGATTCTACCCCATTGCCCTTATTAACTATAGCTATTCACCGAGACATACATCTCCATTGGAGTCCACCTTGAATCCCTTGCTCCTTGCTGCCCCAATCCTTAAGAATCTGCATTGATGGACAAAAAGGAGCGTAAGCACATAATGCTTAGTGAGGAATGCTCAAAACCAAAACACCATCAATGCAGCGGGTCTTTAAAACACTTTAAAACCAACCCGATTTACCTTCCAAAACCATGTTCGAAAACTCTTTTCAACATCAAGCTCAACTCATGCATAAACACCATATGCAAAGCTTAATTAAAACCATGGAAAACACTTCCATTTCACAACATACCTTTCATAAACTTGAAAGCCATAACAAGTAAGAAACCATTATAACCATAGTTCCACTAAACTATTTCATGCATTTAACCAAGGCATCATAAAACCATATCATCATCTTCACATGCCTTAAACAACAAGTCATACATGACTTCAATGCAACATAGGTAATCCATGCTCTCGTGCATCATTTATCAAATGACAACCAACACTTGTTCAACATGCAAGTAACATGCTTTCACTAGCATCATACACATCTCATGCAACAATGCATCTTACCAAGCATCTCATGCTTCACATGCAAACGTGCATCAATTCAAGCATCTCATGCTTCACATGCAACCATGCATCATTTCAAGCAATACCATGCTTCACATGCAACTATGCATCATTTCAAGCAATTCCATGCTTCACATGATCAAGAACATTACATTGGCTTCCAAGAGATCAACCACATTCACTTTCCAACTTATCGATTCGATCGGATACGCGGATTACAAGCGTGTCCCAACGCTTCCTACACCCTACCCAATCCAAGGTCTTCTAAATGGGCATCAACCTCCATTTGACCTTAACAACCTAAGGTTCCCATGCATGGACTTTTAAACACCATACAACCTTAGCTTTTCCTCAAGGTTACCATGTATGGACTTCCAACCGCCATACACCCTTGACATGCACAAGGTCTTTTCCGTATGGACTTTCAACCACCATACAACCTTTGCATAACCGATTGGTAGTTGTAGACATCATCTAACGAGGTACGGGACATCACACACAAGATCCACACATGGACTTAACCATAGCCATTGTGATCTTAACAAGTACAAGGTTCTCACATAAGGACTTTTAACCACCTTATAACCTTTACTTAACCAAGGTCCTCGAATGGGCAACAACCTCCATTATGACCTTAACAACTTAGGTCCTCGAGTGGGCAACAACCTCCACTATGACCTCTTCTCGTTAGGAATACTTGAGGGGAGTCTAACCGGTCCACACTTGACCACTCCGCCTTCAAGGCGACTTTATTCACGGTGCACCCAATCCTATAGCCGGCTAATTATACCCGATCAACGAACCAAGAACCATTCACATCTCTTGCCAACATAACCATCTTACCATAATATCCAATGTTCCACATGCATAAACACAATGAAAGGTCATCACATCATTAGCTCAATGATTCACATGCATACACATAATGCAAAACCATCACATCATTAGCTCAATGATTCACATGCATAAACAATATGCAAAAGGTAACAATTATCATCATTAATCATCATCAACTCACTGTTTTTAAGCATCATACAAAGCCAATGAACAACATGCAACACTATGCATCAAAACCACATTTTCATTGCACTAAACCAAGGATCTCTTACCTTGAGCACCCTTTTCAATTGACTTTCAAAACCAGCATTAAACCATGCTAAAACATGCTTACAAAACAGAATTAAACCATGCAATAACACATGCACATCAATCATCAACCACAATTGATTTTAAAACCAAATCATACACAATCCAAGAGCAAAAACCTCTTCACTTACTCTTGAGCTTAGCAAAGTTGTTTAGACTTAAACTAAGCTCCCAAAAACCTTCAAACCTTGTTTCAAAAGCTGAAATCCCAACTTCACTCACCGATTACCAAACAAAGCTAGCCAACAAGCTTTCCAAGCTTCCGAAACCTTCCGAAAACACCTCCAAGGCTCAAGGATCAACCTCCCCTGTTTCAAGCACACAAAAACAGAACATTAATGCATCCATATGCATTAAAACACCAGCAACATCAACACAACTCGCTGCTCATCACAAAACTAGCAATTTGGCTACCAAACACAACCGAAATCACCTCCAAACACTTCCAAAACTTAACCCAGCCAAGATCCATCACTTCTAACCATTTTTATACATCAAATAACATGCAAAATGATCACAACCACATCCTTATACCTCCAGGTATAACAGATCACCAAAAACACTCCAAAAACAACCAAAAACTCAAGCCAAACTTAGGAAATTCAACCTATCCGGGATTGCATTGATTAAACCTCAACTTCTAATCATTTTAGCATTCATTTAACATCAATTTAACACCTCAAAACCCTGCTTAAACAGATCACACGAAATTTTCACCAAAATCATCAAATCTTGCATTTTAGCCAAAAATCAAGATCTCAATTGAAAAGCCTTTAATAAAACATAAATCAAGGATTGAGAACTTAGGAATTTCAGTAAAGAACTGATAGTTTAGAGGAGAAGGACGTTCTTACCTCCAAACTTGAATTTCTCCATTTTAGGGCCAAAATGCTTGATGAAACAATTTGCAATTTGAGAGGTTTTGATGATGAGATGTTTAGGAATCAAATGAGAATTGAAAAGAGAGATTAAGATGTCAAAATCAGAGAAAGAAATCTGGAGAATCTTGTTTGGGTTGAGAGAAAATGAGAGAAAAGAGAATTTGAGAGAAAATGGAAAATTAGTTGGAAATTTAGTTACAAATGATTTTCCCTCCTTTTCTAAATCTTTAAAATCAGATTTGAGTCATAAAATATCTTAGAAAAATCTGGAGAAATCCTTTTTGGAATAATAGCCCCTTAAAGATTCAAAGTTTCAATCCTTTATAAAACTGTCCCGCAACTTTCAAAAATTACATTTTGGTCACTAGCCAAAATGTCAACCTTCCGAACCTCATTTTCCAAAATTGATTTCACAGTTCATATATACATATTAAAAGATGATTTTAGAATATTTTTCCATATTTTTAATGCAACCCGAACTAGGCTTTCCTAAATTCACTCTTAAATATTCGATCAGCACTTTGACCGAACCGGTCAACGCCAAAACTTCTGAGCCCAAAACCGGGGCGTTACAAAGGGAGCTTATCCGGTCCACTCTTGACCACTCCACCTCCAAGGCGACTTTATTCACGGTGCACCCAATCCTATAGCCGGCTAACTATATCCGATCAACGAACCAAGAACCACTTACATCACTTGCCAATATAACCATCTTACCATATTAATCCAATGTTCCACATGCATAAACATAATGCAAAACCATCACAACATTAGCCAATGATTCACATGCATAACCAATATGCAAAACCATTACCTCATTAATCCAATGATTCACGTGCATAACCAATATGCAAAAGGTAACATTTAACATCATGAATTCACTGTTTTAAAGCATCATACAAAGCCATTGAAACACCATGCAACATCATGCATCAAAACCACATTTTCAATATACAAAACCAAGGATCCCTTACCTTGAGCATCCTTCTCAAATGACTTTCAAAACCAGCATTAAACCATGCTAAAACATGCTTACAAAACAGAATTAAACCATGCAAAACACATGCATTTCAATCATCAACCACATTTGCTTTTAAAACCAAATCACAACACAATTCAAGAGCAAAAATCCTTTCACTTACTCTTGAGCTTAGCAAAGTTGTTTAGACTTAAACTAAGCTCCCAAAAACATTCAAACCTTGTTTTAAAAGCTGAAATCCAAACTTCACTCACCGATAACCAAAACAAGACTAGCCAACAAGCTTCCAAGCTCCCGAAACCTTCCGCAAACACCTCCAAAGCTCACGGATCAAACTCCCCTGTTTCAAGCACACAAAAACAGAACATTAATGCATCCTTATGCATTAAAACACCAGCAACAACAACACAACTCGCTGCTCATCACAAATCTAACAATTTGGCTACCAAACACAACCGAAATCACCTCCAAACACTTCCAAAACTTAACCCAGCCAAGATCCATCACTTCTAACCATTTTTATACATCAATTAACATACAAAATGATCACAAACACCTCCTTATACCTCCAGGTATAACAGATCACCATAAACACTCCAAAAACAACCAAAAACTCAAGCCAAACTTAGGAAATTCAACCTATCCGGGATTGCATTGATTAAACCTCAACTTCTAATCAATTTAGCATTCATTTAACATCATTTTGACACTCCAAAACACTTCCCAAACAGATCACACGAAAATTTCACCAAAATCACCAAATCTTGCATTTTAGCCAAAAATCAAGATCTCAATTGAAAAGCCATTAACAAAACATAAATCAAGGATTGAGAACTTAGGAATTTCAGTAAAGAACTGATAGTTTAGAGGAGAAGGACGTTCTTACCTCCAAACTTGAATTTCTCCATTTTAGAGCCAAAAAGCTTGATGAAACAACTTGCAAATTGAGAGGTTTTGTTGATGAGATGATTAGGAATCAAATGAGAGTTGAAATGAGAGATTTAGATGTCAAAATCAAAGAAAGAAATCTGGAGAATTTTGTTTGGGTTGAGAGAAAATGAGAGAAAAGGAAAATTGAGAGAAAATGAAAATTAGTTAAGAAATTGGTTAAAATGATTTCCCTCCCTTTCTTAATCTTTAAAAATCAGAATAAAGCCTTAAAATATCTTATAAAAATATGGAGAAATCCTTTTTGGAATAATAGCTCCTTAAAGATTCAAAGTTTCAATCTTTTATAAAACTGTCCCGCAACTTTCAAAAATTACATTTTGGTCACTAGCCAAAATGTCAACCTTCCGAACCTCATTTTCCAAAATTGATTTCACAGTTCACTTATATATATTAAAAGATGATTTTAGAACATTTTTCCATATTTTTAATGCAACCCGAACTAGGCTTTCCTAAATTCACTCTTATATACTCGATCAGCACTTTGACCGAACCGGTCAACACCCAAAACTTCCGAGCCCAAAACCGGGGCGTTACAACTCTCCCCCCCTTAGGAAATTTCGTCCTCGAAATTTCAACTGGCGAAAAGAGAACCACAACCTTCTCAAAGCAACACACAAGACAACACAACCACCTCAACCTCACTGAACACAAATCCAAACTCTCAAGGTAGCCACGACTTAACTTTCCACATAACCGGACTGTACACAATCCCAACATCAACCTGAAGAACTTCAGCTCTTACAGCAGACAACACTGTAACACACAACTCCCAAGACTTGTTTACACAAAGACAACAACCAATCCAACTCAGCCGCTAGGCAACCTCTCTGCTTCTAAAACTCTTGCGACTCCCAAACCTCTTCCAAAGATTTTCCCCAACAAGAAAAAATCCTTAAACATCAACTGTTTACTCAAACTCTTCAACGAAGCTGACAATCCTTCATATCTGCCAAAAACATTACCATAACAGCTCACCAGGACTACTCACCCAGATACCAAAAATTACTTCACAACCCCAACTTGAAACCGTCAGCCACTCCACACACCACAAGCTGACTTCAAACGGAACTTTCTTAACCACAACCAGCCAACCACTTCTCACAAGAACCCAAACAACCAACGAAAACCTTCGATCTTTCACAGCCCTTTCACTACAAACTTCAACCAGAACACTTGCATTACCAGAACATTACCTAACCAAGACACACATAACAGCTTCTGATCTCCTCAAAGGTTGCCAAGAACCAACACAACCCTTTCACAACAACTTAAAAGCTAAACTACCTCAGCACTTAGGAACTCAACCACTAAGCTGCAACATCACTTAGCACCAAGGAACTACCACTTCCTTTTAGCTAAACAAACCACTTAACCGATACTAACCTCAACCGATACCCTTCACCACCAAACCACTAAACTCTCTGAGCTTCAAACACTATCCTTCTACCAACCAGCTATTCCACTCTCACTATCACTAGCAACTAGTTTACCAAACTCCAACACTTCTAGCTCTCACTCAGCACCAAACAACCTCTAAAAACCCATCATCCCACCTAATCCAACCACAACACTATCAGATTCGATTAGTTATTAGCGAGCGTGAACATCGTATGCATGATCACCTACATGCCCTATCAATGCCTGATGTACATGTATGCAAAACCTATAGTGTCATGCCACATGTATGCATGGACCAACATATATAATATAGCATATAACAATGATTTTAACTGTGCATGAATGCCAGTTCACACCCTCCAATAACATCCTCAAAATCTGTCTAGAACAACCTCTTAACTCACCTTTAACTTATCTAACTCCATCATACCAACAACCATTAACCACAAGATACTCACCCAAGCCTTCTTCACACCCAAGACATTACCAAACCACAACTACCATTACCCCAAACATACTAGCAACAAGACTAAACTTACCACACAAGGAAAACCAACAGAAACCAAACTAAGGCAACTAAAGCAAAGATCACTTAACAAGGTTACCTGAAAGCACAACACCACCCTGAAGCTTCATCAGACGAGCTCTCTTCCTTGCGAAACCATCATCCTCCTGCGGCACAACTGCAGCACCAACTAACACACCAGGGTCAACACCAACTCCTTGCGATAAGGAACCTTGGCTGTTCCGAGCCAACATCAAACAATCACGCCTTATGTGTCCAGCAGACCCACATTTCCAGCAAGCTTCACTTCCCAAACTCTTCACTACCTTCTGCTTTCTCCGCCACCTCTGAACCTCACCTCGGCCGTGCCCACGACCTTTCTGAGACCCTTTGGCTAACACCAAAGTTGACTTCACTCCATGTGGACAATCACGCTTAACATGCAACTTAGAACCACAATTCCAGCAAACACCTGCGCCTCAACAATTTCCAACATGTTGCCTTTTACAACGGTCACACACAGATGGCTGAGCTTCTACTCCTTGCTCAAGCAACACTTGCCCCACAACAGCACTACCCGCGCCTTGCTTAACCCCTGGAAATTCCCTTCCAAGATACCTTTCATAAAAGGCCGATACAAAGAAATCCCAGTCAATATCAAGGATATGTGACGCCACCGCCACAGATGTCCACCAGGCACACACATCCTCCAGCATCAAAGAAACAACACTTCCCAGCTTACAAGCATAATCACAGCCTTCCCGATCCAAGATCAGAATCACACTGGCCAACCAGGCCTCAAACATCTCCGGTGTAGAACTATGATATTCCACAGCACCCAAATCAAGCAAACGCTGCTTCGGCAAACCCACACATCTAGCCAGCACACCCACAGATTTTACCTCAACCACAGCCTGAGATGTTCCCAACACCTCCTGAACAACAGATGATGAACTTTTCACTACAGAACCAGCTTCTTTCCCTTGCCTTACCATCTCAACTCCAGGCACAGAAGACTGAGACAAAACACCTTTACAAAAGGGTGAATTCCTTGCCTTAACAACCTGCCCCAAGGCAGCAACCATCTCCCTCATCCGCCATTCTTTCATCAACTTTGCCATACCACTAACAACAACAAACATACAACCACAACAAGCAAACAAACCAGTTAGACCAGCATTAAGCAAGGATTCAAACTCCAACTCCAAAATAACACAATAGTTATATTAATAAGGCAATGGGTATCCCGAATCCTCCCCTTTACATGACATAACAGTCAACACAACATGGATATCACAACATCAAGCATATCAACAACATACCTTGATCATGCTTACACCAAACAACATCCAATTGCACCAGCATATTAACAACATAACATGCTCAAAACACATTCACCACACATAACATCAGCTCATAGCATCAGCACATATCCACATAAACTCAACCAAGATTCATAACCACAAAACATGCTTGCATACATCAGCAACATGCTCAGAAACATCAACAGCATACTCAAAAACACATGTTTCAGCCAACTTTCAACCACACAACAAGGTAAACATCAAACACACATCACAACAGCTTACCGTTTTTCCCAAACCTTCGCAACTCAGCTCTGATACCACCAAATGTAACCCCCGTAGCCCGGTCTGGACGGTTGACCCGAACTACGAAGATTACACGGGGAAAACCAAAGTCAACCCGAAAGTCAACCTTGATTAACGACCCTTTTTTTTCTTTTTAATCTTTTCTAGATGCACGTTAGCCTTAGATGTGATCACACAAACACCATGCTCAAAGATCACAACCATCAAAGATCAAACAGGGACCCAATTGAACAAATTACAACTTTAGGGACCAAATTGTAATTTCTGAAAACTTTAAGGACTTAACCGGATTTTAAGTTACCAACTTAAAATTAATCAGGTTTCATGCTTCTCTGCCAAATTTCAGCTCAAACGGACATCCCGAACTCATACAATTGCACAAACAAGTTTCAGGACCAAAATGCAAACATTTTGAAACATTTAACCGCCCATGTCAGCCCCCAACGGTCACCCGTTCCGAAACAGGCCAAGCCCGTTCCGAAACACGGGGCCGTTCCGCAACGTGTTCCGCAACGGGGGTCTGGCAGAATGCCTTCCGTTTCGGAACGGTGGCACCCGTTTCGGACGCCTGGGTTCATGCAGGCCACCCGTTCCGAAACGGTGTTACCTGTTCCGAAACACCTAGCCCAGAATGTTGCATTTTGCTCACTCAAACACACAATTGATCATTCAAACATGCTCCAAAAGCCACCAAACTTTACCAACATGCAATTCAACATAAATGAGACATATTTGCATCATCAATTCAACAAAAACACAACATATATGAAAAGCCCCAAATCTACAGGCATGCTTCCTACACAAGCAACCATTTAGGCACAAACCTTCCAAAACAAACTCATTTAAGCCAATTCATGTTCCAACAACATTAACAACAACATTTAAACAATCTTGATCAAACATATACGATCACATACACATAAACCCAAGAGATTCTACCCCATTGCCCTTATTAACTATAGCTATTCACCGAGACATACATCTCCATTGGAGTCCACCTTGAATCCCTTGCTCCTTGCTGCCCAAACTTCAAGAATTTGCATTGATGGGCAAAAAGGAGCGTAAGCACATAATGCTTAGTGAGGAATGCTCAAAACCAAAACACCATCAATGCAGCGGGTCATTAAAACACTTTTAAAACAAACCCGATTTGATTACCAAAGCCATGTTTGAAAACCCTTTTCAACATCAAGCTCAAACCATGCATAAACACCATATGCCAAGCTTAAACAAAACCATGGAAAAACACTCCCATTCCACAACATACCTTTCTTAAACTTGAAAGCCATATCAAGCAAGAAAACCTTTTAAAACCAAAGCTCAAATATTCTATCACATGCATTTAACCAAGGCAATATAAAAACCATAACAACATCTTCACATGCCTTTAAAACAAGTCTTACAAGACTCCAATGCAACATAGACATTTCATGCTCACATGCATCATTTACCAAATGATAACCAACACTTGTTCAACTTAACAAGTAAACATGCATTCACTAGCATCATACACTTTTCATGCAACAATGCATCTTTTCAAGCATCCCATGCTTCTCATGCAATCATGCATTAATTCAAGCATCTCATGCTTCACATGCAACCATGCATCATTTCAAGCATCTCATGCTTCACATGCAACCATGCATCATTCCAAGCATCTCATGCTTCACTATGATCAAGAACATTACATTGGCTTCCAAAAGATCAACCACATTCACTTTTCAACTTAACAACCCGATCGGATACGCGGATTCCGAGCGTTGTCCCTACGCTCCCTACACCCTACCCAATCCAAGGTCCTCGAATGGGCAACAACCTCCATTATGACCTCAATCAACCAAGGTCCTCGAGTGGGCAACAACCTCCACTATGACCTCATCATCCTAAGGTTCCCATGTATGGACTTTTAAACACCATACAACCTTAGCTTTTCCCCAAGGTTCCCATGTATGGACTTTTAACCACCATACAACCTTGACATGCACAAGATTCTCCCGTATGGACTTTTAGCCACCATACAACCTTTGCATAACCGATTGGTAGTTGTAGAACATCACTAACGAGATCTGGGACATCCCACACAAGATCCACACATGGACTTAACCACTGCCATTGTGATCTCAACAAGCACAAGGTTCTCACATATGGACTTTGTACCACCATATAACCTTTGCTCAACCAAGGTCCTCAAATGGGCAACACCTCCATTATGACCTCAAACAACCGAGGTCCTCCAGTGGGCAAAAACCTCAACTATGACCTCATCTCGTTAGGATACTTGAAGGGAGCTTATCCGGTCCACTCTTGACCACTCCACCTCCAAGGTGACTTTATTCACGGTGCACCCAATCCTATAGCCGGCTAACTATATCCGATCAACGAACCAAGAACCACTTACATCACTTGCCAATATAACCATCTTACCATATTAATCCAATGTTCCACATGCATAAACATAATGCAAAACCATCACAACATTAGCCAATGATTCACATGCATAACCAATATGCAAAACCATTACCTCATTAATCCAATGATTCACGTGCATAACCAATATGCAAAAGGTAACATTTAACATCATCAATTCACTGTTTTAAAGCATCATACAAAGCCATTGAAACACCATGCAACATCATGCATCAAAACCACATTTTCAATATACAAAACCAAGGATCCCTTACCTTGAGCATCCTTCTCAAATGACTTTCAAAACCAGCATTAAACCATGCTAAAACATGCTTACAAAACAGAATTAAACCATGCAAAACACATGCATTTCAATCATCAACCACATTTGCTTTTAAAACCAAATCACAACACAATTCAAGAGCAAAAATCCTTTCACTTACTCTTGAGCTTAGCAAAGTTGTTTAGACTTAAACTAAGCTCCCAAAAACCTTCAAACCTTGTTTTAAAAGCTGAAATCCAAACTTCACTCACCGATAACCAAAACAAGACTAGCCATCAAGCTTCCAAGCTTCCGAAACCTTCCGCAAACACCTCCAAAGCTCACGGATCAAACTCCCCTGTTTCAAGCACACAAAAACAGAACATTAATGCATCCTTATGCATTAAAACACCAGCAACAACAACACAACTCGCTGCTCATCACAAATCTAACAATTTGGCTACCAAACACAACCGAAATCACCTCCAAACACTTCCAAAACTTAACCCAGCCAAGATCTATCACTTCTAACCATTTTTATACATCAATTAACATACAAAATGATCAAAAACACCTCCTTATACCTCCAGGTATAACATATCACCATAAACACTCCAAAAACAACCAAAAACTCAATCCAAACTTAGGAAATTCAACCTATCCGGGATTGCATTGATTAAACCTCAACTTCTAATCAATTTAGCATTCATTTAACATCATTTTGACACTCCAAAACACTGCCCAAACAGATCACACGAAAATTTCACCAAAATCACCAAATCTTGCCCAGCAACTAAATGCATTCCAACACCAATAACTAAATACAAACTCGTTGCCCAGCAAAACCACATCAATATACCCATCCGAAACAACTGAAAACTCATTCGATTAACTCCTAAACCAAGCCCAGCCAACAATCATCACTTCCTACCATTAATATTCATCAAAACACATCTAAAAACAACCTAAACCCTTCCTTATACCTCCAATAATCATATAGCCATAAAAACACTTCAAAAACTCAACTAAAATTATCATAAAAATCAAGGATCTCAAGGATTTCGGGATCTACATCATTAAAACACTTTTCAACAACATAATCATCCAAAAACTCAATTAGAATCCATCTAAAATAGAGTTCATCAACAACACTCCGAAAATCAAGAATTAAACCTTAGTTTTGGAAGATTTTAATCTTAAATCAAATTATAATCAAAACTCAGTTAAAAACAACAATTGAGAGTCAATAATCTTGGGAATTTCAATAAAGAACCTTGATTAGTGGTTGAGAACGAGATTTACCTCCAATCCTTGTTTTTGCTTCACAAATCTTGAAGAAATTGAAGATGATTCTTTAAAATGGTTATGAGATCAAAGTGAGAGTGTTTGGGAGAAAAGAATTCTGGAGAAAATTCTTTTAGAAAGTATTTTTGATGAAATGATAATTGAAAAGTTAGTTACGTAAAATGAAACTTCTCAATTTACTGTTTATTTTTAAATAAAATAAAATCCCTTTTTAATCAATTATTTTAAAATTCACTTAAATCACATGTTAAATTTAGGAAAGGCTAAATTGCACAAAAGCTCCCTAAAGATTCTAAGATTTTAACACTCATTTTGAAAATTGCATTTTCCACAGTTTTAAAACTTTAAATTTTGGTCACTACCCAAAATGTTCCACTTACAAAACCCATTTTGTAAAATTGATTTGACCAACCTCTTAAACATGATTTTAGAGGATTTTAGAAATTTGGTCATATTTTTATCCTATCCCGAACCATGATTTCTCTGAACAACCTAATACGATTCGAACTATCTCCAACCAGTTCACTTAAGTCGATCTGGTGTCTAAAACAACTAGGCCCAAAATCGGGGCGTTACAACTCTCCCCCAGTTAGGAAATTTCGTCCTTGAAATTTTACCTGAAGAAAAAAGATGCGGAAACCGCTTCAACATGTATGCTTTTCTTTCCCACATGGCCTCCTCAACTCCTCAGTGTCTCCACAACACCTTCACAAGCACTATCATTTTTCCACGAAGAACTTTGCTGTTCAAGACAAGGATCTTCATCGATCCCTCATCGTAGGACAAATCCGGGTTCAGCTCTATCTCCTCGATAGGCATAACATGCGAAGGATCCGATCTATACCTCCACAACATCGAAAAATGAAACACATCATGAATCTTGTCTAACTCGGGAGACAACCTTAACCGATAAGCCACATGACCAACACGCTCCACAACCTCATAAGGTCAAATAAACCTCGCCTAAGCTGACCCTTATGCCCAAATCCCATCACCTTCTTCCAAGGCGTTAATTTCAAGAACACACGTTCACCAACCGCGAACTCCATCTCCTTACGCCCCCAAACCCGCGTAAGATTTTTGCTGATCCGATGCCGCTTTCAATCACTCAGAAATGAGCTTCACCTTCCCGGTGGTCGCTTTTAATATATCCGACATCGAAACAACTTTTGCCCTGATTCCGCCCAACAAAGTGGCATTCTAGACTTTCTCCCATACAAAGCCTCGTATGAAGCCATTTGAATGCTTGCCTGAAATTCAATCGTGTACCCGTGAAAACTCAACTAAAGGCAAGTGCTTCCCCAAAAACCTTGGAAATCTATAACACAGCATCTCAACATATCCTCAAGCACCTGGATAACACGCTCCAACTATCCATCAGTCTAAGGATAATAAGAAGTACTGAAATTCAATAATGTACTCAGAGCTTGATATAAACATTCCCAAAACCTTGATGTAAACCTCGGATCTCTATTCGATACAATAGACTTCAGCATTCCGTGCAAACACACAATCTCAACAATAAACAACTCGGCCAACTTATCCAACGTATACGTAGTATGCATTGGCAAGAAAAGTGCACACTTTGCAAGATGGTCAACAAATAGCCAAATGGAATCCCCCTTTGACGGGGTCAAAGGTAATCTAAACACGAATTCACGATAATCTTTTCTTATTCCATTATGGGATCCTTAACGGTTGCAACAACTTAGAAGGAAATTAATGCTCATCTTTCACCCGCTAACAACCATACATTTTCTTACAAACTTGGGAACATCCTTTTTCACCTCATCTGGTATCACCCAACTCTCAAACCACGATACACCTTCGTACCACCAGGGTGCACAACAAAAGAACCACTTTGGGCTTCAACCAGAATAGAGCATCTCAATTCAACATCATTTGGCACACTATTCAATTCCCAAAACTCAAAACACCATCATCATTGAAACAAAAATCCAAAGACTTACCATCAGTAATGTTTTGAACATGCGTTACTACACATCTCCGATTGACTGAACTAAGGAAGGTTTCACTTCTAATATGGATATAAGCCCCTCATCACGCGATATACTCAACCAAGAAAACCTCGCTCCCAACTTCACGTCCACCTTTTTGCTCGACACTTCGGCCCCAACATTGGCATTTCCAACATGATACCTCATTTTCAGACCGTACTCCTTAATCAACTCCAACCACCTTCATTGCCTAAGATTCAACTCTTTTTGAAACATTAGATACTTCAAACTCTTGCGATCTGTGAACCTTACACTTCTCAACACGAAAACCCAAAATCCGCCCACTCCACATCTCGCACCAAAACAAAACTTTAAACCCACAAATTACCCTAATCATAACACATCACTATTAGATCCAAATAGCTATTCGTAAATGTGAACATTCGTATGCATGATCGCCTACATGCCCCTACGAATGCCTATCCACATGTATGCAAACTTCTAATGTCATGCCAAATGTATGCATGTACCAATATATGTAATATATGTATACAAATGATTTTAGGTGTGCATGTATGTCTGTTCACACTTACTAATAACGTCCTCAGACTAACCTAAGAACAACCTCTTATCTAATTTCCAAATTCTTCTAGCTCCACCACTCTACAACACACTAATAGCAAACTACTCCAACTATTACACTTTCGTCACCAATGTTGTTTTCATAACAACACCGATCACTACGTAACTCCCTAACTATAGGACCTTATCCACTAGACAAGAAGATGTGAAACCAGAACTAAACAAAGATAACAATGACAGGGATTGCAAAGTAAAGATAACTGCAATCACATCATTGTCTTGGAGCTCCAAGCGACGAGCACTCTCTTTCGCAGAACCACCATTCTCCGACTGCACTACCACAACATCGACCAACACCCGGAGGTCACCATCATCTCCTAGCTATAAGGAACCATGACTGCACTTGCGGTCACGAGGAGCTTCAACAGACATCCCACCTTCACCACCCAAACCTAACACTGGACAATTTCGCCTCAAATGTCCAACAGACCCATATTTCCAACAAAATTTAACCATCGTACACCTTGCGCCTCTCTCCCTTTTTTGCCACCTTTGAATCATGTCTCGGCCACGCTCACGACCCTTTTGAGACTCAACTTCACGTGCTAGAGCTGGTCTCACTACATGAGGACAATTACACTTCACATCTCCTATTGTACAACAGCTCAAACAAGCTCCAATATCCCAGCAAACCCCAGTGTGTCGCCTTCCACAACGACCACATTCTGGTAGACGAACCACCGCTCTCTAACTTTGATGTACTTAATCCACACCACCACCATTCAAAAATTATAGATCCGGACGAAACCTTCTATCACGAAGTCTCTTACGGCGCCCTTTCTTGGAGCCAAAACTCACAGCTCTTTTGCTCTCATTTAGGTCACCATTGCCACATGTAACCACGCTCTCACATTGCTTAACCCCCGAAAACTTATCTCCCAGGTATCTCCTCTTAAAGGCAACTAAAAAAACTCCCAATCCACATCATGGATATTCAATGTCGCTAACACAGTTGTCCACCAACTACAAACATCATCCATCATTAACGAGACAACACTTCCCAACTTACAGGCGTTGTCACACCCTTCATGATCCAGGATTGGAATCGTACCAGCTAACCAAGCCTCGAACGCCTCTGGAGTCGACCCATAATGCTCAACATCTCCCAATTCACACAGACGCTTCTTTGACAAACTAGTTTGTTCGACAACCGGCACATACACATGCCTTTCCTTCACCGCGGCCTGAGATGCTCCAGACATCTCCTGAACCACGGATGATAAAACTTTCATCACATGGCCAGCCCCCTCATGCTTCCCTATCGCCTCAACTCCAGGTAAGAACGGTCGAACAAGCACATTCTCAACAGACGGAACATCGTTCCCTTGATTACCCTGCTCGCCCACAGGTACTATCGTATTTGATCTCAACTCTCTCCTCGGACACATTGTGCTATCTTTAACAAGGCATAATAACAAAAACAAATCAAACGATGATTTAGGTCAGCCTCAAGCAAGGATCCAAGTTTACAAATCCAATTTAAAACATTTATCTAGTGTATTAAGGCAATGAGCACCCCGATTTCCCTCAAGCATAACATAGCATACAATAACATATCATAATCATCATGCTTTATATCATCCACAATCTACACACATCCCCATCACATCATCAACATGCAATCATATTAAACTCCGATATGATTCATAACAACCGAACATAGCATAAGCACCAACATTTAACAAAAAACATGATTTTCAAACAACATACAACTTAACATCGAATCGAACATCAAAACATACCAATTTCACTTGCCATCATCCTCAATTATTTCGAAACATGGCTCTGATACCAACAAATGTATCCCCCTTAGCCCAGTCTAGATGGTTGACCCGAACCAAGGTGATTACACAGGGAAAACCAAAGTCAACTCGTTAAAGCCAACTCCAATTAACGACCCCGAATGTGTTACATTCGAGTAGGGGCCCGTGACTCTTGATGAGTAGTAGCAAGAGCTTGGCCTCGAGTCTTCCCAAGTTTCCTGACTGGGCTTGTTTCAGCCCTTTACCCCTAGGAGATGGTTATGGATTGGAGTTTGATGCCACAAGAACCGAAGGCTTGTCCTTGTTTTGAGGACAATCTTGAACAAAATGTTCCAAGCTTCCACAACAAAAACAAGAATTTGATTGTTTTCTACACTAGCCTGAATAATAGTTCTGAAAACATCACAATGAAGAGATTGAGGGTCTCTGCCCGAATTTCCCGAGCTGTTGATTAAGATTGTAGGTGCAAATGATTTGATTATTGTTTGGGGCTTTGGAATGAAGTTACCGCTTGTAACCCCCTCTACCGGCCTAGCCGATAGATCGAACCGAACGGATCACTCGGGGAATATTGAAGTAAATCGGTAAGGTTTACCTTAATAAGTGACCATTTTCTTTCCTTTTTATCTTCTCTAGATGCATCTTAGGTTCCTATGTGTATGCACATAAGCAGAGGATAAAACATCATAACAATCGCCTATTAATTATAGTCAATTAAAGGTTCATGGACAATTTTCTAAATTTGACAAATTGTAAGGGTTGTTACCAAATTTGGGTTACCAATCTTTAATTAGGTTTATTACATGATTCTTGAAAAAATCTCAGCTCAAAACGACCTCAAGAACCCATCCTATTCAATACAAGGCAAACAAGGACCAAAACGTTAGAAACAAAAACCCAGAAGTATTCCAAAAACTGAATTAATGGTCGGACGTTTCGGAATAGGAAGCCCCATAACGAAAGAGTCGTTTCGAAACACAGCTGACCGTTTCAATACGCGGGTTCGTTTTGAAACCCTTTTAGGCTCGTTTCGAAACGATGGTTCACAGAGGCAAAATATTTTGGAACAGGCCTCACCATTTCGAAATACCAAGGCCATTTCAAGCCACTATTTCGAAACATGCAAAGGTGTCTCGAAACACCTGGGCCTGCAATGTTTTTAGAAGCTATTTTAATTCAATTTAGATCATCCAAAGCCATCCCGACCTATGGCCAAACATGATGGCAACTCAAAAATACTTCAAACACTGTGCATACGAAACAAAGGCATCACCATAGCATCATTCAAAATATCAAGAGCACTAGAGGCATGCTTCCTAAGAGTTAAAGGTACCAAAAGGTCACAATCCAAATTCAAGCGTAAACCAAAACTTAAAAAGCCATTTACACAATCAAATATGCATATAAAACATGCCCCAAATCAGAAAATACTGAACCAATAACATTCATAGCATCAAATCCCCCATTGCCTTTATTACACAAGTTCATGAACTCAACATACTTTTAAAACATGTCTTGGTAGAATTCCCTTTAGGTGCTGCCTCCCAAAAGCTTAATTATCTGCATTGATGAACAAAGAGAGAGCATAAGCATACTAGCTTAGTGAAGATTTCTCAAAACCACAAACATCAGCAATGCACAAACCATTTTCACTTTTTCCAAAACCATCATGCCTTTTTTAGTAAACAATGCGTTTTATCATTAAAATCAGCATGGTAATCATTATGCATCAAATCTCATGCAATTTTCATCAACTATACCATTGCTAAACCTATACCAAGCATTTCAAGCATAAACACCATTATGCTAAGCTTAAACCAGACATGCACTTTTCAAAGTATGCATCAACATTACTTTCCATAACATTCGATTCCAATATATTGGCTCACAAGTGATAACAACATTCTCAAAACATATCAGATACATGGATTACCAAGGGTTGTCCCACACCCTTCATACACTCTACCGGCATCTCAAGGTTCACACACGAGAGCAACCCTCCATCGTTGTGACACCCATGGTGGAGTATTCAGTACAATAACAACCCGTCAACACCATTCATCGGTAGATGTATAATCCACTAATGAGAGACAGGAAACATACAAGGTTCACACCCGGGAGCTACCCTCAACCGTTGCAACCTTATAAATCCAAGGCGACTTGTTTATAGTGCACTCAATCCTATAGCCGGCGAACTAAATCCGATAAATTTACAAAACACTTTATTCAACATCACTTGCCAGCATAATCCACATTTCATGCATCCCTCACTGTTTTTACAAAGCATTCATGATAAGCCATAATTCAAGCATTAAACCATGCTTCAAAGCTCATGCATCAACACATGCATACATGGATCACTTACCTAGTGCATCCTTAAACAACATGGCATCATCGAACACATTTTATATACTCAAAACATGCTTTAAAATAGTAGGTAAAAGCATTTAAAATCAAGTGCAACCAAAGGCTCAAACTAGAACAATCTGAGGGAGAATTTCATTGTACTTACTTCGAACTTAGTAAAGCCTTTCAAGCTCTTACTAAGTTCCCAAAACCTTTTCTAAAACATTTCCCGGCTGGAAAACCAAGTTCCACTCACCGACTCGCGAAACCACACTTGCCGACGTAACTATCGATCGTTCGAAGCCTCCAAAATCACTTCGATTGATTTCGATTTACCATCCCTTGTTTTCAACACATTAAATAGAGGTTCAGTGCATTAAAATGCATCCAAAACACCAACACTCAAAAGAAATCCCGCAACCCTGTTCTAAAGCATCAAATCGCCCATCCGAAACAATCGAAAACTCAATCAATTGACCTCCAAACTCAGCCAAGCCATCTACCAACACATTTTAAACATTAATCAACATCCAAAAACAACCTAAAACCATCCTTATACCTCCAAAAACTCAGATTCCACAAGAAGACCCCCAAAACCCAACAAAAAACACTTCAAAAACCAAGGATCTCAAGGATTTCGGGATCTCTATGATTAAGACTCCACTTCAACACCAAAAACCTTTCAAAAGTCATTTAGAAATCATCTCAAACAAGCCAAATGAACCAAACTCCGAAAATCACATTTTAAACCACTTTTCTATCAAGATTTCAATAGTTTATCAAACTAACAACAAAACCTCAATTAAAAACATTAATAAAGAGCCAAATATCTTTGGAATTTCATTAAAGAACCTATATTAGAGGGTTAGCACGAAATTTACCTCCAATCCTTGCTTCTCCTCTAATTTGGCAAGATTAGATTGAAAGAACTTGAAGGAAATGAGAAAATCACCAAGGAAAAGTTGGAAATCAAAAGAGAACTTAAGAGTGAAGAAAATCTGGAAAATTGAGAGAAAATGGAGTTTTTGGCTGAAGTGAAGAAGTGAAATGAAAATGATCGTGAAAACTTTTTAACTGGTTAACTAACTTCCAATTAAATCAATTAAAAGCCCATTTAATTATTTAATAAACCATTTAAAACATATGCTAAATTAGGGAAAAGTGGTTTATTGCCCAGTAGCTCCCTAAAGATTCTAAGATTTTTTACTCTTCTTGCAAACACATTTTCCCAACTTTAAAATCTTTACATTTTGGTCACTGCCAAAAATGTATACTTTCGAAAACCCATTTTATAAAATTGGTTTAACCATCCTCTTAAATATAATTTTAGAGAATTTTAGGAATTTTTATCCCATCCCGAACCTTGATTTCCCTAAACCACCTTTTAACGGTTCAAACAACCGATACCGATTCCACTCGTCCAACCTATCTTGCAAAACACCTAGGCTCAAAACCGGGGCGTTACACCCCTCGGAGAAGAAACATAACCAAAGAAGTTTTCTCCTTGATTTTTCAACTTCTACGAAGGCCAATGAGATTTGTTATCATTTTGGGATCTTTTATCCATGTTTGAATAGTTCTCCCTTCTTTTATTAGCAACTTACATTCTAGACTCCGTAGCGATCACTCGGTTCACCAAGTCTTGAAAGTCGGTTCTTCCAAGAGCCATAAACATCAGGCTCAATTCATCATTCAACCCTTCGAGAAACATTATGCATTTCTCCCCCTCCTTCTTGATGTATTCAACTCCATACTTGTAGTATTTGCAGAAGTCACTAATATATTGCTCAATAGGTGTACCACCTTGCTTCAAGTGCAAGAAACGTCTTCTTCTTTCGGCTAGATATAGCTCGCTTACTTCTTTCGGAATTCTTTCAAAAAGAATTCTCATGTGACAGAATCTTTAGGACTAGTGAGGATTGTAGTTTCCCACCAATTCAGAGCTTCATCAGCATGTAAGGCCACAACACACTCCATCTTATGATCATCTGAACAGTGGAGTTGTTTGGTTGAAATTCTGATGGTAGTCTCCAACCAGTACTTAGCTGTTTCTAGGTTCTCCTCATCAGATCTCGTAAATGTACAGGCTCGATGCTGAGCCAGCTTATCAATAGAAGCCCTATATTTGACTACTACAGGTTTGGGAGGATTTTTTTGCTTCATATTGTTGACTAATTGGTTGAACATCTCATGCATACTTAAAAGACATTCCTTCTGAATCTTGTTAGATTGGGGAGCTTCAGGCTGTGGTTTTACAGCCTTTTGAGGGTCTGCTTGCTCCTGACCCAGTCTAACACTCCCTCCTTCATTGGAGGAGCCAACCGGGCTATCTCTGTCCTAGGCCATAGGTGTGTCAGACATATGAAATTAATATTGAAAGGAGATTTAATCAAACAAGGTCACAAGCACAATTCAATTCAAATCCTAGGTGGCACCTTACATAACTAGTTTATTCATAGGATCGACTAAACCTAAGCTCTGATTACAAAATTGTAACACCCCTACCCAGACTAAAAGATGTTACTCTTCTAAAAACAGGCAAACTAACTTGTCTAACAAGTTAGTACTCAAACAAGCAAGGAGTACCTAGTTAAAAACCTTAAATGCCAAGTAATCATATAGATAAACAGGGATCTTTAAAGCTTAAATTAAACTCATACGAATGGATGCCATTAAGATATGCAATCATTTTAAGTACCAAGTACTCGATTTGAGATCACACAAGCATATACTACTCAGACAAACAAAAAATTTATACAACAAGTCTAATTACACAAGACATGAACATAAATAGTTGAGAGTTCCGTTACTTATTAAACAAGGAGTTATTATCAATCATCGCCTAACTTATAAACTTTCTTGGATTCTTTCATAATAGCCTATTGATTTAACAACTTATTTGAATATACTACTTTTATTAAATCATAGGGGTGTTCTAATAATCTAAGGTCACATAATTCATTTCTTCCTTTTCAAGCTAGTGTACAACAAATCAGGGATTAAAGGACTATCTAGAAGGTATTAAATTCGAGCATTTCATTGTAAGAATGACGTCTATCAAGTATCTTCTCGAACGGGCAATGATTCATATACGAGATCATTTAAAGAGCTATACTTACATGACAATTCAAGTTTAAAACCACATAAAGCTTTGAGTATACAAAGAACTCATGTGCATAATAAATATGCACACCTAATTTTTCACTTACACATTCAAGCATGCCTTGAAGATCTCCTATACAACCCATCACAAGCAATGCATACCAAAAGTACACATACACTACAAGCATTCATGCTTTACAATCATTCCAACAATCTATAACAAGCTTCTAAAGCATCTATGCCATTCGGAACCACCAACCATACCAATTCAAGCAAATCAATTCATTATGAAGAATTAGACCAAACATTTATATACAAGCCTTGGTAACTAATATTTACAAACCCCATACTACTCAAAGATCACACGCCTAACGTTCAAACTAGTGCCACATTCTAGGAGATTAAACTATAACAAAAAGACATGCATTTATGCTTTTAGTGACCTTGCTCTGACTCCCTGAATTATATCTAGCAATAAGCCTTTCTTGCAAGTAACAAAGTGTGCAATTAGAATGGTAGTCTCGCACTATAACCAATTAAAGAGTGTAAATAGCTTGCTTAATAGTTTCAAGATTCAATTCATTCATCTATATTAATATCATCATTGAGACTACTCCAGATTAGTTTAGCATTTACCACCTTGGTTACTTACACACAATACAAACATAAAGAAGCTTATACCAAGCATATTCTAATTACACGAATCATCATGCTTCCAAAGAAGTATCATGCTATACAAGCAAACAATTAAAGTTATTCAAATGAGCATTCATTACAATTAAGGATTTACCTTCACAAGTAACCTTAGTTGATAGACACAACCTTGACTAGTTATTAGTCTAGAGTTTCAACATCAACAATATCAGGCAATGGCATCAAATACCATTGAATCATATGACTATCTTGCAACTTATTCAGGGGTACTTAGTACCTTTCAAGGGACCATAATCCAAATTTTTAGGCCGAGCTCAAGACTCTATATTGGCATGCCAACTAGCTAGAACTAATCCCTAATCAAGGCTCACCACAACTTTTTAGGAATTTAATCAATCCTTTTTGCATAATTCGAGCACATAACCTATAACACCCCCAGACATGGTTTAGAATTAAACCGAATCTAAGGAGTTGAGAACAAACAAACAAACAAAGGAACAAACAAGTAACTTGTTTGTCAAGTTACAAGCTTAACAAACAATGCAATATACTTTAAATCCTAAACCATTTCGAAGAAAACAAGAAGGAATAAGATCAAATAACCTAGCTAGGCATCAATCAAATCATTTGAATTCCTAAATCACATTCTGAGTAATAAACATTTAATACTAGAGGCATTGTCCCTAAGTCCTTCGAAACATGTAAGGAAGGTTGATATCATGCATTTTGGTTTATTTTCAAAGATATCTTATTAGATTCAAGATTTATATAACTATTGCTTTTTTGGTAACTACCATCCTATCCCTAACAATATACTTTTTAGCATTTAAATCTCTAGTGAAGCAATAATTCGAAAGTATGGTCTATTTAGCACAAGAAGAACATAATATAGGAATGAGATTAAGCATTCATCTTATCCACGTCTATCGAGTAGAGACCTATATAAAACATTGTACCTTGAAATTTATATAATTTTACTATATCATCAAGCAATCAAACAACCACATCATACATGCCATTCGAAACATGACCATCATCTACTAGAATTTACACTATTACTCAACCATTTTCATTCATCCTGTTATCAACCAAAATGAGTCATCAACGAGCAGTTAAACCATAGATAAAGTTAGACATATTTACACAAATCATATACAATATCCACTAGTTACATGCTAAGTATTCGACAAAAGATTTACAAAACAAACAAGTGCCACCATCCTAGGAGTCAAAATAAAGAAACAACACATACATTAAATTTTCTTTTCATCTTGTTAGGCCCCGTGGACTAGGTCTACTCACATGAAGTCAACCCGGAACACAAAGAGGAGACAATATAAGATTTTAATGAATATTTCGCAAGGAAATAAGTTTATAGTGAATTCTAAACCAAATCTCCCCTTTTGTGTTATCCGGAAGCATATATTCAGATTGACCAATGAATATATATATATATATATATATATATATATATATGTATATATATATTACATGTCAATTAAGTCCATGAGTCCTATTGACTCTAAGAATTTCTAACAAGCAAACAGTCTAACATGGATCAATCTTACATGATCTTTATCAAACTGATCAAATGACAATTTAGGTAATTAACAAGTTACTCTATAAGCTTATACAATTACTTCATTTTTATAGTGTTGTTAAAAAGGCTTCTAGGGACCTTGGTCCTCTTTATGTCAAGGGATCGAAGATTCCAATTCATATATCAAGGGAACTAATCCAATTTGCTAAAACTAAAACACCGAGATCCTTTATCAAGAACATTTCTTTTAACTTGAGTCTTTATTTACAAGTTATTAGACACATGAATTCACATTAAGTGTAACAATAACAAGAGTACATGTAGTACTAAACAAGAGTAAAGAAGGTACAAAATTCATATCATCACTGAACAAGGGTACCAAATGTACCAATAGGTCACATGACCTAACAACAAGGGACCCTAGTCCAAACTAGCGAGCTCGACGGGCTTTATGGCATGCCGATTGTGTCTATACTAACTCGAATCAAAGCTTATTTATATAGGTTTAATTTTTATTAAATCAAGAGGCTTCAAGTGCCTTGTGTCATATATGAAACTCACGAGATTATCATTCAAGATTAGCTTAAAACTAATTTGCAAAGTGTAGCAAGATCAAGTAAGTTTAATAGATTGACTTACCTCAAGATGACAACCCCAATTGATATTCAATTTAAACTCTAATAAAACCAATGTGCAACATATTTCTTAATAGGACTTCAAAAATTAACTAGGATTAAATAATATCATTCATATAGCGATCTAGGTTACACTTGTGATGATTTCCAACGATAGTAGCTCCCAAAATATGATTCCTTCTTTTCTATTGTTGTTGTGATCTACAATAGCCCTCTCCCCTTCAATATTTTCTTGATCTTCTTAACATGTAACATTATAGAATTTATTAGTAATAACATTCGACCTATCCATTTCTATTTCTATTCAATCTCAAAGTTAATAACTAGCTCTTTTTAACTAAGGAATTCTTAAACATACATACTCGAAACAATACAAGGATTTCAATAAACTTTTGGTTTAACAACCCTCTAGTTAACTTACTCTAATTCTTCAAAATTTAGCATATTCCATGTGTAACACCCCGAAAACCGGTCTAGTCAGAATTGGATTCCGGAGATCGGAGTAATGTTATTAAACTATTGAATATCAAATCTTTGATATAGATTATATTGTTATTGGATCTTAATTAAGCCAAGTCCATAGTCAAGATTGCATTATGAAGGCTCAAATCAGTGTTTTTATGCTAGGCGTTTCGATACGACCAGACCCATACCTTAACGGCCTATGCAAGATGTTTCAAAACGTTTATAGGCATTCCGATACGACTCCAACGATAATAACATACTTTTGGAATTTTGCTTTACCGTTTCGATATGGTTCCTCACGTTTCGAAACGAGTCCCCTGTTTCGAATAAGTTTAAAGGATAAATTGTAAAATAGATGTTTAGGTGATGACTCACCAGCTTGCCTATCACCCTCTCTCACATGAGTGATCAGAAATGATGTTTTATGGCCATCTATTGTTTATTTTGGGAAAAGATAAAGGAGAGTAAAAATATTATATTATAAGCTTACCTTAGTTGGAAGGAAAGCCTCATATTTGTTACATGTGAGGTGGGTAATAATTTAAAAGATATTTCCCTTAAAATAAATGGATCATAAGAAAGCTCTCATCATTGTTTAGAGTTTCACCGAGGTAAGCATCCATCTTTTATGATAATAAGCAATCACCTCCATTGTTTCTTCTTCACCAAGCTCAAGCACACACGTCTCCATTTGTGAACTTTAAGCTTAGACTTTCCTTGATTTAAGAACACCAAGTTATTGCTATCGATCGGATAAGTGGAAGCCCTAAGTTAATCATTAATTCTCTTGATTATTAGCTAATCAATTTCAAGCTTACAATTGAGCTTTATCTATAGTTAATGGCTATTCAAGTATCAGTATTGTTATATTGATTCCAATGATCCCTTATTTCTTTTCCTAGCTCAATACGTGGAAAAGATTAATCCATCGACTCCAACGAAAGCTAGGGATAAGGGTATCACCATCCGAGAGCCATATGAGCTGCGAATTGTCAAGGTGAGTGTAGTCGGAGTCTCGAGAGTGGCTAGGTTCCATCTCGAATAATTGTTTATTGATTTACTAACCATTGATTTTATGGGCTTTACATGAAGCATTATTGTAAGAAATATTGGTAAGTTTTGGTAAGCATTGCATCGATTCATTGTCCATGCTATGGCTATCATTGTCATGGAAATCATTGAAGCATTGACATGTAAGAATCATTGATATGAATTATTGTTATTTCTTACTGACATGGAAATCATGATTGTTGAGTTATTGATAGAATACTATTGCCATCAAATTATTGTTATTGATATTGATGTGGAAATATTGTAAATGAATCATGGATATTGAACTATGAATTATTGGACCTTGGATTCGAAGTATTCGATACAATTGGCATGTCATAGAACTCATGAGCTCATTGGTACGGGTGGACTACGGTCCTAGGGCTACGACCTATATTGATTTGGTGAGGCGGAGGAATGTATTGTGTATTGGTCTTATTGGTGATGTTGGCAGAAATGACCATTTATTGATTTGTTGTGGAGGTGGAATTCGGGTATCCATATACCATGAATCGATCCAAGGGAACTATTGAGTAATGATATTGATTTGATATGAAATCATGATAGTTACATTGATGACATGATATTATGCTTTGTTATGAACAAGAAGCATGCTATGATTATTGCATAATTGATACTATGATTATTACTGAAGCATGATCAATGGCATCCATGTCATTCATTGTTTATGACTACCTCACTAGGCTAAGTATGCCTAATGCATTCGATTGCATCCATTTCAAGAATCGAGTTTGTGTACCAAACGACGATAACTTGAGACGAGAAATGCTAGTTGAAGCTCATCAAATCCCTTTTCAATTCATCTAGGGTCAGTTAAGATGTACAATGATTTGAAGGATTTGTATTGGTGGCAAGGCATGAAGAAGACCATAGTTGATTTTGTTTCCTAATGTCTTACTTGCCAAAGAATCAAGGCTGAACATCAAGTCCCCACTGGACTCTTGCAACCTATTTAATTCCTTAAATGGAAATGGGAACAAATCACTATGGATTTTGTCAGCAGATTACCTTTAACACCAAGGAAGAATGATGATGTGTGGGTGATAGTTGATAGGCTAACCAAATCAGCCCCCTTTTTGCCTATTCGAATGACTTTAGGCCTAGAACAGTTGGCCAAAATTTATATTAAAGAGATAGTAAAATTGCATGGAGTTTCAGTCTCCATAATATCTGATATAGTCTCCCTCTTCAATTCTAAATTCTAGAAAGCTCTTTAAAGAGCCTTGGGATCAAAAATTAATCTAACCACTACTTTCAATCCTCAGACTGATGGACAATCAGAACATGTGATTCAAATTCTAGAAAATATGTTACGGGCTTGTATAGTTGATTTCTGGAAGGATTGGGAGAAATTCTTACCCCTAGCAGAATTTGCGTACAACAATAGCTATCAAAATTCCATCCAAACGGCTCCGTTTGAAGCTCTTTATGGCATAAAGTGTAGGACACCACTTTGCTGGTTAGAATTGGGTGAAAACAAAATGTTGGGACTCGACTTCGGAAATGAAACCGACGAGCAATTTCGAGTTATTCATAATTGGCTCAAGGAAGCTTTTGATAGGCAAAAAGCCTATGCAGATAAAAGAAAGAGGGAAATTCATTATGAAGTGGGAGACCGGGTATTCTTGAAAGTCTCTCCATAGAAGAAAATCTTCAGATTTGGGAAGAAAGGGAAACTTAGTCCCTGTTTCATCGGACCATTTGAAGTAATTCAACGAGTTGATACTGTGGCATACAAGTTAGCTCTTCCAAATGAATTCAATAAGATTCATAATGTATTCCATGTGTGTATGCTTCGTAGATACAAGTTGACCCTTCTCATACTCTTGAGCTTGAAGACATGGAACTAACCCCAACCTAACATATGAAGAGGAACCCGTCCAGATACTTGATCGTGAGAGTAAAAGACTCCGAAACAAATTGGTATCCCTTGTCAAAGTTCTTTGGAGAAACCACAAATTGGAAGAAGCTTGTAGGAACCTGAATCAATCACGAGTGAATAATATCCTCATCTTTTTTCCCTCAGGTAAATTCGAGGACGAATTTCTTTAAGGGGAAGGGATTTGTATCATCCTAAATAGTGACCTAGAAGAATTCAAATTTAGAATTTAATTGAAGACTTATATTTATATATGAGTAAGAGAATTTATGAGGACTAAAATGGAATAATGCTCTAAACGAGTGACCACTTGTGAGAGGACCATATTGTACATTTAATTACTCCATAAACTTGCATGTAAATATAAAGAAAAATTAGGGACTTTTCATATGTGTCTCCTTGAGAGAATCGATCAAAGAGTTAGACCATCTTCTCCATTCATTCTTTTCCACAAAAAATGCTAGTGAGAGAGGGAGAGAAATTCTTGCTTTTGGGGTAGATTCAATCATCGGTTAGAAGGGAAAATTGAATGCTAGCTTGAGATTTTTATGTTAAGAAGGAAATTTTCTTCCATGCTTCTTGTATGTGTAATGTTTGGATGAATGTTCATTATGGTTCGGTTAAATTGAAGATCTCATGTAGTTGGTTTTGGAATGAATTTGAATTAGATAATTGTTTGCTAGTAGGTAAATAGAATGGAAGTTTGAAAGCATGTATTACTCAATCAATGTATATAGGCTTAATTCGATGAGTTTTGATTGAATGAAACATTAAGATTCTTTAATTTCATGATAGTGATTGTTTCGATCTAAAGCACCAAAATTGTCTTGATTCCTTGAATGAAATTTGTGATTTTAGAAACATGGAAATGTTCTTAGTGGATAAAATTATAATTCCATGTTGTTATGTATAAAAACATGTAAGCATCAATGTGTAAATAAGTTAGTATGATAAGAAAACTGGGTTGTTTGCTGGAAATGTATTTGCTTGTGGAACTGTTTTGATGCTTGAAAATTGTGCAGTATTGGAGCTTATTTGGTTAGTTGAATGAACGTAAATGCTATAGTAACTCTTGGGACTATTTTGATTCAAGAAAAATTACTTTAGTAATGATGTCCTGTTTTGGCATCCATGGTGTAACACCCCCTTCTCGGCCTGGTCGAGAATCGGGTCTAAGCGTGTTACCGATGAATAATGTGATGATCGATGCAATAAAATTTCAACTTATTATCAATACTTAATCAATGATACACAAACAAAACTTTACCGTATATACTTCTTAGTCCAATTTACTCATAAGAAGACCACAATCAACCATTTAGGACCAATTTATAACTTTTACAAGTTTTAAGGACCATTCTATAAATTTTGATATAACTAAAAAATTTAAGGACTAAATTGAAAATGTGAAAACGATTTTTTAAGTCCTCAAACCCCTCTATATGATTAAAGGAAAATGCCTAAGTTAAAAACATACATTGTCAAAATTTTTCTAAGTGTTCTTGAAGCCAAAATAATGTTTTTCGAGTCACCGTTTCGAAACGGCCTAAGGCGTTTCAAAACACTTTTGAAACTGTGAACTCATGTTTCGGAACGGGTATCGAAAAAGTTTCAACATTGTGAACCCTTGTTTCAAAACGAGTTTCGAAACGGCTTAAGAACATCGAGACACCGTATCGAAACAATATCCAACGTTTCGAAACGACATTCAATCAGATTTAAAAAATATGACCGTTGAAAGTTTTTAACTAATTTTAAACAAGTCGTTAAGGCGTATCGAAACGATTTCAAGACGTTTCGATACAGGCCTTGACAATGGAAAAAATGTTTCGAAACGAGTTTCCAAACGGCTCTTAGCGTATCGAAACGATCTTAATCGTTTCGATACAGGCTCTTTAATGCACCCCAACGACTCTTTCTATTTTGGTATGTTTCGAAACAGGGTCGGGCGTTTCGAAAGGTTGGTTGTAGACTGCATTTGTGGAGGGAATATAACATCCCCAACGGCTCTATTGATGAATGCATCAACCACAACGGCTAGAATTCAATGAGAAGGTATAAAGGGGACCTCTAAAAGATTCAACAACAACTATTGATCCAAAAGCAAACATCCAAACATCAAATCCAAGCATTTGTGCCTAAATCCTATTATTGTCTTGTAACCCTAATTGTATTTTTCATTCTTATCATTTCAATTGGGTTGAGTGCTTGTAATTGGGCTATATTGTGTATTGGGAGATACTTGTTTTAGCCAACAACTTCTTTGTTTCTATTGTGTGAGGATTGGGTTTTGGGTAGAAAATTTGACCGAAATTGAAACGGTTACCTCCTTAGCCTAGAAAAGGGGAAGAGCAATTAGTGGAATTGTTGCAAATCCTTAGTGAAGCTAAGGTAGTGGATGTAGAGTTCGATTGGAACTTGAACCACTCTAAAATTCCTTGTCTACCAATTTTATTTGTCAATTCCACCACCAAAAACTTTAAAAATCCAATTCACCCCTCTCGGTTTATTTCGATCATTCGATCCACTCAACGATTGGTATCAGAGCCTACCTCTTTGAAGGATTAACAACCACAAGAGGAGTTTCTATGAAGAGTGTTATCATCCAAAAATCAAGATATGACATCTACCTCTGGATCTAGCATGTACGAGTCTCAATCCACTACAAAACTGCCTTTCTTCAATGGTGACAACTATCCGTTTTTGGAAGAATCGGATGCGCCTCTTCATCAAGTCCAACGATTACTTGGTTTGGGATGTCATTAAAGATGGCCCATACATTCCATTGAAGCAAGATAATGAAGGAAAGATGGTTTTGAAGAAAAAGATGAAGATGAGTGAAGAAGAGAGGAAGAAGATCCAAATAAATGACAAAACTCTTCACATGCTCTTTTGTTCTTTCGATCCGAACATCTACTCCAAAGTCTCATCCATTGAGAGTGCCAAGGAAGTGTGGGATACTCTTGAGACCACCTATGAAGGAACCAATGATGTGAAGGAAACCAAGATTGGAATTCTCAATCTTAGCTATGAGAATTTCAAGATGGAGCCCGACGAAACGGTGTCCAAGATGTTTGATCGTTTCTCAACCATAGTCAATTGGCTTAAAGGATTTGGAGAGACTATACCGGAAGACAAGCTTGTCCGAAAGCTACTCTACTCACTTCCCGAATCTTGGGATGGGAAGAGAACCGCCATCATAGAGGCCAAAAATTTGAAGACTCTAAAACTTGATAAGCTAGTGGGTTCTCTCCTTACTCATGAGATTATGAAGCAAGGAAGGGAAGAAGAAAAGAAGAAGGAAGAGAAAAGAGTAGAGAAGCTAGAGGTGGAAAAGAAGAAGAAAATGGGAATAACTCTCAAAGCTTCATTACTTGAGGAGAGCTCTTCCAGTGAGGAGGATGACCTTGAAGAATTGGCTATGATAGCCAAAAGATTCTCACGCTTCATGAGGTCCAACCGAGGAAGGAAAATTCAAAGAGAGATGTACTTCAAAGGTAAAAACAAAGAAGAAGTGAGGGATCAAATCATTTGCTTCGAGTGCAATAAGCCCGGTCACATTCGTTCGGAGTGCCCTTAACTCAAGAAGAAGGGCTTTGAGAAGAATAAGAAACTCAAAGCCAAGCTTGCTACTTGGAGTGATGAGGAGTCATCCGAGGATGACGCACAAGAAGTGGCCAACCTTTGCCTCATGACACTTGAGGAAGATTCATCCATGGTAACCTCTAACTCATCATCTTTAGATTTTACATATGATGAATTAAATGATGCATATGATGAGTTGCAAGAGGTTTATGATGAATTAGTTGAGAAATACAAGGAGTCGGACATTAGGAATAAGAAAATTATTTCGGAATTAAATGATAAAAATGACTCACTTTCTCAAGCTAATTTAAAATTTGAGAAAAAGATTTTAGGGTTGAAAGATGAACTCAAATTCTTCCAAGATAAAAATGTTGACCTAAATAATCTTCTTTCTCAATGCAATAGTGAACACCAAAAGGTGTTAGATGAGCTTAACAAGCTCAAAGAGTCTTTTAAATATGTTGGTAGTGTGAAGCATAAAATAGGTCAATCTTCTAAAACAAACCAACCTAGGAAAAAGATTAATAACTACAAACAAAGTAGCTTTCTTAGACATAGTAGAACTAAAAAGATTAGAAGTGTATGGGTTCCTAAGGAACTTGTAAAATCTAATAATATTGTTGCTATGTCACCTTGGATTCCTAAGGGAACCAAGTTATTAGGAGCTAACACTCGTGGACCCAAAATGATTTGGGTACCAAAAAAAAAGTTTAATATCTTTGTTTGTAGGGGGGCATTGCTACAAGGCCAAAGCACAAAGTCAAAACTCATGGTACCTTGATAGTGGATGCTTGAGGCATATGACCGGAGACGAGTAGATTCATGGATTTAAAGCCAAAAAGTGGAGGAGTGGTGACAACTCCAAAGGCCACATTAAAGGTATTGGCTCCATAGGTAATCACTATACTATTCTTATTGAAAATGTCTTGTATGTCGATGGTCATAAACATAATTTGTTGAGCATAAGCCAATTATGTGATAAAGGATTTAATGTTTTATTTGATAAAAACGAGTGCAAAATTGTTGACATTAAATCTAATAATATTATGCTCATAGGTCATCGCATAGGTAACATTTACATGGTGCATCTAGATGACATACATACATCTCATGCATGCTTAGTAGCTCAAAATGAAAATGATGCATGGTTATGGCATAGGAAACTAGGGCATGCTAGCATTAATGTTATAGAAAAATTAGTTTCCCTTGATCTAGTTAGAGGTTTACCCAAGAATATGTTCTCAAACGATAAAATTTGTGATGAATGCTTTAAGGGTAAACAACATAAGTTATCCTTTAAATCCATTAATGATGTTTCTACAAGTAGGTGTTCACACTTATCCATATGGATTTATTTGGGCAAATTAGGACTATGAGCTTGGGTGGTAAAACTTATGAATTTGTTCTTGTACATGGTTTGTCTAGATTTACTTCGGTTCTATTTTGAAGTACTAAAGATGAGGCTTTAGAAAAATTCATCACATTTTCAAAATTAACCCAAAATGATCTTGAACTTAGAATTTCCCATATTAGAAGTGATATTGGAACCGAATTTCAAAATCTAGGGTTTGATGAATTTTTAAATGAAAATGGTATTAGCCACAATTTTTCGGCCCCTCGAACTCCTCAACAAAATGGGGTAGTTGAGAGGAAAAATAGAACTTTACAAGAAATGGCTAGAACCATGCTTTGTGAAAACAATTTACCTAAATATTTTTGGGCAGAAGCCACAAACACCACTTGCTACATTGTAAATCGAGTAATGATTAGGCCAATTTTAAAGAAAACACCTTATGAGATTTTAAAATCTAAAAGGCCTAACATTAGCTATTTTCATCCATTTGGTTGCAAGTGTTTTGTTTTAAATAATGGAAAAGACAACTTAGGTAAATTTGATGCAAAAAGTGATTAAGCTATTTTCATAGGATATTCTTTAACCTTTAAAGCCTATCGTGTATTTAACAAGATAACTTTAGTAGTAGAAGAATCTAGACATGTTGTATTCGATGATAACCTCCTTCCAAGGAAGGGTTCTTGTGATGATGATGATGTAGGAATCATTAATGCCTTTGATGGAGGACAAACTTTAATGAAGGATGAGATTCCAACAAAAGAAGAGGACACACAAGATCCACCTCTTGAAGCCTTGAAGAACTTGGCTCTTGAGGAAAAGGAAGTGAGCTACCCAAGGGAGTTCAACTATGTCAAAGATGGTGAAATCTTGGGTGATCCATCCAAGGGGGTAACCACTAGATCTTCTCTTAAACTTATGAACCATGTTGCATTTATCTCATGCATAGAGCCTAAGAATATAAAAGAAGCATTGAAAGATGATTTTTGGATTATGGCTATGCAAGAAGAGTTAAATTAATTTGAGAGAAGTAATGTTTGGACATTAGTTGATAGGCCTAGTAATCAATCTACTATAGGAACTAAATGGGTCTTTAGGAACAAACTAGATGGGAGTGGTAACATTGTGAGAAACAAAGCTAGATTAGTAGCATAAGGTTACACTCAAGAAGAAGGAATATATTTTGATGAAACCTATGCACCCGTAGCTAGAATGGAAGCCATTAGGATGTTGCTTGCATATGCATGTTATCATGATTTCAAGCTTTTTCAAATGGATGTTAAAAGCGCATTTTAAAATGGTTTTATAAATGAGGAAGTGTATGTGGAACAACCACCGGGTTTTGAAGACTCAAAATTTCCAAATCATGTTTTCAAACTCACTAAAGCTCTTTATGGTTTAAAACAAGCTCCTAGAGCTTGGTATGAAAGACTTTCAAACTTTTTAATTGAAAAAGGTTTTGAAAAAGGTAAGGTGGACACTACACTTTTCATAAAAAGGTATAAAAATGACATTTTAGTTGTACAAATTTATTTTGATGATATAATTTTTGGTTCTACTAACGAATGTCATTGCAAATAGTTTGCTAAGATAATGCAAGGTGAATTCGAGATGAGTATGATGGGGGAGCTCTCATTCTTTTTGGGACTCAAAATCAAACAAAGGAAGGATGGCACCTTCATCAATCAAGAAAAGTACTAGAGAGTCTCACCTTATAGCCGTTAAGAGAATCTTTAATTACCTTAGAGATACTCCTTGTTTAGGTCTTTGGTACCCTAGTGACTCCACCTTCAACCTTCATGCTTATTCGGATGCGGATTATGGGGGTGCAAAATCGATAGGAAGAGTACTTCGGAAACTTGTAAATTCCTAGGTAGTATGCTCATATCCTTAGGGGGTTGTTGTGCTCAAGTCCTTTGGATGAAGCAACAACTCTTAGATTATGGTATTAAAGTTGAAACCATACCCCTTATGTGTGATAACACTAGTGCCATATGTTTGACAAAAAATCCCATCCAATACTCTAGAACGAAACATATAGAAATAAGACATCATTTAATTAGAGATCATGTCCTTAAAGAAGATGTTGTTATAGAGTATGTTGACACCTTAAATCAATTAGCAGACATCTTTACAAAACCTTTAGATAAAGAGCATTTTTGGTCCCTTAGGAGAGAGTTAGGTCTAACTAGCCTATCTTGACCTTTTAGGACCTCTTTTGTGCTTAAAATTGCATGATCTTGTGAAATGCCATGTCTATGCATTTTTACTCATAATTTCATCCATGCTTATAGCTAGGGGGAGTATTTTTATGTTTGCACACGTTATTCCTGCTCATTCATGTCATTCATGCAAATTAGGACTTTTAAAATCCATTTTTCTGCACTTTTAGAGCCTGATCTGCACTTCCATGCCCAGGTGTATCGAAACGGGCCCAACTGTTTCGATATGGGTGCCTTAAAATTCCATCTGAGAGAAGGGTGTTTCGAAACACCTTCCAAGGGTTTCGAAACGTTTTTGCTACTGCCAAGGGGTGTATCGAAACATGTTTCGATACGAGTTAATGGGGATTCGATACGGTCAAAACAGTATCGAAACGGTCAGCTGGACTTTAAAAGTCGGTCAACCTTCGGTGCCCGCATTTCGAAACAGTTCCAAAACGGGTTAGCGGACTGCTTTAAAGGGGCTTTTAATGTTAAAGTTTAACTTTAATTAAAATTCTCCCAAACCCTAAAAACCCTAAAAACGATTTTCCCTATAAAAACCCTCTAAACCTCTTTGTTTTTCACCAAATCTTGAGGGCTTTTACTCTTAAACAAAGTCTAAGCAAGCATCAACAATTTTGTGCAAGGATTTTCATCTATTCATCCAAAATCCCAATTTAAGGTATATTTTCATCTTTTTCTTTTTCCTTAAATTTGTATTCGAATCCTAGGTTAGAAAATTTTATTTTTGTATAGTTTATGTGTTTTGATACTTGGGTTTTTCAAATCTTGTGAAATTTTTTCAAAATCTTAAAATTTTTTATTCGAATATATGATTTTTCATTCGTATTTTCTTTACTTTTTTTAAATTGTTTTTCTCTTAATTTTTATGTTTTGTTTTGTATCTTTGCTCTTACAATTTGTTTTTAAACCTAAGTGGGATTTACCATTTGATTGAATTAAGGAATTTCATGCTTACACTTCAAATTTGTTTTAAATTGCTTGCTTTTATGTTTTTAGGATTTTATCAATGGATCCCGCTAACAAGAAACATAAGGCACCTCAATCGGGTGAAGGTTCAAACCAAGCCGCTCTCCATCCCAAACTTACTCAAATTTTTCTCAAGAGTCTCAAAACTCCCGCGATGAAGGCGAGTTTCCAATATGTCAAGACATTTGGCGTTCGTCGTGAGCGTGTTGTTGACATGTCGTTTCTTGACTCCAAGCGCTTTCTCTTCCGTCATCTCCACCGTTTAGAAGAATGGAACTTTTTCGGTTTCTTGAGTATCCCGGATCTTTGCTACAAGCACATGGTTCTTCTATTCTACTCGAATGCCCAACTCTTCAACAATGAAGACAATTCCGAAGTTGTTCGCATTGAGTCTCATATCTTAGGAAAGAAGATTTTCATTGACATACCTTACTTAGAGACTACCTTTGGTCTTAAGGACTAAGGAATCGAGAATGAGACTCACTTTGGTTCTCACACCGGTTCCATGTTTGCCTTGGATGCTCATGATAGGTTCCTCCACTTGATGGTCTCGTGGTTTATTCGCCCCTCCGGAGGTAAATTTTCTCACGTTCGTCAAGTAGATTATTTTTGGCTTGAATGTTTTTGTCGTGGAGAACAACCTAATCTTGTTAAGATCATGTTTGCTGAGATGGTGAATAATGTTAAGCTCCGTGAAACCGATGCGCTCAAGTCTTTCACTTATGGGACTGTTTTGAGTCATATTTTTGAAAAGCTTAATCTTGATTTCACCTATGACTCTCCTGAACTCCGCAAGCAAAAACTTGGTGAGTCCTCTCTCCGCAAGTCCGGATTTCACTACATCGACAATGGCCAATGGGAACGTGTTGATAGGGAAGCACCTCCACCTCAAGTTGAACCTCAACCACAAGCTCTGATTGCTAACAATGAAGCTCTCACGGCTTTTCTTACTGAGCGGTTCAACACATTGGACACTAACATGTCTAGGGGTTTTGGTGCTATCAATACTCGCTTGGAATCTGTGGAGGATCGTCTCCTTGCAAATGAGAATCGACTCACATCCCTTGAGAATCAACATTCATCTATGGACATGTCCTTCTCCACCTTTTATGGCCAGTGGATGGATTTTCGTCACGCTCAAGCTAAGGACGATGATGATTCCATGGATGATGATGGTGACGACGACGAGGCTTAGGTTTCTCATGTCATCTCATATTAGCTATTCATATTAGGACTAAGATTGCATCTTTCTTTCCTTTATGTTTTATGAACCTATGCTTTGATTTTATTTGGGATTATGCTTTGAACTTATTGTTTAAGATTTATGTTTTGGATATTTGAATTTAATGAATTTATATTATGTTGCTTATTGCTTATTGATTATTGCTTTTAACCTTATCTCTTTGAGCCTTGTTTATTATTTTTGATATAACAAAAAGGGGGAGAAGTGATCTAAGAGCCAAAATTCGTTTTAAGTGTTTTTAAGTTTTAAAACTTGGATTTAAATCTTTTTAAAACTTTAAAAACCCATCTTAAATTGAGGGGGAGTTAGAATGTATTCAAAATTTTCAAAACTCTTATAAATTCTAACTTTGGTTTTGTTATATCAAAAAGGGGGAGATTGTGAAACCGATAATTTGATTTTGATATAACTAAAGAATTTAAGGACTAAATTGAAAATTTGAAAATGAATTTTTAAGTCCTCAAACCCCTCTATATGTTTAAAGGAAAATGCCTAAGTTAAAAACTTACATTGTCAAAAAATTTCTAAGTGTTCTTGAAGACAAAATAGTGTTTTTCGAGTCACCGTTTCGAAACGGCCTAAGGCGTTTCGAAACACTTTTGAAACTGTGAACTCATGTTTCGGAACGAGTATTGAAACGGTTTCAACATTGTGAACCCTTGTTTTGAAACGAGTTTCGAAACGGCTTCGAGACATCATATCGAAACGATATCCAACGTTTCGAAACGACATTCAATCAGATTTAAAAAATATGACCCTTGAAGGTTTTTAACTGATTTTAAACAAGTCGTTAAGGCGTATCGAAACGATTTCAAGCTGTTTCGATACATGCCTTGACAGTGGAAAAATGTTTCGAAACGGGTTTCGAAACGGCTCTTAGTGTATCGAAACGATCTGAACCGTTTCGATACGGGCTCTTTAATGCACCCCAACGGCTCTTTCTATTTTGGTCTGTTTCGAAACAGGGTCGGCCGTTTCGAAACGGTTGGTTGCAGACTGCATTTATGGAGGGAAGATAACATCCCAACGGCTCTATTGATGAATGCATCAACCACAATTGCTAGAATTCAATGAAAATGTATAAAAAGGACCTCTAAAAGCTTCAGCAACAACTATTGATCCAAAAGCAAACATCCAAACATCAAATCCAAGCATTTGTGCCTAAATCTCATTATTGTCTTGTAACCCCAATTGTATTTTTCATTCTTATCATTTCAATTGGGTTGAGTGCTTGTAATTGGGCTATATTGTGTATTGAGATATACTTGTTTTAGCCAACAACTTCTTTTTTCTATTGTGTGAGGATTGTGTCAAATTTTGGGTAGAAAATTTGACCGAAATTGTAACGGTTACCTCCTTAGCCTAGAAAAGGGGAAGAGCAATTGGTGGAATTGTTGCAAATCGTTAGTGAAGCTAAGGTAATGGATGTAGAGTTCGATTGGAACTTGAACCACTCTAAAATTCCTTGTCTACCAATTTTATTTGTCAATTCCACCACCAAAAACTTTAAAAATCCAATTCACCCCCTCTTGGTTTATTTCGATCATTCGATCCACTCAACAGTTTTGTTTGAGAATAATTGATTAAGTATTGATGATAAGTTGAAATTTTATTGCATCGAACATCGCATTGTTCATCGGTAACACGCTCATACCGATTCTCGACCACGCCGAGAAGGGGGTGTTACACTATGGATGCCAAAACAGGACATCATTACTAAAGTAAATTTTCTTGAATCAAAATAGTCCCAAGAGTTACTATAGCATTTACGTTCATTCAACTAACCAAATAACCTCCAATACTGCCCAATTTTCAAGCAACAAAAGAGTTCAACAAGAAAATACATTTCCTGCAAATAACCCAGTTTTCTTATCATACTAACTTATTTACACATTGATGCTTACATGTTTTTATACATACCAACATGGAATTATAATTTGATCTACTAAGAACATTTCCATGTTTCTAAAATCACAAATTTCAATCAAGGAATCAAGACAAATTTTGTGCTTTAGATCGAAACAATCACTATCATGAAATTAAAGAATCTTAATGTTTCATTCAATCAAAACTCATCGAATTAAGCCTATATACATTCATTGAGTAATACTTGCTTTCAAACTTCCATTCGATTTACCTACTAGCAAACAATTATCTAATTCAAATTCATTCCAAAACCAACTACATGAGATCTTCAATTTAACGAACCATAATGAACATTCATCCAACCATTACATATACAAGAAGCAAGGAAGAAAATTTCCTTCTTAACATAAAAATCTCAAGCTAGCATTCAAATTTTCCTTCTAACCGATGGTTGAATCTACCCCAAAAGCAAGAATTTCTCACCCTCTCTCACTAGCATTTTTGGTGGAAAAGAATGAATGGAGAAGATAGTCTAACTCTTTGACCGATTCTCTCAAGGAGACACATATGTAAAGTCCTTAATTTTTCTTTCTATTTACATGCAAGTTTATGGAGTAATTAAATGTACAGTATGGTCCTCTCATAAGTGGTCACCCGGTTAGAGCATTATTCCATTTTAGTCCTCATAAATTCTCTTACTCATATATAAATATAAGTCTTCAATTAAATTCTAAATTTGAATTCTTCTAGGTCACTATTTAGGATGTTACAAATCCCTTCCCCTTAAAGAAATTCGTCCTCGAATTTACCTGAGGGAAAAAAGATGAGGATATTGTTCTCTCATGATTGATTCAGGTTCCCACAAGCTTCTTCCAATTTGTGGTTTCTCCAAAGAACTTTGACAAGGGATACCAATTTGTTTCAGAGTCTTTTACTCTCACGATCAAGTATCTAGACGGGGTCCTCTTCATATGTTAGGTTGGGGTGTAGTTCCATGTCTTCGAGCTCAAGAGTATGAGAAGGGTCAACTTGTATCTACGAAGAATACACATGTGGAATACATTATGAATCTTATTGAATTCATTTGGAAGAGCTAACTTGTATGCCATAGTATAAACTCGTTGAATTACTTCAAATGGTCCGATGAAACAGGGACTGAGTTTCCCTTTCTTCCCAAATCTGAAGATTATCTTCCATTGAGAGACTTTCAAGAATACCCGGTCTCCCACTTCATAATGAATTTCCCTCTTTCTTTTATCTGCATAGGCTTTTTGCCTATCAAAAGCTTCCTTGAGCCAATTATGAACAACTCGAATTTGCTCTTCGGTTTCATTTCGGAAGTCGGGTCCCAACATTTTGTTTTCACCCAATTATAACCACCAAAGTGGTGTCCTACACTTTATTCCATAAAGAGCTTCAAACGGAGCCGTTTGGATGGAACTTGGATAGCTGTTGTTTTATGCAAATTCTACTAGGGGTAAGAATTTCTCCCAATCCTTCCCGAAATCAACTATGCAAGCTCGTAACATATTTTCGAGAATTTGAATCAACTATTCTGATTGTTCATCAGTCTAAGGATGGAAAGTAGTGCTTAGATTAATTTTTGATCCCATCAATATATTAGATATTATGGAGACTGAAACTCCATGCAATTTTACTATCTCTTTAATATAAATTTTGGCCAACTGTTCCAAGCCTAAAGTCATTCGAATAGGCAAGAAGTGGGCTGATTTTGTTAGCCTATCAACTATCACCCACACATCATCGTTCTTCCTTGGTGTTAAAGGTAATCTGCTGACAAAATCCATAGTGATTTGTTCCCATTTCCATTTAAGGAATTAAATAGGTTGCAAGAGTCTAGTGGGGACTTGATGTTCAGCCTTGATTCTTTGGCAAGTAAGACATCAGGAAACAAAATCAACTATGGTCTTCTTCATGCTTTGCCACCAATACAAATCCTTCAAATCATTGTACATCTTAACTAACCCTGGATGAATTGAAAAGGGATTTGATGAGCTTCAGATAACATTTCTCGTCTCAGGTTATTGTCGTTTGGTACACAAACCCGATTCTTGAAATATAACAACCAGTTTGGCCTTAAAGAAAAACTAGACTGGGATTCAACTTTTAAGCTATCCAGAATCTTCTAGAGTTCAGGATCTGACTGCTACAAGTTCCTGATTCTAGTCATTAAGTCAGATTTAATCTGAATCTCAGATAAAAGCTTGTGATTCTGTTGAAGTCTAAAATAGGCATTGACGGCCCTCGAGTCTACAAGGTAAATTATCAAGATGATTATCAATAAGTAAGAAGGATTTGATTCAAATTTTATTTGAGACAAGGGTGGGTTATGGAGTTCGAATAGGAGCAATTACCACTTTAATGTTTGCAGTTGAGTGCATCAGCTACAACATTTGCCTTCCCGAGATGGTAGTCTATGATTAAATCATAGTCTTTTAGCAATTCTAGCCATCTTCTTTGTCGGAGGTTTAAATCTCTTTGTGTCAGGATGTACTTAAGGCTCTTCTGAACAGTAAATATGTAGCATCTTTCCCCAAATAAATAGTGTCTCCAAATTTTTAGAGCGAACACGACTGCAACAAGTTCAAGGTTGTGGGTGGGATAGTTTAATTCGTGAGGTTTAAGTTGTCGGAATGCATAAGCTACAACATTTCCATCTTGCATAAGGACACAACCGAGCTCAAGATGAGAGGCATCACTATAGATTGTATACTCTTTTCCCGATTCAGGTTGGATCAAAACTGATGCAGGAGTAAGGGCTTCCTTGAGTTGGTTGAAACTTCTTTGTTGCTTTTCTATCCAAACATAGTTTTATTATTTCCTAAGTAATTTGGTTAAGTATATGGCAAGGTTTGAAATCCTTTCACGAATCTTCAATAGTACCCGACCAAACCGAGGAAACTTCTAACTTCCTGAACATTTTTAGGACTTAACAAGTCAATGATAGCTTGAATCTTTTTCGAGTCTACTTTAACTCCATCAGCCAAAATTACGTGACCTAAAAAGGACACCCTTGATAGCTAGAACTCACATTTGATAAACTTTGCATAAAGTCAGTGCTCTCAAAAAGTTTTCAATACAATCCGAAGATGCTCAGAATGTTCATCCTTATCTTTGGAGTAAACAAGTATGTCATCTATGAAAACCACTACTAACTTGTCCAATAAGGATGACACTAGAAGTAGTTCATTAGGTCAATGAATGCAGCTGGGGCATCGGATAAACCGAAAGGAATAACAAGGAACTCGTAATGACCATATCGAGTCCTAAATGCAGTTTTGGGCACATCAGCTTCTTTCACTCTCATTTGATAGTAACCGAATCAGAGATCAATCTTCGAGAATACACTTGCATCTTTCCATTGATCAAACAAATCTTCGATTCTCAGCAAGTGATACTTATTCTTAATTGTGATTTGGTTAAGTTTCCAGTAATCAATACATAGACTCGACCCATCTTTCTTTTTAACAAACAGAACTGGGGCTCCCCAAGGGGACGAGCTTGGTCTAATGAAGCCTTTATCCTGCAATTCTTGCAATTGTTTTTGTGTTCTTTTAATTCGATTGATGTCATTCTATAAGGATTAATGGATATTGGTTGAGATCCCCGTTTAACTTCAATCTTGAATCCCACTTCCCAAGATATGTGTAAACCCGACAATTCCTCGGGAAAACACCAGAAAATTCAGATATAATTTGAATGGAGTATGGGACAAATTCAAGTTCATCTCTTTTTATCATTATGGCAAAAATAGAAGTTGGTATCTTTATCGATTAAAATTATGGATTTTCTATCTAGGCCTCGGAGAAAAAGTCTCCTTTTGTGATAGACTACCCAAGTTTGGTGTTTCCCTAACAAGTCTAATCTTAAGTTTAAATCAAATCCATCAAAGGTTAGAACTGTCAAATTTGCAGGGAAATGGATGCCTTAGATATTTAAAATACAATTTACATACTTGATTTACCGATACCCTATCTCCTAAAAGATTTGTTACAACGAGCTTAAAATAAAAAATTTTAGGGTTAGACCAAATTTGTCAATCAATTTAGAGCAAATGAAGGAATGGGACGAAACCAAATCAAACAAGGCATAAACTAGATGATCATAAAGCTCGATAGTACCTACGATGACATCAGTAGAGTTCTCTTCCTCACGTCCCCGAACATGAATATACTTGAGCAGGGGACCTAGACTCTTGGTGAGTAGAAGTGGGAGCTTGATTTTGATTTCTTCCAGAGTTCCTAGAGTGAGCTTGCTTGGATCCTTTCCTCTGAGATGGCTGATTCGAATTAACATTGGAAGGTGCACAAGCAGGAGCCTTGTTTAAGTTTTGTGCACAATCTCTGATAAAATTATCTAAGCTTCTACATTGGAAACAAGCATTGTTCTGCTTCCTACAAAGTCCCGTATGGAAATTTTGACAGAATTTGCAAAGCAGGGACCGAGATTTTCTACCAGAGTTCCCCGAGCAATTCACCGAGACGGTAAGTGTAGAGGTTTTAATTATAGTTTAGGTTTTAGGTATAAAATTTCCTCTTGGAGGAGAAGAACGACTCAAAGAGTTTCCCCCTTGATAATTCGGTTTCTTGCATGACCAAGAAGACTTGTTATCATTTCTTTGTCTTTTATCTTTTATGGAGAAGATTTCCTTCCTTTTCTCAGAGGCCTTCATATTTGCTTCCATGTCAATTTCAAGATTCACCAGTTCTTGAAAATCACTGATTCCAAGAGCTGTAAACATAGTGCTCAACTCATCATTTAACTCGTCTATGAACATATGACATTTATCTTCTTCCTTCTTTATGTACTCCGAGCCATACATTCAGTACTTGCAGAACTCACTCAGGTATTGTTCTATAGGTTTGTTCGTTTGCTTGAGATACAAGAAACACTTTCTTCGCTGAGCTAAGTATTGTTCACTAACTTACTTCTTACGAAATTCCTTAAGAAAGAATTCCCAATTAATGGCATGTGATGGAGCAGTTAAAAATTGTGGTTTCCCACCAGCTCAGACTTTATCTACTAGCAAAGATAGAGCACATTCAAGTTTATGCTCATCTGAGCATTGTAATTGCTACGTTAGGATTCTGATTGTAGTCTCAAGCCTGTATTCTTCCACTTCAGGATTTTCATCATCAGTTCCGAAGAAAGTATAGGCCCGGTGTTGAGCCAGCTTATCTATGGGTTCTCTATTATGTCCTACAGTAGTTGCAGGAGGAGGGTTTTTCTTCAAAGAGACTACAAATTGATTGAACATCTTAGTCATGCTCAAAAAGCATTCTTTCTGGATTGGATTCATTTGAGGAGCTTCAGGTTGAGGTTTAACAGGCTTTTGAGGATCTTGTTGGTCCTTGCCCATCCTCACACTTCCTCTTTCATTGGAGGAAGCATCAAGACTTTCAATGTCCTTTCCCAGATGCGTCTCAGACTTCTGAAAAGATTATCAAGATTCGAATGAGACTTTATTAAGCAAGATCACATGTATAAACTGAATTTGACTCATAGGCGGCACCATCTGACACTTTATACAATAGATTCTGGTTTAGGAATGACTAAACTTTAGCTCTGATACCAATTTATAACACCCCAAACCCGATTTAGAATTAAACCAAATCTAAGAAGTTGAGAACAAACAAACAAACAAAGGAACAAACAAGTAACTTGTTTGTCAAGTTACAGGTTTAAAAAACAATACAATATACTTTGAATCCTAAACCATTTCGAAGAAAACAAGAAGAATTAAGATCAAATAACCTATCTAGGCATCAATCACATCATTTCAATTCCTAAATCACATTATGAGTAATAAACATTTAATACTAGAGGCATTGTCCCTAAGTCATTCGAAACATGTAAGGAATGTTGAGATCATGCATTTTGGTTTAATTTCAAAGATATCTTATTAGATTCAAGATTTATATAACTATTTCTTATTTGGTAACTACCATCCTATCCCAAACATTGTACTCTTTAGCTTTTAAATCTCAAGTGAAGCAATCATTCGAAAGTATGGTCAATTTAGCACAAAAAGAACATAATATAGGAATTAGATTAGGAATTCATCTAAACCATGTTTGTCGAGTAGAGACCTATATAAAACATGGTACCTTGAAATTTATATAATTTTACTATATCATCAAGCAATCAAACAACAATATTATACATGCTAATCGAAATATGACCAACATCTACTAGAATTCACACAGTTACTCAACCATTTTCATTCATCCTATTATCGACCAAAATGAGTCATCAACGAGCAGTGAAACCATAGATAAAGTTACCCATATTTACACAAATTATATACAATCTCCACTAGTTACATGCTAAGTTTCGACAAAAGATTTACAAAATAAACAAGTGCCACCATCCTAGGAGTCAAAATTAAGAAACAACACATACACGAAATCAACTTAGAACACAAAGAGGAGACAATATAAGATTTTAGTGAATATTTCACAAGGCAACAAGTTTATAGTGAATTCTAAACCAAATCTCCCTTTTTTGTGTTATCCGGAAGCTTAAATCTAGATTAACCAATTCATATATATATTTGTTTTTAATTTAGTCTATGAGTCATACTAATTGACTCTAAGAAGTTCTAACAAGCAAACAGTCTAACATAGATCAATCTTACATGATCTTTATCAAACTCGTCAAATGACAATTTAGGTAATTAACAAGTTACTCTATAAGCTTATACAATCACTTCATTTTTATAGTTTTGATAAAAAGGCTTCTAGGGACCTTGGTCTTCTTTATGTCAAGGGATCAAAGATTCCAATTCATATATCAAGGGACTAATCCAATTTGCTCAAACTAAAACATTGAGATCCTTTATTAAGAACATTTCTTTTAACTTGAGCCTTGATTTACAAGTTAATAGACACACAAATCCACATTAAGTGTAAGAATAACAAGAGTACATGTAGTACTAAACAAGAGTACTCGAGGTAATTAATTCCAATCATCACTGAACAAGGGTACCAAACGTACCAATAGGTCACTTGACCTAACAACAAGGGACCATAGTCTAAACTAGAGAGCTCGACGGACTCTTTGGTATGCCGATTGTGTCTATACTAACACGAATCAAGGCTTATTTATATAGGTTTAATGTCGATTAAATAAAGAGGCTTCAAGTGCTTTGTGTCATATATGCAACTCATGAGATTCTCGTTCAAGATTAGCTCAATACTAGTTTGCAAAGTGTAGCAAGATCAAGAAAGTTTAACTAGATTGACTTACCTCAAGATGCCAACCCCAATTGATATTCAATTTAAATTCTAATCAAGCCAATGTGCAACAGATTTCTTAATAGGATTTCAACAATTAACTAGGATTACATATTCATATTCATATAGCGAATCTAGGTTAAACTTACGGTGATTTCCAGCTATAGTTGCTCCCGAAATATGATTAATTTTTTCTATTGTTGTTGTGATCTACAACAACCCTCTCCCCTTCAATATTATTTTGATCTTCTTAACATGTAACATTATAGAATTTTTTAGTAATAACATTCGACCTATCCATTTCTATTTCTATTCAATCTCAAAGTTAATAAGTAGCTCTTATTATCTAGGGAATTCTCACATATGCATACTCGAAACAATACAAGAATTTCAATAAACTTTTGGTTTAACAAACCTCTAGTTAACTTACTCTAGTTCTTCAAAATTTAGCATATTCCATGGATGCCAAAATAGGGCAGCATTACTAAAGTAAATTTTCTTGAATCAAAATAGTCCCAAGAGTTATTATAGCTTCAAATAATCAATCTAGAAATGTTCATTCGATTAAGGACACTAAAATAGTCCCGATTTTCACTCTATATAGTAGAGCAATTAATGAAAAACTAATACATGCATTTACGTTCATTCAACTAACCAAATCAGCTCCAATACTGCCCAATTTTAAAGCAACATAACAGTTCCTCAAGCAAATCCACTTCCAGCAAACAACCCAAATCTCTTATCATACTAACTTGTTTACATGTTTTTATACACATCAATAGGGAATTATAATTCGATCCACTAAGAACATTTCCATGTTTCCAAAGTCACATATTTCATATAAGGAATCCAGAAAATTTTGGTGCTTTATATCGAATTCAATCACAACTCATCGAATTAAGCCTATATACATTCATTGAGTAATTCACACTTTCAAACTTCTTTCGATTTACCTACTAGCAAGCAAGTATATAATTCAAATTCAATCCAAAACCAACTACATGAGACCCTCAATTTAACTGAACCACAATGAACATTCATCCAACCATTACATATACAAGAAGCAAGGAAGAAAATTTCCTTCTTAACATACAAATCTCAAGCTAGGATTCAATTTTACCTTCTAACCGATGGTTGAATCTACCCCAAGAGCAAGAATTTCTCCCCCTCTCTCACTAGCATTTTCGGTGGAAAAGAATGAATGGAGAAGATGATCTAACTCTTTAATTGATTCTCTCATGGAGACACATACACAAAGTCCCTAATTATCCTTGCTATATACATGGAAGTTCATGGAGTAATTAAATGTACAATGTATCCCTCTCACAAGTGGTCACTCGGTTAGAGCATTATTCCATTTTGGTCGTCATAAATTATCTTACTCGTATATAAATATAAGTCTTCAATTAAATTCTAAATTTGAATTCTTCTAGGTCCCTATTTAAGATGTTACATAACCAGTATGCAAGATTCTACTTAAGGCATTTACATAATCCACTTCAAACATGCTTGATTCAAACAAACTACATATAACTTACCTTGGTATTTAGTTTTCCAAACTTCAAACAAGCACAAGCAAGATGGCATTCAACCCTCAAGTGAAATTATATAGTTAAAATCTGAAGACAATTATAACTCATTCCATGGATTACACTCACATATATTCTGAGCTATTCTTGATCTTGTATCACTATGACTTTTTACCTATCCTCTCCTTGATCAAACTCTTTCTTGTCTAAAATAATAGAGAAATGGTAGTGTATTAGAATCAATCTATTGACAAACCATTTCATACATCATAATAACAACCCAACAATTTCCTATTATTTCTTTTAATTTGAAACTGCCCTTCCTTCATAATAATGCTCTTTCTTTCAATTAAACTAACTTTTAAACAAGCATTCAAATTATGAAAATTCATTAACTAATCATACTTCAACATAATGATCAATTTAGAACTTATCTCATTTTACATACTAACTCAACTAATCGAATTTCCTCCAAAATAGTCCCCTAAAAATCTGTTCGATACAGGGTAGTTTTGTACTTAAGATAATTCACCTAATTTGTTTCTAATTATACTTTATATTTCTCCCCTGCACCCAAATCAGTTTGAAATCCCATTGAAATTTATTGAATCACCAATCAACAATAATTTACAAACTCATCGGTACATTAAAGTATTGTCCAACATGTAGCAAATTCAGTTCCAATCAAAATCATATATTCGATTATCATGTTCTATTTGGATCTCATTGCATTTATCTATTAGTATCCTCATGGTATTGTAATTCATTAAATCTAGTGATCATCACCATTTCATAGATTAAAACATCCATACGATATCAATTATTCAAAACAATTTCATTAAGGGTCATGATCGAGCAAGGCAATTCACAATTTCAAGGTATAATCCTTGAACAATGTCCCATGTTATCAATTTGTGTAATTTCTAGCAAGTTAAACCAGCCTATGGATCTTTATTTCATATTGTTATTATACAAGGTGTTAAATTATGATTCTATTCATGTCTATGAGCATTCTTTCAATAACAATTTCAGTCTAATTTATATATTTCACCAAACATGCATCGGTTCAATTCATCCATGGAAAACAATGCAACAAAACAAAAAACAAAACATAGAGAGCTTACATTCTTTAAGCATGCAAGAATCATGGACTCTAAGAAAGACCGAACCCAAGCAAAATGATCTCAATTAAGCATTTTCTCCCTCACTCTCTCTCATTTTGGCTAAGGAAGCAAATGAAGAATATGGTGATTATTTGATTGTCTTCCCACTAAGGATTAATCCACTACACATGCCCCTCTCAAAAACAAGCCACATAATCAAGCTCTCTTTAGTTTACAATTTTGCATGCAACACTCAAAATTGTATGTTAAACTTTATGGTCACTTCGATCTAGTTCCTCTAATTCTCAATCTTTCTATTCGGCCCAACTAATCACAATTGTGGTCATCTATTTCAATTACTTTAAGAATTGTAACAAGACATTCTCCTAGTCTAAAATTTAGGGTGTAACAGTCGTGGAAATTGATTGTTGGGGCAATTCAATTGTTGTGGCTACTGAGAATAGATAAATTGTCGTGGAAACTAGGTCACAATATACGCTGCTTGTAACCCCCTTAGCCCGGCCTAGACGTTTGTCCCGAACTACGAAAATTACACGGGGAAAACATAAGTCAACCTTGATTAACGACCTTTTTTTTCTTTTTAACTTCTCTAGATGCACATTAAGCCTATTTGATTACACAAGAATCATAGGAGAGAAGGACACAGCAATCAGAAAACATTTAGGGACTCAATTGCATGAATTACATTTTTAGGGACCAAAATGTAAATTTTAGAAAAAATAAAGACTTAATAGATTTTTAGCTTACCATTATGTAATTAGTCATATTTCATGCTTCTTTGTCAAATTTCAACTAAAAAGGACATTCCAAGCTCAAGCAATTGCATCCACAACATTCAGGACTAAAATGTAAAACATGGAAACTTAAAACAATTCAAAATCATCATTCAACGGTCGTCCGTTTCGAAACACCAACCTTTGTACCGAAATGCTCGTATCGAAACGGTGTTGACCGTTTCGGTACTCGGGTGTGTTCCGAGACCAGTATCGAAACAGGCCTCCCAGTAGCCAGGATATTCCGAAACACCTTCAACCGTACCGAAACGCTATTGCCATTACAGGCCCCCGTTTCGAAATAGTTAAGGGTGTTCCGATACACCCTGCCTTGTGACAGCAGAAATTGTTGATCTGTCATGCTTTTTTACACTCGAATCAACCTCGGGACATGCCACAACATGCATACATCAAGGATACATATCAACAATCATCATACCGAGGCTATAGCTTAAACATAGCAACCAACACACAAACAAAGGCACTAAAGGCATGCTCCTTAGTTTGCCAAAACCATAACAAGTCAAAACTCCAAATAAACCAAAATCCAAACACCAAAGGCCATTTAAAACTCAAGTATAGGCAAACCAACGTGCACAAAGTAAAAGAAAACATTCTCAAACATTCCAAAGTATAAATCCCACCCATTGCCTCTTATTACACTAAGGATGAATCACATACATCTCTTTAACAAAGCTATGGATTTCTCTTGTTTTTGGGCTGCCTTCAAAGTTCAATTCTCTGCATTGATGAAACAAAATAGCGTAAGCAATAAGCTTAGTGAGGATCGCTAGACCACATTCATCAATGCATAATTCAAGTTTTGCAAAATCATCACTTTACAATACATGCAATTTATAAAACAAGACTTCTCAAGACTTCAATGCACTTTTGATACCTCATGCACATATGCATCAATTTACAACAGCAAATAGACCTTTGCTCATGCTTTAACATGCATCACATGCATTCTTGCATCATACACATATTTCTCATGCACCCTTGCATCATTTACAAGTATCTCATGCTTCACTTTATTCATTTACATTATATTGGCTTTCAAGTGATAATCCATAAACCATTTCAAAACAAGACACAATCGGATACGCGGATTACAAGCGTTGTCCCTCACGCTTCATACAAACTACCAAACTACACAAGGTGGAGACAAATGGCACAATCACAACCCCTCAACACATGTGATGGAGATTAATGGCACAATCAAAACCCCTCAACATCAGTCATCGGTAGTTGTATAATTCCACTAACGAGAGTATGAGACACATACACAAGACTCACACACGGGACTAACCATTCACCGTTGTGATCTTAACCTCAATCGTTAGGGTACTTGGATGGAGACTACGGCACAATCACGGTGCACCCAATCCTATAGCCGCGGCTAACTATATCCGATTTAAGTAACCAAAAACTATTTTCATCACTTGCCAATATATTCATTTATCCACATTAATGCACTATTTTTCAAACATAACCACAATGTCATTTCCACAAGCACACATGCTTAACATCATATGCATTTTCATATGAAAACCAAGTATCACTTACCTAGTGCATCCTTAACATAATGACATTAAAATCCAACATTAATCCATGCTTAAAAACAGTAAACAAATCCACTCTTACATCAAATACATTTTCACCAAACTTAGCACATTTCCAAGAGAGGGATTACCGAAACACTTACACTGGAGCTTAGTTAAGTGTATCAAACTTACACTAAGCTCCCAAGAGCACGCTCAAGGCGTTACAAAGCAGAAAATTGCATTTCCACTCACCGATACGCGAAACATTGTTCTCCGACACGGAAATTACACCTCCGGAGCCTCCAAAAATCACCTCGTTAGCTTTCGGACCAAGATCCCTTGTTTTCACATCAACAAAACAGAGATCTAAATGCATTCTAACACTAGCAACAATCCATAAACTCGTTGCCCACTCAAACAACACAAAAATACCCTTCTGAAATAACCGAAAACTCAATCGATTGCCTCCTAAACCAAGCCCAGTCATCATACAACACTTCCAAAGCGTTAACAACATCAAAACACATCCAATAAACATCCTAACTCATCCTTTTACCTCCAGCAATCAAAATTCCACAATGACACCCCAAAATCACACTTAAAACTACCAAGAAACTCAAGGATCTCAAACAATTAGGGATCTATATTAACCACACCTCATTTTAACATATAAACCAACTTAGAAATCAATTAAAAGCAACACAAAACCGTGCCCAACCCATCAAGTCCGATATCAAGATTTCATCCACATTTTCACAATATTTTGATCTCAAATCAAAACTATATTGAAAACTTAATCAAAAATAGTTAATAGAAGCCAAATATCTTGAGAAATTCAATAAAGAACTTAGATTAGAGGTTGAGAATGAGATTTACCTCCAATCCTTGCTTCCTTCAATAGATGACAAGTTTTCCTTGCAAAAATCTTGAAGAATTAAAGAAGATCTCTTGAAAAGATTTAGGAAAAGTTGAGAGGATTTTTTGGAGAAAGAATTCTGGAAAAGATGAGAGATAATAGTGTTTGGCTAGAATGAGAGGGAATTGCTAGTTACGTAAAATGAAAATCCACTAATTACTAATTAATTAATATCAAATTCTAATTAAAATCATTTAATTAAAACTCATTTAAATCACATGTCATATTGAAGAAAGGTAAAATTGACTTTAAGCCCCCCTAAAGATTCTATGATTTTGGCTTCCACCTTAAAAAGCATATTTTCCCAGTTTTGAAACTTTACAATTTGGTCACTACCCAAAATGTCCATTTTCCAAAACCCTCTTTATAAAATTGATTTGACCAACCTATTAGTTATAATTTTTAGAGGATTTTAGCAATTTTATCACAATTTTATCCTATCTCGATCCTTGATTTCCTAAAATCACTTTACGAGATTCAAACCGTTCTCGACCGGTCCGATCCGATGTCTAAAACATCTAGGCCCAAAATCAGGGTGTTACAACTCTCCCCCACTTAAGAAATTTCGTCCTCCAAATTCTTACCTGATTGAAAGAGATGCGAAAACTACTTCAGCATGTCCGCCTTGCTTTCCCACGTGGCTTCCTCAATTCCTCGGTGTCACCACAACATCTTTACAAGTTCTATCGTCTTGCCACGAAGAACTTTGCTACTCACGTCCAACCAATCCATACCAAGGATTACATCAAATCCGTAGAAAGACAATTCCATCAAATCCACAAGAAAACATGACCTTGCACAGACAGAGGACATCTCCTGTACAACTTCCTAGTGACTACAGTCTCACCAAAAGAACTAGTCACTTGCATTCCTACGTCAAGCATCTCAACATGTATATCAAGAAAATGTGCATGCTCACTCAAGATGTGAGAATGCGTGGATCCAAAATCAATCAAAGCCAGCAAAGATAAAGACTGGAGAGAAAAGGTACTTGCGATCACATCGGTATCGTTGTGCTCCTCGCGCTGAGCATACACCCTTGCTGGTCCACCTCCCTCCGGTTGAACGGCTACAACGTGAGCAATACCTCGCTGCCCCTCATCTCTCCTCTAAAAATTCCCACGGCCGCGCCCACGGCCTCTCTGAGGTGCAACTACAACAAGAGCACATCCTTGGCCTCCACCAGCCAACAAGGGACACTCCCTCCTCATATGATCTGCCGAACCACAATTCCAGCAGGAGTTCCCTGTCACCACAACAGGAGCCTGAACCTCTCTAGCTGCTCAAGGAAAATCTCTCCTCAAATGGTCCCTCGAACCACATGTCCAGCATGTATGCTGCTCAGAACTCATACGACCTCCCTGAGCCTGTCCACCTCGACCCGAAACACCACGCCTTCCCTCAAGCTGATGTCTCCTATCACAACCTCTCTTGTTCCGTCCACCACCGGAACTATACTCAGCAACTCTCTTTCCAGAGCTAGAACCGACACCTCTAGAAGACAAGCCCAGGTTATGCTCGATGTCCTTCGCCCGGCACACCAACACATCAAAACCTGTGTAGTCTGCAGGTAGCATGTACTTCTTAACTTCTTGCACCAAACCATACCGGAAGGGATCACATCGATGCCTCTCACTAGGTACCAGCTCAGGAGCATACTGGCTCAAGCGTACGAACCAGACCTCGTACTCAGCCACTGATAGGTTACCCTGAACGAGAGACATAAACTCTCGTTTCTTCTCATCCAAGTATCTCACACCTAGATACTTTCTCCGGAAGGCACCCCTGAAGAACTCCCAATCAACTTCATTGGGTTCCATACCAGCTGTGGTAGTCGTCCACCAGCTGTAAGCCTCACCTTGCAGCATGGAACCGGCACATCCAAGCTTGCGCTCACCATTTCAACCCATTTGGTCCATTATGCAGATCGTACTTGCTAACCATGCCTCAGACGCCTCAGGTGACATACCATAGAACTCTACCGCTCCCAAGCTCCTCAACCTTTCCAAAGGTAGACCCACTTGCCCAGTTGCAGGGGCCTGCACTTGCTCTCCGGCAACTACAACCTGAAACGCTCTTGTAATCGCCTCGACTAGTGGCGCCAAATTACCAAATCCAGGACCAGCCTGTCCTTGACCAGCCTGTCCTTGTTGCACCTGTTCCCCACCTCCAAGTGGTGGCGGAGGAGGTAGATCTCCACCAAGAGGGACATCAGCCCCATGCTCAGCCTGGTTATCCTGCTCAGCTGCAAGCACTATGGTATTGGATCTCAACTCTCTTCTAGGTCCCATTTTCTATTTAAAACAAACACAACCACGACAGCAAATCAAACCATTTAGGCCAGCTGCAAGCAAGAATCCAAGTTTACAAAACATTTTATTAGTGTAATAAGGCAATGGGCACCCAATTTCCTATAGAGCGTAGCATACACAAAACACCATGCTCACATACTTTTCATCATTTCAAATCAACTCATATCCACATAACATCTTCAGCATACAATCATATTCCTTCCATTTGCAATTCACATTAATCACCAAGGCATAAAGTTCAAAATTCAATCATTAGCATGCTTTTCAAATATCAAACTTTGATTCATATCAATTACACATATCAACATTCCCAATTCTTTCGAAACCACGCTCTGATACCAACAAATGTAACCCTCTTAGCCCGGCCTAGACGTTTGACCCGAACTACGAAGATTACACAGGAAAACATAAGTCAATCCAAAAGTCAACCTTGATTAACGACCCTTTTTTTCTTTTTAACTTCTCTAGATGCACATTAAGCATATGTGATTACACAAGAATCATATGAGAGAAGGGCACAACAATCGAAAAACATTTAGGGACTCAATTGCATGAATTACATTTTTAGGGACCAAAATGTAAATTTTAGAAAAAATAAAAATTTAATAGATTTTTAGCTTACCATTATGTAATTAGTCATATTGCATGCTTCTCTGTCAAATTTCAACTAAAAATGACATTCCAAGCTCAAGCAAATGCATCCACAACATTCAGGACTAAAATGTAAAACATGGTAACTTAAAACAAGTAAAAATCATCATTCAACGGTCGTCCATTTTGAAACACCAACCTTTGTACCGAAACACTCATATCGAAACGGTGTTGATCATTTTAGTACTCGGGTGTGTTTCGAGACCAGCATCGAAATTGACCTCACCAGTAGCAAAGATGTTTCGAAACACCATCAACCGTACCGAAACGCTATGGCCATTACAAGCCCACATTTCGAAACAGTTAAGGGTGTTCCGATACACCCTGCCCTGTGACAGCGGAAATTGCTGGTTATTAATGTTTTTTCACATTCGAATCAACCCCGGGACATGCCACAACATGCATACATCAAGGATACATATCAGCAATCATCATACCGAGGCTATAACTTAAACATAGCAACCAACACAAGAGCAAAGGCACTAAAGGAATGCTACCTAGTTCGCCAAAACCATAACAAGTCAAAACTCCAAATAAACCAAAATCCAAACTCCAAAGGCCATTTACAACTCAACTATAGGCAAACCAACATGCTCAAAGTAAAAGAAAACATTCTCAAACATTCCAAAGTATAAATCCCACCCATTGCCTCTTATAACACTAAGGATGAAACACATACATCTCTTTAACAAAGCTATGGATTCCTCATGCTTTTGAGCTACCTTCAAACTTCAATTCTCTACATTGATCAAACAAAAGAGGGTAAGCAATAAGCTTAGTGAGGATCGCTAGACCACATTCATCAATGCATAACTCAAGTTTTGCAAAATCATCACTTTACAATACATGCCATTTATAAAACAAGTCTTCTCAAGACTTCAATGCACTTTTGAAACCTCATGCACAAATATATCAATTTACAACAACAAATAGACCTTTGCTCATGCTTTAACAAGCATCACATGCTTTCTTGCATCATACACATATATCTCATGCACCCTTGTATCATTTACAAGCATCTCATGCTTCACTTTATTCATTTACATTATATTGGCTTTCAAGTGATAATCCATAAACCATTTCAACACAAAACACAATCGGATACCCGGATTACAAGCGTTGTCCCTCACGCTTCATACAAACTACTGGACTATACAAGGTGGAGACAAATGGCACAATCACAACCCCTCAACACCCGTGATGGAGATTAATGGCACAATCACAACCCCTCAACATCACTCATCGGTAGTTGTATAATTCCACTAACGAGAGTATGGGACACATACACAAGACTCACACATGAGACTAACCGTTCACCATTGTGATCTTAACCTCAATCTTTAGGGTACTTGGATGGAGACTACGTCACAATCACAACCCCTCGACATCCAAGTCGACTTTATTCACGGTGCACCCAATCCTATAGTCGGCTAACTATATCTGATTTAAGTAACCAAAAACCATTTTCATCACTTGCCAATATAATCATTTATCCACATTAATCCACTGTTTTTCAAGCATAACCATAATGTCATTTCCACAAGCACACATACTTAACATCATATACATTTTCATATGAAAACCAAGGATCACTTACCTAGTGCATCCTTAACATAATGACATTAAAATCTAGCATTAATCCATGCTTAAACATGCTTAAAAACAATAAACAAATCCACTCTTACATCAAATGCATTTTCACCAAACTTACCACATTTCCAAGAGAGGGATTACCGAAACACTTACACTTGAGATTAGTTAAGTATATCAAACTTACACTAAGCTCCCAAGAGCACGCTCAAGGCGTTACAAAGCAGAAAATTGCATATCCACTCACCGATACGTGAAGCCTTGTTCGTCGACACGAAAATTACACCTCCGGAGCCTCCAAAATCACCTCGTTAGCTTCCAGATCAAGATCCACTATTTTCTCATCAACAAAACAGAGATCTAAATGCATTAAAATGCATTCTAACACCAGCAACAATCCATAAACTCGTTGCCCACTCATACAACACCAAAATACCCTTTCAAAACAACGGGAAACTCAATTGATTGCCTCCTAAACCAAGCCCAACCATCATACAACACTTCCAAAGCATTAAAAATATCAAAACACATCCAATAAACATCCTAACTCATCCTTACAGCTCCAGCTATCAAAATTTCACCATTACACCCCAAAATCACACTTAAAACTACCAAGAAACTCAAGGATATCAAGGATATCGGGATCTATATTAACCACGCCACATTTTAACATATAAACCAACTTAGAAATCAATTAAAAGCAACACAAAATAGTGCCCAACCCATCAAGTCCGAAAATCAATATTTCATCCACATTTTCACAATATTTTGATCTCAAATTAAAACTATATTGAAAACTCAATCAAAAATAATTAATAGAAGCCAATTATCTTGGGAATTTCAATAAAGAACTTAGATTAGAGGTTGAAAATGGGATTTACCTCCAATTCTTGCTTCCTTCAATAGATGACAAGTTTTCCTTGCAAAAATGAGGATTTTTGGGAGAAAGTGTAACGCCCCGGTTTTGGGCTCAGAAGTTTTGGGCGTTGACCGGTTCGGTCAAAGTGCTGATCGAATATTTAAAGGTGGAATTAGGAAAGCCTAGTTCGGGTTGCATTAAAAATATGGAAAAATGTTCTAAAATCATCTTTTAATATATATAAGTGAACTGTGAAATCAATTTTGGAAAATGAGGTTCGGAAGGTTGACATTTTGGCTAGTGACCAAAATGTAATTTTTGAAAGTTTGGTAACTGTTTTATAAAGGATTGAAACTTTGAATCTTTAAGGAGCTATTATTCCAAAAAGAGTTTCTCAAGATTTTTCTAAGATATTTTAAGGCTTTATTCTGATTTTAAAGCATATGAAAAAGGAGGGAAAGTCATTTTGACTATTTTATAACTAACTTTCCATTTTTCTTCCAATTCTCCTTTTCTCTCATTTTCTCTCAACCCAAACACATCTCTCCAGATTTTCTCCTCTGATTTTGTCACTCAAATCTTCCTTTTCAATTCTCTTTGGATTCCTAATCATCTCTACAACAAAACCTCACCATTTGCAAGTTGTTTCATCAAGCTTCTTGGTTCTAAAATGGAGAAATTCAAGTTTGGAGGTAAGAACGTCCTTCTCCTCTAAACTATCAGTTCTTTACTGAAATTCCTAAGTTCTCAATCCTTGATTTGTGATTTGTTAAAGGCTTTTCAATTGAAATCTTGATTTTAGCTTAAAATGCAAGATTTGGTGATTTTGGTGAAATTTTCGTGTGCTCTGTTTGGGCAGTGTTTTGAGGTGTCAAATTGATGTTAAATGAATGCTAAATTTATTAGAAGTTGAGGTTTAATTAATGCAATCCCGGATAGGTTGAATTTCCTAAGTTTTGCTTGAGTTTTTTGTTGTTTTTAGAGTGTTTTTGGTGATCTGTTATACCTGGAGGTATAAGGATGTGTTTGTGATCATTTTGGATGTTAATTGATGTTTAAAAATGGTTAGAAGTGATGGATCTTGGCTGGGCTAAGTTTTGGAAGTGTTTGGAGGTGATTTCGGTTGTGTTTGGTAGCCGAAATGTTGGATTTGTGATGAGCAGCGAGTTGTGTTGTGTTGCTGGAGTTTTTAATGCATAAAGATGCATTAATGCTCTGTTTTTGTGTGCTTGAAACAGGGGAGTTTGATCCGTGAGCTTTGGAGGTGTTGCAGAAAGTTTCAGATGCTTGGAAGGCTTGTTGGTTAGCCTTGTTTTGTGTATCGGTGAGTGAAGTTGGGTTTTCAGCTTTTAAACCAAGGTTTGGAGGTTTTGGGAGCTTAGTTTAAGTCTAAACAACTTTGCTAAGCTCAAGAGTAAGTAAATGGTTTTCGCTCTTGCATTGTGTTGTGATTTGGCTTTTAAAGCAATTGTGTTTGATGGTTGCAATGCATGTGATTTGCATGGTTTATATTCTGTTTTGAAAGCATATTTTAAGCATGGTTTAATGCTGGTTTTGAAAGCCATATGTGAAGGATGCTCAAGGTAAGAGATCCTTGGTTTTGTACATTGAAAATGTGGTTTTGATGCATGGTGTTGCATGTTGTTCAATGGCTTTGTGTAATGCTTAAAAACAGTGAATTAATGATGGTAAATGATGGTTTATGCATTGTGGTTATGCATGTGAATCATTGGACTAGTGTGGTAAGGTGGTTATATTGGCAAGTGATGTAAGTGGTTCTTGGTTTCTTTGATCGGATATAGTTAGCCGGCTATAGGATTGGGTGCACCGTGAATAAAGTCGCCTTGGAGGTGGAGTGGTTAAGTGTGAACCGGTAAACTCCCTTCAAGTATCCTAACGAGATGGTTAAGGTCATAATGGAGGTGGAATGCCCATTCGAGGACCTTGGTTAAGCAAAGGTTATATGGTGGTTAAAAGTCCATATATGGGAACCTTGTGCTTGTTAAGATCACAATGGAGGTGTAAGTCCATGTGTGGATCTTGTGTAGGGTGTCCCGGATCTCGTTAGTGATGTTATACAACTACCAATCGGTGATGCAAAGGTTGTATGGTGTTTGAAAGTCCATACATGGGAACCTTGTGCATGTCAAGGTTGTATGGTGTTTGAAAGTCCATACATGGGAACCTTGGGAAAAGTTGAGGTTGTATGGTGTTTAAAAGTCCATACATGGGAACCTCGGGAAAATCTAAGGTTGTATGGTGTTTAAAAGTCCATACATGGGAACCTTAGGATGTTGAGGTCAAATGGTGTTGATTATCATTTGGTAAATGATGCATGTGTGCATGGAATCTCTTAAATGCATTGGAGTCTTGTTAAGACTTATTTTAAAAGGCATGTGATGATGATGTTGTGGTTCATAAGTTGCCTTTGTTTAATGCATGTGATGGATTGATTGGGTAAATGGTTTTAAAAGGTTTCTTGCTTGAAATGATGTTCAAGTATATGAAAGGTATGATGTGAAATGGAAGTGTTTTCCAAGGTTTTGAATTTAACTTTGCATATGGTGTTTATGCATGGAATGGTTAAATGGATGACTTTGCAAGTTGTGTTTTGAAAAGGTTTTTCTTAGCTTGCTAAGCTAAGGGTTGGTTTTCATGTATGTGCAATGCATGGTTTTAAGCATGATGTTGAAAAAGGGTTTTCAAGCTTTGCTTGGTTCACAAATCGGGTTTGTTTTAAATGTGTTTTTATGACCCGCTGCATTGATGGTGTTTTGGTTTTGAGCATTCCTCACTAAGCATTATGTGCTTACGCTCCTTTTTGTGTCCATCAATGCAGATTCTTGAAGTTTGGACAGCGAGAAGCAAGGGATTCAAGGAGGACTCCATTTGAGATGTATGTCTCGGTAAATAGCTATGGTTAATAAAGGCAATGGGGGTAGAACCTCTTGGGTTGATGTTTATGTATTCGTTTATGTTCGGACAAGTATGGTTTTATGTTGTTGATGTTGTTGGAACATGTATTGGGCTTTTATGAGATTGATTTGGAGGTTTATGCTTGAATGGTTGCTTGTGTAGGAAGCATGCCTATAGATTTGGGGCTTTTCGTATTTGTTGATATTCTGTTGAATTGCTGATGCAATAATGTCTCATATATGTTGAATTGCATGTTGGTAAAGTTTGGTGGCTTTTGAAGCATGTTTGGTTGATCAATTGCATGTTTAAGTATGCTTTATGCTGCATTCTGTGCAGGGTGTTTCGGAACAGTTGACACCGTTTCGGAACGGGTGCCCTGAACCAACCCAGGCGTCCGAAACGGGTGACACCGTTCCGAAACGGAATGGCTACTGCCAGACCCCTGTTGCGGTACGCGTTGCGGAACGGCCCCGTGTTTCGAAACGGGCTCTGCCTGTTTCGGAACGGGTGACCGTTGGGGGCTGACATTGGCGGTTAAATGTTTTGAAATGTTTGCGTTTTGGTCCTGAATCTTGTATGTGCAATTGTATGAGCTTGCGATGTCCATTTGAGCTGAAATTTGGCATAGAAGCATGAAACATGATTAATTTTAAGTTGGTAACTTAAAATCTGGTTAAGTCCTTAAAGTTTTCAGAATTTACAATTTGGTCCCTAAAGTTGTAATTTGTTCAATTGGGTCCCTGTTTGATCTCTGATGTTTGTGATCTTTGAGTATGATGTTTGTGTGATCACAATTAGGGCTAATGTGCATCTAGACAAGTTTAAAAAGAAAAAAAAGGGTCGTTAATCAAGGTTGACTTTCGGGTTGACTTTGGTTTTCCCCGTGTGACTTTCTTAATTCGGGTCAACCGTCTGGGCCGGGTTAAGGGGGTTACATTTGGTGGTATCAGAGCTGAGTTGCGAATGCTTGGGGAAAACGGTAAGTTGTTGTGATGTGTGTTTGATGTTTACCTTGTTGTGTGGTTGAAAGTTGGTTGAAACACGTGTTTCTGAGCAAGTTGTTGATGTTTTCAAGCATGTTGTATGGTTATGAATATTGGTTGAGCTTATGTAGATTTGTGCTAATGTTGTGAGTTGGTGATTTGCTTGATGAACATATATATAGTATGTTATGTTGCTAGTATGCTGTTGTAAGTGGATGATGTTTGGGTAAGCATGATCAAAGTATGTTGTTTGATATGCTTGATGTTGTGATATTCATGTTTGTGATGACTGTTATGTCATGTAAAGGGGAGGATTCGGGATACCCATTGCCTTATTAATATAGATATTGTGTTATTTTGGAGTTGGAGTTTGAATCCTTGCTTAAAGCTGGTCTAACTGGTTTGTTTGTTTGTTTGTTGTGAATGTTTGTTGTTGTTAGTAGTATGGCAAAGTCGATGAAAGAATGGCAGTTGGGTGAGATGGTTGCTGCCTTGGGGCAGGTGGTTAGGGCATGGAATTCACCCTTTTGTAGAGGTGTTTTGTCTCAGTCTTCTGTGCCTGGAGTTGAGGTGGTAAGGCAAGGGAAAGAAGCTGGTTCTGTGATGAAGAGTTCATCACCTGTTGCTCGAGAGGTGTTGGGAACATCTCAGGCTGTGGTAAAGGTAAAGTCAGTAGATGTGCTGGCTGTGCGATGTGTGGGTTTGCCGAAGCAGCGTTTGCTTGATTTGGGTGCGGTGGAGTATCATGGTTCTTCACCGGAGATGTTTGAGGCCTGGTTGGCCAGTGTGGTTCTGATTTTGGATCAGGAAGGCTGTGATTATGCTTGTAAGCTGGGGAGTGTTGTTTCTCTGATGTTGGAGGACGCATGTGCCTGGTGGACATCTGTGGCGGTGGCGTCACATATCCCTGATATTGACTGGGATTTCTTTGTATCTGCCTTTTATGAAAGGTATCTTGGAGAGAAGTTTCCAAGGGTTAAGCAATGTGAAAGTAGTGTTGTTGTGGAGCAAGTGTTGCTTGAGCAAGGAGTGGAAGCTCAACCACCGGTATGTGATCGTTGTGAAAGGCAACACGTTGGAGGTTGTTGGGGCGCGGGTGCTTGTTGGAACTGTGGTTCCAAAATGCATGTGAAGCGTGATTGTCCCCTTGGGGTGAAGTCAGCTTTAGTGATAGCCAAAGAGTCTCTGAAAGGTCGTGGGCACGGCCGAGGCAAGGTTCAGAGGTGGCAGAAAGAGCAGAAGGTTGTGAAGAGTTTGGGAAATGAGAATTGCTGGAAATGTGGGTCTGCTGGACATATGAGACGTGATTGTTTGATGTTGGCTCGGAACAGCCAAGGTTCTTTACCGCAAGGAGTTGATGGCGATCTTAGTGTGTTAACTGGTGCTGCAGTGGTGCGGCAGGAGGATGATGGTTCCGCGAGAAAGAGAGCTCGTCTGATGAATCTTCAGGGTGGTGTTGTGTTTTCAGGTAACCTTGTTAAGTAATCTTTGCTCTAGTTACCCTGGTTTGGTTTCTGTTGGTTTTCCTTGCGTGGTAAGTCTAGTCTTGTTGCTTGCATGTTGGGGTGATAGTTGTAGTTTGGAAGTATTTTTGGTGTGAAGAAGGTTTAGCGAGTATCTTGTGGTTAATGGTTGTTGGTATGATGGAGTTAGATAAGTTAGAAGCGAGGTAGGAGGTTGTTCTTAGACGGATTTTGAGGATGTTATTGGAGGGTGTGAACTGGCATTCATGCTCAGTTAAAATCATTGTTATATGCTATATTATATATGTGCTGGTCCATGCATACATGTGGCATGACATTAGAGGTTTTGCATACATGTACATCAGGCATTGATAGGGCATGTAGGTGATCATGCATATGATGTTCGCACTCGCTAATAACTAATCGAATCTGTTAGTATGGTGGTTGGGTTAGGTTGAATGATGGGTTTTTAGAGGTTGTTTTGGTGCTGAGTGGAAGTTAGAAGCAATGGAGAATATTAAGCTAGTGCTGGAGATAGTGAGAGTAGTATAGCCTGTTGGTAGAAGGATAGTGTTGTTGCTTAAGGAGTTTAGTGGTTTAGTGGTGAGGAGTACCGGTTGAAGTTAGAATCGGTCAAGTGGTTTGAATAGCTAAGTGGAAGGGGTAGTTCCTTGGTGCTAAGTGATGTTGCAGTTTAGTGGTTATGTTTCCAAGTGCTGAGGTAGCTTAGCATTTAAGTTGTTGTGGAAAGGTTGTGTTTGTAAGTGTTGGTTCTTAGCAACCTTTGAGGAGTTGAGGAGTTGGTCTGTAAGTCAGGTTGGGCGATGTGCTAGTAAGGCAGGTGTTGTGGTCAAAGCTTGTGGTGGATAGACAATGAAAGGTCGAAGGCCATTGTTGTTTGAAAGGATTCTTGTGAGAAGTGGTTGGTTGGTTGTGAGTATGTGAACTTCTTTTGAAGTCAGCTGGTGTGTGCGGGACGGCTGGCGGAGTCGAGTTGGGGTTGTGATGTAAATTTTGGAATCTGGGGGAGTAGTCCTTGTGAGTTGTTATGGTTATGATAGTGGCAGATGTGAAGGAATGTTAGCATTCGTTGAGGAGTTTGGGTAAGCAGTTGATGCTTAAGAATTTTTGCTTGTTGGGAAAATTCTTGGAAGAGGTTTGGGAGTTTGCAAGAGTTTTAGAAGCAGAGAAGTTTGCATAGTGGCTGAATTGGATTGGCTTGTGTCACTGTGTAAACAAGTCTTGGGAGTTGTGTGTTACAGTGATGTGTGCTGTAAAAGCTGAGGTTCTTTAGGTTGATGTTGGGGCTGTGTGCAGTCCGGGTATGTGAAAGGTTAAGTTGTGGCTATCTTTGTGTGTTCTGAATTTTGCGAACAGTATGTGGAGGTGCTGAGGTTGGTGGAGTTTTGTGTGGAATGTGTTCAGTGATGGTTGAGGCTGTTGTGTTGCCTTGTGTGTTGGTTTGAGAAGGTTGTGGTTCTCTTGTCGCCAGTTGAAATTTCGAGGACGAAATTTCCTAAGGGGGGGAGAGTTGTAACGCCCCGGTTTTGGGCTCAGAAGTTTTGGGCGTTGACCGGTTCAGTCAAAGTGCTGATCGAATATTTAAAGGTGGAATTAGGAAAGCCCAGTTCGGGTTGCATTAAAAATATGGAAAAATGTTCTAAAATCATCTTTTAATATATATAAGTGAACTGTGAAATCAATTTTGGAAAATGAGGTTCGGAAGGTTGACATTTTGGCTAGTGACCAAAATGTAATTTTTGAAAGTTTGGTAACTGTTTTATAAAGGATTGAAACTTTGAATCTTTAAGGAGCTATTATTCCAAAAAGAGTTTCTCCAGATTTTTCTAAGATATTTTAAGGCTTTATTCTGATTTTAAAGCATATGAAAAAGGAGGGAAAGTCATTTTGACTATTTTATAACTAACTTTCCATTTTTCTTCCAATTCTCCTTTTCTCTCATTTTCTCTCAACCCAAACACATCTCTCCAGATTTTCTCCTCTGATTTTGTCACTCAAATCTTCCTTTTCAATTCTCTTTGGATTCCTAATCATCTCTACAACAAAACCTCACCATTTGCAAGTTGTTTCATCAAGCTTCTTGGTTCTAAAATGGAGAAATTCAAGTTTGGAGGTAAGAACGTCCTTCTCCTCTAAACTATCAGTTCTTTACTGAAATTCCTAAGTTCTCAATCCTTGATTTGTGATTTGTTAAAGGCTTTTCAATTGAAATCTTGATTTTAGCTTAAAATGCAAGATTTGGTGATTTTGGTGAAATTTTCGTGTGCTCTGTTTGGGCAGTGTTTTGAGGTGTCAAATTGATGTTAAATGAATGCTAAATTGATTAGAAGTTGAGGTTTAATTAATGCAATCCCGGATAGGTTGAATTTCCTAAGTTTTGCTTGAGTTTTTGGTTGTTTTTGGAGTGTTTTTGGTGATCTGTTATACCTGGAGGTATAAGGATGTGTTTGTGATCATTTTGGATGTTAATTGATGTTTAAAAATGGTTAGAAGTGATGGATCTTGGCTGGGCTAAGTTTTGGAAGTGTTTGGAGGTGATTTCGGTTGTGTTTGGTAGCCGAAATGTTGGATTTGTGATGAGCAGCGAGTTGTGTTGTATTGCTGGTGTTTTTAATGCATAAAGATGCATTAATGCTCTGTTTTTGTGTGCTTGAAACAGGGGAGTTTGATCCGTGAGCTTTGGAGGTGTTGCGGAAGGTTTCGGATGCTTGGAAGGTTTGTTGGTTAGCCTTGTTTTGTGTATCGGTGAGTGAAGTTGGGTTTTCAGCTTTTAAACCAAGGTTTGAAGGTTTTGGGAGCTTAGTTTAAGTCTAAACAACTTTGCTAAGCTCAAGAGTAAGTAAATGGTTTTCGCTCTTGCATTGTGTTGTGATTTGCCTTTTAAAGCAATTGTGTTTGATGGTTGCAATGCATGTGATTTGCATGGTTTATATTCTGTTTTGAAAGCATATTTTAAGCATGGTTTAATGCTGGTTTTGAAAGCCATATGTGAAGGATGCTCAAGGTAAGACATCCTTGGTTTTGTACATTGAAAATGTGGTTTTGATGCATGGTGTTGCATGTTGTTCAATGGCTTTGTGTAATGCTTAAAAACAGTGAATTAATGATGGTAAATGATGGTTTATGCATTGTGGTTATGCATGTGAATCATTGGACTAGTGTGGTAAGGTGGTTATATTGGCAAGTGATGTAAGTGGTTCTTGGTTTCTTTGATCGGATATAGTTAGCCGGCTATAGGATTGGGTGCACCGTGAATAAAGTCGCCTTGGAGGTGGAGTGGTTAAGTGTGAACCGGTAAACTCCCTTCAAGTATCCTAACGAGATGGTTAAGGTCATAATGGAGGTGGAATGCCCATTCGAGGACCTTGGTTAAGCAAAGGTTATATGGTGGTTAAAAGTCCATATATGGGAACCTTGTGCTTGTTAAGATCACAATGGAGGTGTAAGTCCATGTGTGGATCTTGTGTAGGGTGTCCCGGATCTCGTTAGTGATGTTATATAACTACCAATCGGTGATGCAAAGGTTGTATGGTGTTTGAAAGTCCATACATGGGAACCTTGTGCATGTCAAGGTTGTATGGTGTTTGAAAGTCCATACATGGGAACCTTGGGAAAAGTTGAGGTTGTATGGTGTTTAAAAGTCCATACATGGGAACCTCGGGAAAAGCTAAGGTTGTATGGTGTTTAAAAGTCCATACATGGGAACCTTAGGATGTTGAGGTCAAATGGTGTTTAAAAGTCCATTTGGGGACCTTGGATTGGTAGTGTGTATGAAGCGTGGGGGACAACGCTTGTGATCCGCGTATCCGATCGGGTGTTGAGTTGAAAAGTGGATGTGTTGATCACTTGGAAGCCAATGTAATGTTCTTGATTATAAAGAAGCATGAGATGCTTGAAAAGATGCATGGTTGCATGAAAAGTGTTTAATGCTTGAAAAGATGCATGGTTGCATGAAAAAGTGTTTAATGCTTGAAAAGATGCATGGTTGCATGAAATGTGGTTAATGCTTGTGAATGCATGTTTACTTGTTAAGTTGAACAAGTGTTGATTATCATTTGGTAAATGATGCATGTGTGCATGGAATCTCTTAAATGCATTGGAGTCTTGTTAAGACTTGTTTTAAAAGGCATGTGATGATGATGTTGTGGTTCATAAGTTGCATTTGTTTAATGCATGTGATGGATTGACTGGGTAAATGGTTTTAAAAGGCTTCTTGCTTGAAATGATGTTCAAGTATATGAAAGGTATGATGTGAAATGGAAGTGTTTTCCAAGGTTTTGAATTTAACTTTGCATATGGTGTTTATGCATGGAATCGTTAAATGGATGACTTTGCAAGTTGTGTTTTGAAAAGGTTTTTCTTAGCTTGCTAAGCTAAGGGTTGGTTTTCATGTATGTGCAGTGCATGGTTTTAAGCATGATGTTGAAAAAGGGTTTTCAAGCTTTGCTTGGTTAACAAATCGGGTTTGTTTTAAATGTGTTTTTATGACCCGCTGCATTGATGGTGTTTTGGTTTTGAGCATTCCTCACTAAGCATTATGTGCTTACGCTCCTTTTTGTGTCCATCAATGCAGATTCTTGAAGTTTGGACAGCGAGAAGCAAGGGATTCAAGGAGGACTCCATTTGAGATGTATGTCTCGGTAAATAGCTATGGTTAATAAAGGCAATGGGGGTAGAACCTCTTGGGTTGATGTTTATGTATTCGTTTATGTTCGGACAAGTATGGTTTTATGTTGTTGATGTTGTTGGAACATGTATTGGGCTTTTATGAGATTGATTTGGAGGTTTATGCTTGAATGGTTGCTTGTGTAGGAAGCATGCCTATAGATTTGGGGCTTTTCGTATTTGTTGATATTATGTTGAATTGCTGATGCAAGAATGTCTCATATATGTTGAATTGCATGTTGGTAAAGTTTGGTGGCTTTTGAAGCATGTTTGGTTGATCAATTGCATGTTTAAGTATGCTTTATGCTGCATTCTGTGCAGGGTGTTTCGGAACAGTTGACACCGTTTCGGAACGGGTGCCCTGAACCAACCCAGGCGTCCGAAACGGGTGACACTGTTCCGAAATGGAATGGCTACTGCCAGACCCCCGTTGCGGTACGCGTTGCGGAACGGCCCCGTGTTTCGAAACGGGCTCTGCCTGTTTCGGAACGGGTGACCGTTGGGGGCTGACATTGGCGGTTAAATGTTTTGAAATGTTTGCGTTTTGGTCCTGAATCTTGTATGTGCAATTGTATGAGCTTGCGATGTCCATTTGAGCTGAAATTTGGCATAGAAGCATGAAACATGATTAATTTTAAGTTGGTAACTTAAAATCTGGTTAAGTCCTTAAAGTTTTCAGAATTTACAATTTGGTCCCTAAAGTTGTAATTTGTTCAATTGGGTCCCTGTTTGATCTCTGATGTTTGTGATCTTTGAGTATGATGTTTGTGTGATCACAATTAGGGCTAATGTGCATCTAGACAAGTTTAAAAAGAAAAAAAAGGGTCGTTAATCAAGGTTGACTTTCGGGTTGACTTTGGTTTTCCCCGTGTGACTTTCTTAATTCGTGTCAACCGTCTGGGCCGGGTTAAGGGGGTTACATTTGGTGGTATCAGAGCTGAGTTGCGAATGCTTGGGGAAAACGGTAAGTTGTTGTGATGTGTGTTTGATGTTTACCTTGTTGTGTGGTTGAAAGTTGGTTGAAACACGTGTTTCTGAGCAAGTTGTTGATGTTTTCAAGCATGTTGTATGGTTATGAATATTGGTTGAGCTTATGTAGATTTGTGCTAATGTTGTGAGCTGGTGATTTGCTTGATGAACATGTATTGAGTATGTTATGTTGCTAGTATGCTGTTGCAAGTGGATGATGTTTGGGTAAGCATGATCAAAGTATGTTGTTTGATATGCTTGATGTTGTGATATTCATGTTTGTGATGACTGTTATGTCATGTAAAGGGGAGGATTCGGGATACCCATTGCCTTATTAATATAGCTATTGTGTTATTTTGGAGTTGGAGTTTGAATCCTTGCTTAAAGCTGGTCTAACTGGTTTGTTTTGTTTGTTTGTTGTGAATGTTTGTTGTTGTTAGTAGTATGGCAAAGTCGATGAAAGAATGGCAGTTGGGTGAGATGGTCAACCGTCTGACAAGTTTATAAAGAAAAAAAAAGGGTCGTTAATCAAGGTTGACTTTCGGGTTGACTTTGGTTTTCCCCGTGTGACTTTCTTAATTCTGGTCAACCGTCTGGGCCGGGTTAAGGGGGTTACAGAAAGAATTCTAGACAAGATGAGAGAAAATTGTGTTCAGCTAGAATGGGAGGGAATTAGTAGTTACGTAAAATGAAAATCCTCTGACTACCAATTAATTAATATCAAATTCTAATTAAAATCATTTAATTAAAACCCATTTAAATCACATGTCATATTGAAGAAAGGTCAAATTGACTTTAAGCCCCCTAAAGATTCTAAGATTTTGGCTTCCACCTTAAAAAGCACATTTTCCCAGTTATGAAACTTTACAATTTGGTCACTACCCAAAATGTCCATTTTCCAAAACCCTTTTTATAAAATTGATTTGACCAACCTCTTAATTATATTTTTAGAAGATTTTAACAATTTTTACCACAATTTTATCCTATCCCGATCCTAGATTTCCTAAAATCACTTTACGCGATTCGAACCGTTCTCGACCGGTCTAGTCTAATGTCTAAAACATCTAGGCCCAAAACCAGGGCGTTACACCGCTGCAACTGGGACTGAATGATTCTTGTGGCAATTAGGTTTTCTCCTTTAAAGTTCGGCGAAGTGTACTCCAATGTCTTCGTGGTCTCCCTAACAGAAGAACTAATGGATTGTACATGCCTTAGTGATGCATCCGTGCGTTAACCTTAGGTGAGCAACAACCCATCTTACATTTCTCGTAGACGCTGAAATTCGATCCTTATTCCTAAGGCAGATTAGTTCCCACCAATGATTTATTCAAATGAGAACAGTGTTCACTCGTTTCATGAATCTAACTCTCCCGAGCTTATACAAATGGATAAGTCTCAAGATCCTTTCTCAATTCCCTCAAGATAAAAATTAAACATCCAAGAATGAACAAACTTTGAAATTTATTGAAATCAAAAACCTAAAACCATTCAATTGTTTATCACACCACAAAACTCATTAACCCAGCCAATTTAATTTAGTTCATGACTTGGTATAAAGAAATTAATCCCAGACATGGGTCACACAAAAGAAAAATGAAAAAGAAGAGTGTGTGAGAAAATCCTTGCAATCTAACCTCTCCAAAAGTCGATCCCCCTTTGTTGTTGATGTGTTCCCCTTAAATAGATGGGGGGAAGAGTTTGAATGCGCATAAAATCCGTAGAGATCTGATCTCTAACTGATTTCATATTTGAATTCTGAATCTAAGATTTATCCTTTGCATTCATGATAATTCTGCGAATAATGTTATATTTATCCAGATATGTCGCGGTAATCAACTTCGACAATTCCTTCAGTTTTTTGTCCCTTTTAGCCACGACAATATGTCCTGCACAAAATAAGGCAAACCGACAATGATTTCTCCATAAAAATCAACAAAATATGACACCAAGCTCGATAACCAAGGAAACTATGCTTGAATGCATAATAATGCAACTGGAATGAGCCTAAGTCTAACAATAATATGAGTAAAAACGATCGAAAATAAATTCCTTTTACACACTTAAGACACCCCCAAACTCGAACTATTACTTGTCCTCAAGCAATGCAACACACAAACAATTACCTGCCAAGGCCTTTACCACCAACAACATGCTTCTTACATGACTTCAATCCTCAGAACTGTGGCACAAAATAGTTGATTACCTTTCGATATTAAGAAAACACAAAGAATTACTCAAAATCAAACTACAATGCCAGTGAAAATGTGTGTGTGAAGTTGTGTACAAGTCAACTAATGGGATTCCAGGAAAAAAATAGGTTTTATTGATTTATTTTTCGGGGTAATTAAGTCCGCTAGAGCCAGTTTTACGCACCTCTAGCAAAGCAATTTCTTTTAAAAATTAATCAACTAGAGCTGGATAGACACATCTAGTGATTCTTAATGTGTGGCAACTAGAGCCAGATGGACACCTCTAGTAAGAAATTATCTTAATTCAAATTTTATTTTAGGCTAGAGCAAATTATGCACCTCTAGCACAATTTACCCATTTTTAATTAACCTAAAGTTCACTAGGTCTCCCTCGATCAACAAGTCACAACAGAGTCAAAATATGCAGCATCATAGCAAAATCCCAAGTACTCTCCATGCTAATCCTAAAATCTAAGGTTTTATCATGTAAGTTCAGTGGCAAAAATACATCATAGGATATCACAATAGGTTTAGGTAGTTTAATCAGGTAAAAGACATGGAAAGTAACATATGTAAACTAACATGAGATAACAAAATGAATGCAACTAACTATGAAACAAAATAAAACAAACCCCTCAAACTTGAGAGAGGCATTGTCCTCAAAGCATGCAAAAATAAATAAACGAAACAAAATCGGGCATGTACACTTGTCGTTGCATGTTTGGTTGCCTTGGCTGTGTGTGGAACATAGGACTTTTTTGCAACTGTTGGTCCCTTTGGTAGCTCCTCTCGCATTATACGCATATACTGACTCTGTTTCCACCACTTATCTCAAGCAGTTTCTCGTCCATTGCATCGGCCGACACGTGCTCATGTTCACATAATCTGGAAATTAAATCGGGAAATTGGAGTGCCCCCTCATCCTTCTTCCTACAAGCATAGATTTCATCATCAATTATTTTTCCAATATTAGTAGTATGCTTGTGCAAAATAGAATGAAGTAGTAATAAACAAGAATAGGAGACACTAGTCTTATGGGTTGTAGGCATCAAACGAGTTTTTAGGATGTTGTTCAATATTTTGGCCGCTGGCTTCAACAAGATTTGGTTCAGTTTTCCATTCAAAGCTCCTTCATTCCATACGGCTCCCTTGACGGTGAGATATTGGAAAACTTCCTCCACTTCTTCGGCGGTGATATTGTCGTCAAACTCGTTATGCTCATCTTTCTAAATGTGCAACCCAAAATATGTGTTGATGGCAGCGGCATCAACAAGAATGTCCCTACCACACACAAAAACACAAGGATTATCTGGTTCGAAACATGCAAATAAAATTCTCTTACCCACGAGATGTTTCTCGGGGTTAGTTGTTCATAGAAAATCGGCCACTTATGGTCCTCAGTAATCTTCCAGACATAATCTTCAAGACCCAATTTCTATTGGGAAACATCATACGCAAACCCTTACTCCTCCCACACACCCCGATTTGCAAACTTTGTTTTGAACCTCTTCTTAATTAGTGGAGAAGCAAATCGACGGAAAGCGGTCTCAAGTGCTTGAGCTTGCTCCGAGTATGGTCTTTAAGTTCTTCGCCATGGTTTGTGGGTTCTTGATCAGAAAAACAAAGAAACTAAGAAAGAAAATCTAAATAGTTCAAAAGATGGAAAGAAAGTAAAGGAAGATGATGAAGTATATGGGTGATAATGATGTTTAATGGTGAAGTAAATAGTTGGTAGATGTGATGGATGGATGTGTTATCAATGGGGGGAAATAAAGGAACAATGATGGTGAGAGGTTAACTGTGCAGCTAGGTTTACAAAAGAAGGGGAAAGATTTTAGGGTTAAAATTTTCAAATGGCTGATTAAATCCCCTAAGAAATAGCTTAAAATTTGAAAAGGGTGGTTAAATCCCCTAAAAACTAGCCGACTATCCATCTTCCAAGGGATATATTTTAATTCAAATGAAGTTTTATCCTAAGCCCATTGTCCTTCTCATTTGAGCTCTTATCATAAAATTAAAAAAAACAAAAGGATAAATATCAAAATAAAAATAAGGATGACAACTAAATCAAATTAAAAGAAAAAAAATAAAAACAAAAATCCAATTCAAAAAATAATAATAATAAAACGTCTAGAAAATTAAAGACTCTTAGAAAGAGCATTTTCATGCATCTTCTAATGATACGACCTCCTTATTGCGCATAACATGAGCACCGACATAGTGCTTCAATCGTTGTCCATTAACCTTAAACTCATGTCCATCCATAGTTGACTTGATCACAATAGGCCCATGAGAAAAAGGTTTTATGACCTCAAAAGACCTGGACCATCTCGACTTCAGTTTTCCCAAAAAGAGTTTAAGTCAAGAGTTAAAGAGAAGCACCAATTTCCCTAGCAAGAATTGTCGCGACAATAGCTTCTTGTCATGCCAACGTTTCGTTTTCTCTTTATAGATCTTGGCATTGTCGTAAGCTAAGGGATGTAATTCTTCTATCTCATTTAAATTCAGTAAACGTTTCTTCCCTACACTCTCCCAATCCATTATCACGGTCTTGATATCTCAATAGGCCTTATGATCGATCTCTATTGGTAGGTGGCAAGTCCGTAAGGAAACATACCTAAACGCGTCTTGAATGTTGTTCGGTGTGCCCAAAGTGCGTCATCAATTCTCACAGACCAATCCTTTCGAGAGGGATTGACAACCTTCTCGAGGATAACCTTCAACTTACTGTTGGAAAATTTAGCCTACTCGTTAGTCTTCGGGTGATATGTCGTGGCAACTTTGTGAGTCCCTCCAAAGCGTTGTAACATCTAGGCAAAAAGTCTATTGTCAAAATGTTTGCCTTCATCGCTAATAATTGCCCACGACGTCCCAAACTGTGTGAAGATATTCTTCTGCAAGAACCGATGCACAGTCTTGGAATCGTTCTTGGGAACTACAGCTACCTCCACCCATTTGGACACATATTCCGTAGCATGTAAGATGTAGAGGTTATTAAACGGTGATGGGAAAGGCCCCATGAAATCGATGCCCCACACGTCAAACAACTTGACCTCAAAGGATGTTCTACAACGACATCTCGTGCTACCTTGATATATTCACCATTTCTTGACAACTGTCACACCCCTTGTTAAATTCATGGACATCTTTTGTAGGGAGTGAGCCAATATAAGCCAAACTATAAGACTTTGGCCGCTATGCGAGTTCCTCCAAAATGGAATCCATAGGGTGAATAATGGCATTATCGAAGCACATTTTGCTGCTCCTCCTTGGGAACACATCGTCGTATGACTTGATCTGCATATTATTTAAACAACATAGGCTCATCCCAATAATAATGCTTAGCATCATGTCGTAACTGCTTCTTTACTTAGCGAGTAAGGTCTTAAGGTAAAATACCGCAAACCAAAAAATTTACTAGATCTGCATACTAGGGTGTTACCGTGGCAACTAGCAACTGATCATCTGGGAATGTGTTGAGTGTACAAATTTTCTATATTTTACCCCTTACTTAACCCATATTTCTGCTGCATTCAAGCATAATTCATTGCATTTAGGTAGATTTTTTCATATACATCACAATTAGATAAAATAGCACAGTTGCTACTGATTTTGGTCACTTTTGCAGGTATCTGTTGTGGTAGACTCAGGGAAGAAAAGGAGCAGAGCTGAAACACAAGACTGGAGTCGAGGAGATAATGCTGACGTGGCCACTGCCCTTGCAGCCATGACGACAGCATTGGTGAGGTGGAAGAGTGAAGTGGAGCTCGACATATAGAGGACTTCAAGCCGGTTTGTCATGGACCACTCCTATATTTTTCTGAGCCCTAAGGCAGAATGAAGGCCAAGCCCAAAGTTCAAGGAAGAAACCCAAAGCAAGAAAAGAGGACGAATTAAAGGCATCAACTCAGAAGATTTAATCTTTATTAGAGTTATACTTCAGTTTAAACTTGTATTCTTGCCTCATTAGAAAACTTGGACCCAAGGCCTATATAAAGGCATGTAATTCGACCTAGGGGAGGATATCTCATTCCTAGCTGTCTTCCCCAAAACCCTTGTCGTTTTCCCCCTTCACATCATGTTCTAAACTTCCCCTAGGGCTAAGGGTTGATTCTGTAAAGTAGTTGCAAGGATTGTACTGTTTTAGGAATTTTCTATTCAAGCAATAAAAACTTAAAGTTTATTTATTGTAGTTTTCACATCTCGCAAGAGTATCGAGAGAGCATTGTGAGTTATCTATTTGTTTGATATCAGGAGATTCAAGCATACGAACGAAATAAATACACGTTTTCCAGTTTATGGTTAAACCATCTCGGCTTAGGGATAAGTACGAGGTTAAGTGGCTAAGGAAGAATTCAACAACATTGGTGTTCACCCTTCGATTCACGCTAGGAGGTATCATCTAAGAAGTGTTCAGCAACAACACTTGGGCCTAGGGATAGGACCAGTCATAACAGGGATTCTTGCCAAGCTTGAAGTGCAGAGTTGTGTGATCGCTGCCACGACAACAACAGACTTCTACCGCGACAGGTGCTGCCACGACAGGGACGACGACAGAAGATAAGTTTCTATTCAGTGCAACAATTGCACTACCGAGCAAATCAATACCGGCCTATATCTTAACCCATGATCTTTTACTCCTTTAATTTAGTTATTATTCATGATTACTCTACAATTATTTTAAACTCTTTTTTTTTCTCTCGTGCAACAACTCTAGGATAAAGCTATTTCCAGTCCCTGTGGAGACGATATCCGATACTCCAAGTATCACTTTACTACTTGCATCGTGTACACTTGCAATATTTGCGATAGGACCTTTGACACGCAACAAATTTTTGGCACTATTTGCGATATCCGATACTCCAAGTATCACTTTATTTTTAGTTTTTCTGTTTTCATTGGTATTATTTACCCTGTGCTTTTCACGAGGTTTTCTGTTTGCTTATGCGTATATCTAGACGAGGCAAGGAACCTGAGTATGAACTAGACCCTGAAATCGAACGCACGTTTAACCTCAGGAACCGAGTTCGCCTTTTGATAGCAAGAAACGACTATCTTGAGGAACAGCTAGAAGCAATGCAGAACAACGAGGTAAATGATAACCAGAGGGATGCGTTTCATGTAAAAGTGTCTATCGCAATGTAGTGCAAGTGTACACGATGCAAGTAGTAAAGTGATACGTAAGTATCGGATATCGTCTCCACATGGACTGGGCTAATAGCTTTAACCTTAGATTGATGCACAAGAGGGAAAAGAAATAGTTTAATTGTTTGTCACGAGATAATAAAGAAGATTGAAAATAAAGGATGAAAATATTCAGAGGAAAAAATGGGCCGGTATTGATATGCTCCGTAGTGCAGGTATTTGCAATGTCTAAGACTTCACTGTTTTGTTGTAGCGCCTGTCGCGGCAGCACCTGCTGTGGCAGCGGTCTGTTGTTATCGTGGCAGCGAACTAACAAATCAGCACTTCAAGCATGGCAACAATCCTTGTTATACCTTGGCCTATCACTAGGTCCAAGTCTGTCGATGAACACGTCTTTGATGATACCTCTCGGCGTGAATCGAAGGATGAACACCGATGTTGTTGAATTCTTCCTTAGCCTAGGTCCGAGATAGTTCAACCATAAACTGGAGAACCCGTACTTATTCCTTTCGTATACTTAACACTCTCGATATTAAGTAAATGTGTAATCTCACAACGCTCTCCCGATTCTCTTGCAAGATGTTGAAAACCATAATAAGCAAACTTGAAGTTTATTTTATTGAACAGAAAAAATCAAAAAACAATGCAATCCTTGCAATTACTTTACAGAATCAACCCTTAGCCCTAGGGGAAGTTTAGAACATGATGAGAAGGGGAAAACGACTAGAGTTTAGGGGAAGACAACTAGAGAGTAAGGTATCCTTCCCTAGGTCGAATTACATGCCTTTATATAGGCATTGGGTTCAAGTTTTCTAATATGGCAAGAATACAAGTTTAAATTAAAGTAAATTTCTAGTAAAGACTAAACCTTCAGAATATATGTCTTTAATTCGTCCTTCCTTCTTGCTTGGAGTTTCTTCCATAAACTTTGGGCTTGGCCTTCATTCTGATCTAGGGCTCAGAAAAATATAAGAGTGCGTCATGACAGACTGGCTTAATTTCCTCTTTCTGTCGAGCTCCACTTCACTTCTTCCCTTCACCATTGTTGTCGTCCTTAGCTGCCACGACAGCAGCCATGGCAACATCTTTCTTCTCAGCTGCAGTCCAGTGTTCCAACTCTGCTTCTTCACTGCCCTTCATCTGCTATAGCAGCTACCTGCAAAAGGAACCAATTTCAGTAGAAACTGTGTCATTTAATATAATTGTGATGTATGAATGAAATCTATCCTAAATGTAATGAATTATGCTTGAATGTAGCATAAATATGGGTTAAATAGGGGCTAAAATATAGAACTCTTACAAACTCAACACACCCACAAACTCAAGTTTTTGCTTGCCCTCAAGCAAATATTACCTAACTTAATAATAATAATATTTTTTTTCTTTGGATTAAATCATCGAACTCTACATTACCTACCACTTGTAGTCTATCAAGAGAAGTACCTTGTCGGAAATTTCTGGACTTATTTAGAACCATGCTATAATTCTTGTGATGTGTGTGGGTTTTGTGAACAGAATAGTTATGTCTACAAACTTGAGGTTATGCCATTTCAATTTTTTTCTGGAGGCAATTCTTAGGCTCCTTTAGTATTTTCTAACTTAGCTGAAAAAGAAATCTCCTAAAATAAGTGAAGGCAATTTTGCAAGCTATTGAGCCTGGATATTTTTTTTCTTTCTTATCTTCCTAGAGCCAGTGATAGGCACCTCTAGGGGCAAGTTCAAGCGGGTAAACATTCCTATTCCAGTGTACTAAAGTAATCTAAAAAACATAAGTGTCACAAAGAGTGTTTTACAGGGTAGAATCATAGCAAGGCTCTAATCATATCCTAAAATTTCCTAAAGGTACTGTCACGACAACATATGTCGTGGCAGGTAAGTGAAATCCAGAGACTTAAGCCAAAATTTTCAAATTTTTAAGCAAAAATAAACTAAACAATAGACACAATTTTTAAACTTAAAGACACTTCATTAATGGAGGGATGCCACCCCCAAACTCAAGGGTTGCATTGCCCTCAATGCAAATGACAGAATGATAAAAAGAAAATAAAAAATACATCACAATTATAATAAAATAACATACAACAAATATAAGAAAAGAAACATAAATTTTAAGCGCTGTCGTCGCCACTGCTGCTGCTACTACTGATCCGAATCTACCGCCGGGCAGTGACTTTCCTTGTCGGTGCTGGCAGATGGATGGGAGAGCAGAGGTGTTCTTGTTCTTGGCTTCCCGCGGAGGCTGGATACGGGTAGGTGAGATATGTGGTGGTTTCTCCAATACTTGAACCTCCTCGGAGGAGCTGCTGCTGCTACCGCTGGCAGATTTTCCTTGGTCAGATGGTTCGACTCCAGTGTTTGTTTTCTGCCGTTTAACCGGGGTGAACTCCTTGGACAGATTCCTCTTGACCGAGGTCTCGTCATCGGATTCCCTCCAAATAGAAGAGGAGGAGAAGCCAGCTATATACCTGTCAAGATCAGACATGGGCTCTTTTCTCTTCTCTCCCCGGGCGGATGCTGTGGCAGTGTGGCTGCCGCCTGCAACTGTTGTGGCTGGGGTCGGGGTACACGCGACAAATGGTGTTTTTGGTGTGACAGCAGGGGTAGGGGTATGGGCAGGTGTAGGGGCAGCAAAATAATGGTTGGGGAAGGCAGGGAACAGTACATCAGGAAAATTAAGATTGGTTTGAATCAAATGTATCGTTGCTGTTTTGAAGTCCCGAATGAAATTCATCAGGCCTAACTGTCGTTCTTCCATTTTCTGCAGGGCAGCAAGGATTTGTGTTGAGGAGTCTACTGGGGGAGATGCTGCTGTGGGCTGCCTTGGTTCTGTGGCGGTAGGCTCGGTGTGGGTGGACTCTGTCGGCTCACCTGCCGCGGCAGTAGTGTCGAAGGACGAAATGGGCGTGGCAGCTTTCAGCTCCATCAAGCTGAGGATGTTCCTTTCTGTCCATCCTTTTCCTCGGACTAGCAAATCCTCGGCAGCTTCAGGTACGTTGTGGCCACGGCAGAGGGCAGTTATGAGGTAGGTGAAGAAGACTGGTCCTGATGGTCGGTGTGCGCAATCCAAAATTCCCTCGCGAGCATATCTACCAACATTAACGGGCCTCTCGTTTAGAATTGAATGGATGAGGGCTAACCTTGGTTGGTCTACCGTGCTGTTGTGCGAGGAGGGCATGATCCTCTTTTTGATAAATGCGTTCCACAACTTGGCTTCCGGAGTGAGTTGGACTCGTTTTACCGTCCTTGGATGTTTAGGATCGGTATTCCACTCGGTGCCTTCATCGGTGAGTTCTGCCATAACAACATCAAAATCTGCCGGCTCCAAGCTCTCCACAAATCTCTGGTGGCCGTCTTCCCTTCTACCCACATAGAACCCATAAAGGGTGTTGATGTATTATGGCTCGAAGGGTACTTCCTTCCCACAAACCGTTACGACTGTCACCTCCCTGCTTTCGATGGCAGCATAAAACTCTCAGACTAAAGTGACGTTCATTTCTTCCGGCTGCTCGGCAAACATCTACCATTGTAGAGCTATGTTCTTGCGGGCTATGAATGGTTTTAGCCCTAGATTCTCCGTTCTGGTGCTGTAAATGAAGCCCTTTTCTTCCCACATGTCTCTGCCTTGGAAGGAGCTGGGAGTCGATGCTGCTGGGGCAGATCCTGAGGCAACACTACGACGGGTGTTTCTGGTACTTATATTGCAAGGAACTGTAGAAAAAAGATGAAAGCAAATGAAATTCTAGAGAGGAAACAAGTAGAGAGAGTAAAAGTGAATGAAAAATGAATAGTAAAACGGGGTTTATATAGATGAGGAGTTTGCTGCCCGTTGGTGCTGTAACAGCAGGCGCGAATAACGGGGCCAGCTGTTACGCGGTTTCTGACGCGTCTGTCACGCGTTTTTTTGTCTGCTGTGCGTCTGTTATGCGTTTGCGTGTCTTCCGCGACAACGTGTTGACATGCTGGATTTTCCGCGTCTGTCGCGGCAACTGTAACGGCAGGCTCCTAGTTTGGGCTTTTTGGGCTGATGGAAAGATGGTGGGCTGAATTCACTTCTCCTCCTCTTCTTGTCTCCTTTATTTCCTAAAACTAATAAAAATAAAAATTTAGTTCCTAAAAATAAAATAATTCTAATTACGTAATATATACATAATAAATAAATATAAAAATAAAAATAAAAATAGGTTAAATTAGGGATGCCATGAGGGGCATCTTCTAAAGTAACCACTTCCTGCATTCTTGGGGCCTCAGTCCCTTGATAATGCTTTAGTCTCTGTCCATTGACTTTAAATTGGTGCCCGTCATTTAATGATCTGATCGTGATGGCACCATGAGGAAATCCTTGCACCACATGGAATGGGCTGGACCATCTAGATTTTAGCTTTCTTGGGAAGAGTTTCAACCTAGAGTTGAACAACAACACAAGCTGCACTAGGCAGAACTATCGTGGCATCAGCTTCTTGTCATGCCACTTCTTTGTCTTATCTTTGTAGATCCTTGCGTTGTCATAGGCCATCGTTCAAATTTCTTCAATCTCATTCAAGTCAAGTAGCCTTTTCTGTCCTGCCTTTTCCAAGTCCATATTCACTGCCTTGATGGCCCAGTATGATATGTGCTCAATCGCAACAGGTAGATGGCATGTTTTTCCATAAATCAGTCGGTAGGGTGACATTCCCAATGGAGTTTTGAATGCTGTTCTGTAGGCCCATAGTGCATCGTTGTGGTGTAGAGACCAGTCCTGTCGAGTTGGCTTAACCATCTTCTCAAGAACGTTCTTTACCTCTCTGTTGGATATTTCAGCCTATCCATTGGTCTGAGGGTGGTAAGTTGTTGCGGTCCGATGTTTGACACCATACTTTTTTAAGGCAACGTCTATAACCCTATTATCAAAATGTCTCCCTTCATCACTGATGATCGCCTTGGGGATGCCAAATCTGGAAAATATGTTATTGTGTAAAAACCTCCAAACAGTCTTGGCATCATTTTCCATGTAGCGATCGCTTCAACTCATTTGGACATATAGTCCACTTCCAGGAGGATGTATAAGTTCCCACATGATGCTGGGAATGGTCCCATAAAATCTATCCCCCAAACGTCGAAGATTTCGACTTCAAGAATGTTTGCAGTGGCATCTCATGTCTTCTTGAGATATTCCCAGTTCGTTGAAATTTATCACAGTCTTTGTAGAATGCCTGGGCATCCTTGAATAGTGACGACCAATAAAATCTCGACTGCAAAACTTTGGCAGCAGTTTTGTTACCACATAAGTGTCTTCCATATTGTGAGGCATGGCAGTGATGAAGCACAGCTTCCTGCTCATCTTGTTGTACACATCTCCTGATAACCTGATCTGCACAATATTTGAAAAGAAGAGGTTCGTCCCAATAATAATGGTTAACATCATTTTGGAACATCTTCCTACCTTGATAGTTAAGGTCAGGAGGAGTTATTCGGCTAACTAAATAATTAACGAAATCAGCATACCAGGGGAGTTCAGAAAACTTACCTGTCGCCATGGTTGTCGCGTCAGTGCTTATGGTAGTGAACAACTGCGACTTGGTTCTTTGTCCCCTTCTTATCCTTGATCTCAAGATCGAACTCTTGTAGTAACAGAATCCAACGAATCAATCTAGGTTTCGCATCCTTTTTGGCGAACATGTACTTTAGTGCAGAGTGGTCTGTGTAGACTATGGCCTTCGTTCCGAGTATGTATGAACGAAACTTGTCAATCGGGAACACCACAACTAACAGTTCCTTCTCCGTTGTGGTGTAGTTTACTTGGGCATCATTTAGTGTTTTGATGGCATAGTAGATAACATGGAAGAGCTTGTCCTTCCTCTGCCCAAGTCCTGCCCCAACAGTATAGTCACTAGCATCACACATGATCTCAAATATTAGTTTCCAATCTGGTGGTTGTACTATCGGGGCTGTTACCAGCTTTTCTTTCATAACTCTGAATGCCTCAGTACATTCAGTATTGAAGTCAAAGGGACGGTTCTGCTCCAGAAAGTGGCACAAATGCTTGGTGATCTTCGAGAAGTTTGCGTTAAGCCTCCGATAAAACCCAGCATGCCCTAAGAAACTCCTGATTCCCTTGACTGTGGTGGGTGGCGGCAACTTTTCAATTACCTCGATCTTTTCCCTGTCGACCTCTATGCCATGGCAGCTTACTTTATGGCCTAGGACTATCCCTTCATCCACCATGAAGTGGCATTTTTCCCAGTTTAATACCAAGTTCGCCTTCTCGCATCTCTCGAGCAATTTCTGTAGATTGCCTAGGCAGCTTTTGAAATTGTCTCCAAAGACAGAGAAATCGTCCATGAATATCTCCATGAAATCCTCCACCATGTCGGAGAATATGGCCATCAAACACCTCTGAAAAGCTTCTAGTGCATTACAAAGTCCAAATGGCATCCTCTGAAAAGCGTAAGTACCGTATGGGCAAGTGAACGTCGTCTTCTCTTGATCCTCTGGTGCGATGGCTATTTGGTTATAACCTGAGTATCCATCAAGAAAACCGTAGTAAGGTTTTCCCGCTAATCTATCAAGCATTTGATCAATAAAAGGCAGGGGAAAGTAATCCTTCCGGGTAGCTTTGTTAAGCTTCTGGTAGTCCATACAATCCCTCCAACCGGTCACAGTCCTGGTTGGGATTAATTTGTTTTCTTCGTTGGTTACCACAGTTATTCTTCCTTTCTTAGGAACGCACTACACCGGGCTCACCCACTTGCTCTCCGAGATGGCATAAATTATTCCAGCATCTAGCCATTTGATTATCTCCTTACGAACCACCTCTCGCATATCATTATTCAAACGTCTCTGGGCATCAATGGTCGGCTTGTGATCATCTTCTAAGAGGATTTTATGCATGCATATTGCCGGGCTGATGCCTTGGATATTAGTGATCGTCCATCCAATAGCCTTTTTGTGCTGCTGCAGCATCCCTATCAGTTGTTGTTCATGTTCCTGCATGAGCTTGGAAGAGATGATTACGAGAAACGTATCATTTAATCCAAGAACATATTTGAGCTGCCCTGGCATGGGCTTAAGATCTAGAACAAGTGGCTCTATAGTTGATGGCTTTTGGACTATATGTTCTTTTGAGGTATAGTTTAAGGGCTCGAATAACTTACCTGGACGATTGCCTATCCAGTTTACCGCCTCTTGCTCTTCAATATCAGATATATCAGAGTCTGAGGAGCTGCTGTCGTCGTTGTTGTCGTGACAGTCTTCTAAATGGCTGCTGGGGCATTGGCCAATTTTGATGTCATGGCTGTCCGACTTGATGCATGGTTGGTCAAGGATAACTTCAGTGATAGCCTTGCATTCTTCTTCTGCACCAGCATGTTTTATTGCTTGGAGAACGTTCAGCTTGATCTCTTGATCGTTCAATCTCATAGTGAGTTCTCCCTTCTCTACATCAATCAGTTATCTTCATGTGGCTATGAAAGGTCGCCCCAGGATGATTGGTGAATTCTCGTCTGCTTCACAATCTAAAACAAGAAAGTCAGCAGGAAATATAAATTTATCCACTCTTACCAGAATATCTTCTATCTTCCCTTTTGGATGTATGTAAGAGCGGCCTGCCAGGTGCAGTACGACTGTTGTGGGTCGTGCTCTTCCAATACCTAACTTCTGAAACATAGATTTGGGCATTAAATTAATACTAGCACCAAGATCACAAAGTGCCTTACCCACAAATTTGTCTCCGATTATGCACGATATTATAAAGCTCCGAGGATCCTTCTTTTTCTGGGTTAATGTTTGTGCAGAATAGTCATGCATCCTTCTGTCAGTATAACCGTCTCAAATTCCCCAAGTCTGGATTTCTTCGACATAGCATCCTTGAGAAATTTGGCATAACCAGACATCTCCTTGATAGCATCTAACAGCGGAATATTAATGTTAACATGCTTAAAAATATCATAGATCTTCTTAAGCTGGGATTCCTGTTTCAATTTCTGTAACCTCTGAGGAAAGGGAGGTGGAGGACGATAATCTGCAATGCGTCCTTCCCACTACATTCGGATCTGAGGAGGCTTAGGTTCTTCATCCTTCTCCTCTATCCCTTCTGCTGTCGTGACAGGTGCATTGGCAACAGGCTGTTTGTCGTCTGCCGAGGCAGCGTTCCCAGCAGTCGATGTTAGGGCTGGTTCCTTAAGTGGTTCAGCTTCCTTCTCTGGCCCTGGTAATTTCCTCCCACTCATAGTAGTGATGGCTTTACACTGCTCATGTGTGGGTTGTCTAGCATTTTCAGTATCGCTAGGGAATCCTCCATTCTGCCTCGGTATAATATGCTGGGAAACCTGACCCATCTGTGTCTTCAGTGATTTCAGAGTAGCTTCATGGTTAGTCACCCGCATATATGTTTTATCCATGAATGACTCAGTCTTCTTGACGAAGTGTTTCATGTTCTCAATGTAGGTTCCTGTTTGAGACATAAATGTAGCCAAGGTCTGCTCCAATATACTAGTCGTGGCTGCCAGTGGCTGTTGTGGCTGCTGTTGCGGTTGTTGCCGAGTCAGTAATCTAGGTCCCCCTGATTTTGAGTGTTCTGTGCTTGAGGGTTCAGGGCATTGTTAGGGTTGCTCCAAGAGAATTTGGGATCCTTTCTCCAGTCGGGATTGTAGTTGTTGGAATTGTAGTTCTGCTTGTTGTAGTTCCCAACATACATCCCTTCCTCTAACTGTAGCGGACAATCTTCCGAACTGTGATTCCCATCGCAAGTTTCACATATCTCTACAGTAGAGTATACATGTTTTGAATCTTTTTTCAGTAGCTTTTCCACTGCTTCTGTGAGATATACAACCTGCGTTTTTAGGGAGTCGTCGGCCTCATAATCTTTCACAGCTAGTACTCGTCTACCCCCTCTTCTTGCTGTAGGCAACTGTTCCTCGTTCTTTGCCAAGTTTTTCAATACTACCATTGCTTCATCTGGATCTTTGTCCAACAGCAACACATTCGTTGCCGAATCAATTCTCATACGAGTTTGTAAGTTAGCAGCATTATAAAACTTAATTACCTGGTTCCAAACGGGGAATCCATGCATCGGGCAGTTCCTCAGTAGAGTGATAAATCTATCCCATGCCTCGTGCATTGGCTCGTCATCTTCCTTTTGAAAAGTAGCAATTTCGTTACGTAATCACTCAGAAAAATGTGAAGGATTAAAACGAGACAAAAATTCACGAGTTAAATCTACCTAAGTTCGTATTGAACTCGGCGTTAGTTTATTCCACCAAGTTTTCGCCTTGTCCCTCAATGAATGAGGAAATCACCGAAGCCTTAGTATCTCTGAATTTACTCCTGGTAGTCTAAACGAACCACAGATTTCCTAGAACGTTTTTCAGATGTTCTCTAGCATCCTCTGTAGCAGCACCCCTAAATTGGCCAGCGTTATTAATCATGCTGAACATGACAAGTTTCAGCTCGAAATTTTCAGCTTCTACGTCTGGCAGGGTGGTGTCTAGTTCCACGTGATCATTGATCATGTAGTCTCGGCATGACCGGCGTGCGGCAGCAGCAGGTGGATCAGCAGGTTGTCTGTTTCCTCCTTCTCTGACAGGATCATCAGGACCTCGGAGATTTTCTTAGTCGTTCCTCCTGTCTTCACGTCTTTCGTTCACCATTTCTTATAACTGTTCCTCTAAGTATTCGTTTCCTTCTACTAGGAGGTGGACTCGTTTCCTGAGGTTGCACGTTCGTTCGATTTCAGGATCTAACTGGTGCTCAGGTTCTTTTCCTCGTTGAGATCTGCGCATAAGCAAACAAAAGACCTTGTGAAAAGAACAGGGTGAACAATCCAAGTAAAACAGAAAATAAAAGAAAGTGCAGTAAAAGTAGGGTAAATATATGTTGCCAGTCCCCGGCAACGGCGCCAAAAACTTTTTGCGTGTAAAAGTGTCTATCGCAATGTAGTACAAGTCCACAAAACGGAAGTAGTAAAGTGATACGTAAGTATCAGATATCGTCTCCACAGGGACTAGGCTAATAGCTTTAACCTTAGGTTGCTGCACAAGAGGGAAAAGAAATAGTTTAATTGTGTGTCATGAGATAATAAAGTAGATTAAAAATAAAGGATGAAAATATTCAGAGTAAACAATGGGCTGGTATTGATCTGCTCCGTAGTGCAGGTATTTGCAATGTCTAAGACTTCATTGTTCTGTTGTAGCGCCTGTCGCGGTAGCACCTGCAGCGACAGCGGTCTGTTGTTGTCGCGGCAGCGAACACACAACTCAACACTTCAAGATTGGCAAGAATCCCTGCTATGTCTTGGCCTATCCTTAGGTCCAAGTCTGTCAATGAACACGTCTTGGATGATACCTCCCGGCGTGAATCGAAGGATGAACACTGATGTTGTTGAATTCTTCCTTAGCCACTTAACCTCGTCCTATCCCTAGGTCCGAGATAGTTCAATCATAAACTGGAGAACCCGTACTTATTCCTTTCATATACTTAACTCTCCCGATATTAAGTAAATGGGTAATCTCACAATGCTCTCTCGATACTCTTGCAAGATGTTGAAAACCAGAATAAGGAAACTTGAAGTCTATTTTATTGAACAGAAGAAATCCTAAAACAATGTAATCCTTGCAACTACTTTACAGAATCAACCCTTAACCCTAGGGGAAGTTTAAAACACGATGAGAAGGGGAAAATGACTAGGGTTTAGTGGAAGACGGCTAGAGAGTAAGATATCCTTCCCTAGGTCGAATTACATGCCTTTATATAGGCCTTGGGTTCAAGTTTTCTAACATGGCAAGAATACAAGTTTAAATTAAAGTACAATTCTGGTGAAGACTAAATCTTCAAAATATATGTCTTTAATTCGTCCTTCCTTCTTGCTTGGAGTTTCTTCCTTAAACTTTGGGCTTGGCCTTCATTCTGATCTAGGGCTCAGAAAAATATAAGAGTGCTTCACGACAGACCGACTTAATTTCCTCTTCCTGTCGAGCTCCACTTCACTTCTTCCCTTCACCATTGTTGTCGTCCTTAGCTGCCACGGCAGCGGCCGTGGCATCATCTTTCTTCTTAGTTGCAGTCCAGTGTTCCATCTCTGCTTCTCCACTACCTTTCATCTGCTACAGCAGCTAGCTGCAAAAGCAACCAATTTCAGTAGAAACTGTGCCATTTAATATAATTGTGATGTATGAATGAAATCTATCCTAAATGTAATGAATTATGCTTGAATGCAGCAGAAATATGGGTTAAATAGGAGATAAAATATAAAACTTTTACACACTCAGCAGAATTATGCTTCAATGACCATGTTGAAATGAAGACCACCTTGCCAGACGTTGAAGTTGAGAATTTCGAGCTAAAACCCGTTTTGTTCAGCATGTTAAATTCTGCTGGTCAGTTTAGTGGTGCTGCAACAGAGGATGTCCGAGAACATCTAAAAACTTTCCATGAAATCTGTGGATCGTTTAAATTGCCAGGAATAAATCCGGAAGTACTGAGACTCTGGTTATTTCCTCATTCACTGAGAGACAGGGCTAAAACTTGGTGGAATAAGCTAACGCCGGGTTCAATATGAACTTGGGCAATCTCTCTTGTGAATTCTTATCTCGTTTTAATCCTTCTCATTTATTTGAGAGATGACGAACCAATGCACGAGGCATGTGATAGATTTACAACTCTTCTAATGAATCGCCTGATGCATGGATTCCCCGTGTGGAATTAGGTCGTTAAATTCTACAATGCTGTCAATACACACACTCGTATGAGAATAGATTCAGCAGCAAATGGGATATAATTGGATAAATATCCAGACGAGGCAATGGTAGTGTTGAAAAACCTAGCAAAGAATGACGAGCAATTTCCTACAGCAAGGAGAGGAGGTAAACGAGGGGTAACTGTAAAGGATTATGAAGCTAACAATTCTCTGAAATCACAGGTTGCATACCTCACAAAGGTGGTGGAAATCTGCAGCAAAAAGATTCTAAGCTCGTATATGCTGCAGAAGAAGTATGTGAGACTTGTAGTGGGAACCACAGTTCGGAAGATTGTCCTTTACAGCTTGAAGAAGGGATGTGTGTTGGGAATTACAACAAGCCTAGAAACTACGATTCCAACAATTACAATCCCAACTTGAGGAAAGATCCTAAGTTTTCCTGGAGCAATCCGAACAATGCACTGAATCCTCAAATGCAGAACAACCAAAACAAAGGCGCACCCAGAATCCTGTCACGACAGCAGCCACGGGAATGACTAACCATGAGGCTACCCTGAAATCACATGAGACACATATGGGCTAGGTTTCCCAGCATATCAAGCCAAGGCAAAAGGGAAGATTCCCTAGTGATACTAAGGTCACTAGAAAACCCACACATGAGCAGTGTAAACCAATCACAACTAGGAGTGGGAAACGGTTACAAGGGCCGCAGATGAAGAGCATACCAAGTATGGAACCGACCCTAGATACACCTGTCGTGAACACTATCCCAGCAGAAGAAGAACAACCTGCTGCCGACACACCAGTCACGATAGGAGAGGGGACAGAGGAGCAAATAGAGGATGCTGAAGAATCTAAACCTCCTCAGATCCGACTACCATGTGAAGGACGTCTTGAAGATTACCGTCCTTCACCTCCTTTCCCACAGTGGTTACAAAAATAGAAACAAAAGTACCAGCTCAAAAAGATTTATGATATATTTAAGCAGGTTCACATTAACATATCACTGTTAGAAGCCATCAAGCAGATGCCCGGTTATGCGAAATTTCTCAAGAATGCCATTCGAAAAGATATAGACTTGGGGAATTCGAAACGATAAAAATGATAGAAGGATGCATGACTATTCTTCACAGGCATCCACCCCAGAAGAAGAAGGATCATGGGAGCTTCATCATACCGTGCATAATTGGCGACAAATTCGTGGGTAAGGCACTCTGTGATCTAGGCGCTAGCATAAATCTAATGCCCAAATCTGTGTTTCAGAAATTAGGTATTGGATGAGCATGGCCCACGATAGTCATGATGCAGCTGGCAGACCGCTCTTACGTGCAACTAGAAGGGAAGATCGAAGATATACTGGTAAGAGTGAATAAATTCATTTTTCCTGCTGACTTTCTTGTTTTAGACTGTGAAGCAGATGAAAACGCACCGATCATCCTAGGGCGACCCTTCCTAGCCACAGGCAGAACTATGATCGATGTGGAGAAATGAGAACTGACAATGAGAGTGAATGATCAATAAATCAAACTTAATGTTCTCCAAGAAATTAAACATGCTGATGTAGAAGAAGAATGCAAGGCCATCACTGAAGTAATTCTTGACCAACCCTGCATCAGGTCGAGCTGCCATGACATAAAGTTTGGTCACTACCACAACAGTCATCTAGAAGACTGTCACGGTAGCAACGACGACAGTGACTCCTCCGATTCAAAAACATCTGACACTAGAGGTTATGAGGAGGTAAATTGGATAGGCAATCGTCCAGGTAAGTTCTTCGAGACTCTTAATTATACCTCGAATGAACATATAATCCAGAAGCCTTCAATTGAAAAACTACCTGTTCTAGATCTTAAGCCCCTGCTAGGGCAGCTAAAATATGTATTTCTTGGTTTAAATGATATGTTGCCCGTAATCATCTCTTCCAAGTTAATGCAAACACAGGAGCAACAACTAATCAGAATGCTACAGCAGCATAAGAAGGCCATTGGATGGACGATAGCTCATATCCAAGGCATCAGTCCGGCATTATGTATGCACAAGATTCTCTTAGAGGATGATCATAAACCGACTATTGATGCCCAGAGACGTTTGAACGAGGCTATGCGAGAAGTGGTGAGAAAATAGATTATCAAATGGCTTAACGCCGAAATCATATAGGCCATCTCGGATAGAAAGTGGGTGAGCCCAGTGCAATGTGTGCCCAAAAAGGGAGAGATAACCGTGGTAACCAATGAAGAAAACGAGCTAATCCAAACTAGAACTATGACCGGTTGGATGGTTTGTATGGATTGCTGTAAGCTTAATAATGCTACCTAGAAAGACCATTTTCCCTTACCTTTTATTGATCAAATGCTTGATAGATTAGCGGGGAAACCTTACTATTGTTGTCTTGATGGTTACTCAAGTTATAATCAGATAGAAATTGCACCGGGGGATCAAGAGAAAACTATCTTCACATGTCCGTACGTCACTTATGCTTTTCGGAGAATGTCATTTGGGCTCTGCAATGCACCAACAACTTTCCAAAGGTGCATGATGGCAATATTCTCCGACATGGTGGAGGACTTCCTAGAGATTTTCATGGACAACTTTTTCCGTCTTTGGAGATAGTTTTGAAGGTTGTTTAGGCAACTTGCAGAAGGTCCTTGAAAGATGAGAAGAGGCAAACTTGGTCTTGAACTAGGAAAATGCCAGTTCATGGTGAATGAATAGATAGTACTAGGCCACAAAGTGAGCTGTCGCGGCATAGAGGTGGACAAAGCCAAAATAGAAGTCATCGGAACGCTGCCACCGCCCACAACAGTCAAGGGGATTCGGAGTTTCTTAGGGCCTGCTGGGTTTTATCGACGATTTATTGAAAATTTCTCAAAGATTACTAAACCCCTATGCCACCTACTGGAGCAAAATCGTCCCTTTGATTTCAATGTTGAATGTACTGAGGCATTTAGAATTCTAAAGGAGAAGCTGGTAATAGCCCCGATCGTACAACCACCAGACTGGAGTTTGCCATTTGAGATAATGTGTGATGCCACTGACTATGCTGTCAGGATAGCACTAGGGAAGAGGAAGGATAAGCTCTTCCATGTGATTTACTATGCCAACAAAACACTGAATGATGCCCAAGTGAACTACACCACGACAGAAAAGGAACTATTAGCGGTGGTGTTCTCAATCGACAAGTTCCGTCCGTACAAACTTGGAACAAAGGTGGTGGTCGAAACATACCATTCAGCACTAAAGTATTTGTTCACGAAAAAGGATACAAAATCGAGACTGATACGTTGGATTCTGCTGTTCCAAGAGTTCGACATTGATATCAAGGACTAAAAGGGAATATAAAACCAAGTAGCAGACCACTTGTCGAGATTAGAGACGGGAAGGAGCCAATCGACAGATAGGACCAACATATTGGAGATCTTTGATGTATGGGGAGTCGACTTAATGAGACAATTCCCAGTATCTTGTGGGAACCTGTACATCCTACTGATAGTGGATTATGTGTCCAAGTGGGTAGAAGCGATCACCACTCAGAAAAATGACGCCAAAATTGTTCAAAGATTTCTACACAAGAATATCTTCTCCAGATTTGGCAAACCCAGGACGATACTTAGTGATGAGGGGAGACACTTCGATAACAGGGTAATTGTTGCTGCCTTGAGAATATACAGAGTAAAGCACCGAATTGCAACAGCATACCACCCTCAAACCAATGGGTAGGCCGAGATATCCAACCGAGAAGTAAAGAACATACTTGAGAAGATGGTTAAACCCACTCGAAAGGATTGGTCTCTACATCTCAATGATGCACTCTGGGCCTATAGGACAACATTCAAAACACCATTGGGGATGTCACCCTATAGACTCATCTGTGGGAAAACATGTCACTTACCTATTCAGATAGAACACAAAGCTTACTGGCTATCAAGGCAGTAAATATGGACTGGGATAAGGCATGACAAAAGAGGTTACTGGACTTGAATGAAATTGATGAAATTCGAGCAATGGACTACGAAAATGCCAAGATCTACAAGGACAAAACCAAATGGTGGCACGACATGAAGCTGTTGCCACGACAGTTTTGCCCAAGGCAGCATGTGTTGTTATTTAATTCTAGGTTAAAGCTTTTCCCGGGAAAGCTTAAATCTAGATGGTCCGGTCCTTTCCAAGTTGTCCAGGTTTTCCCCCATGGTGCCATTACAATCAAGTCCCTAAAGGACGAGCATCAGCTCAAAGTCAACAGACAGAGACTAAAGCAATATCAGGGGACTGAAGCCCCAAGGATACATGAAGTAGTTACATTAAGAGATGCCCCTCAAGGCATTCCTAATTTAACTTAGTTTTTATTATTTTATTTTATTTTTTAAGAATTAAGATTTTTTTAGGAACTAAGATTTTATTTTAATATTATTTATTTAATTATTTTTAGGAAATAAAGGAAGCAAGGCCAAGAGAAGGAATGAACCAGCCCACCACATTAACAATAGCCCAAAAAGCCCAATGAACGAGTTTGTCGTCACAACTTGTCATTAGCTGTCGCGACAGACGCGGAGAAGAAAAATGTCATGGAGCTGTCGTGATAGACACGCAAACGCATAACAGATGCGCAAGAGACACATAAACACGTGACAGACGCGTCAGAAACCACATAACAGCTGGCCCCGTTATTCACGTCTGCCGTTACAGCTCCAACGGGCAAAAAATCACCCTTCTATATAAACCCCCAGTCACTATTCACTTCTCATCTCATTCTCATTCTCTGAACTTGTTTTCTCGGTTTTAGATCTCAAAATTTTCTTTACATTTTTCTACAGTCCTTGCAAATGGCTAGCAGACAAACCCGTCGCAGTGCTGCCTCCACTTCTGTCGTAGCAGTATCCACTCTAAGCCATAATGCCATTCCAGACCGTTTCGCCTCCACTGGCTCTGCCACGAGATACTACAGCTCTTTCCAGAAGAGGGACATGTGGGAGGAACGAGGGTTTATCTACACAGAACCCACGCGAGATCTAGGGCTCGAGAAACTTCATAGCAAAGAAAATCCAAGCCCTCAAATGGAAGCAATTTGCTACTCAACCCGAGGAGATGAACAGCACACTCGTCAGAGAGTTCTACGTTGTCGTCGATAGCAAAGAGGCCAAGACAGTAACAATTCAAGGTAAACAACTCTCCGTCGAGCCTACATACATCAACACCCTCTACGAATTATATGTGAGTAAGAAGGAGGACTCCCCCAAAAGATTTATGAATAGTCTATCACTGGTAGACTACGACGCGATAATGGTAGAGGTCACCGAGGAAGGGACGGAATGGAACAATGACCCTTGCTCATTCCATTTTAAATGAAAGGAAAATAAATGTCGGCCGCTACTTACGAGATGGAATACTTGAGTGTGCCCTCTGACCGTTGGGTCCCCTCGTCTTCCCATACCTCATCACCGCCATCTACCGGGGCCACAATGTACCGGAGATTGAGGAAGACGTCAAAGTCCAAGGAAAGGGGTGGACGCAGCGGAACATTTACAGCCTGATGGAGTTAAAAGCTACCACCCCGCTGTCATACTTAAACCCCTCTGACGCGACAGACCAGACGGTAGGCCCCAGTTCCCTAAGATCTGCCACAGTAGAAGAATAGCAGACGACAGCAACACCTCCACCAGACACCTCCACCCAGATTTTGTCGACGTTGAAAAGGATGGAGGAAATGCAGCTCGGACTAATGGGCTTTATAAGGGACTTCACGGCCGCAGCGATAAGTTTTATTCATACTGATTTACATTTACCCATGTGACATTCCCTTCTTTCCCAAACCAATTCTTTGCCGCCCCCACACCTACCCCTGCTGCAAGCCTAAAAACCCCCTCTGCTGCTTCCACACCTACCCCTGCCACGAAAGGAGAAGGGGGCAGGCAGTCTGCCACAGCCAGAAGAGAAAAGAGAAAGGACCCCCTCCTGGAAATCGACCCTAAATATTGGGAGGGGTTCTCCTCCTCTTTAGTTTTGCAAGATTCTAACTCCGAGCCCTCAGTTGCCTGAGATATCTCCAAGGACTATTCTCCGATGAAGAGGAAGAAGCTCACCGAGACTGTCGAAGGACCCTCCGGTTAAGGCAGATATGCCAGCAGCAGCAATAGCTCCAACGTTGAGGTCGAGGTTATGGACAAGCCCCCACACATCTCACCAACACGTGTCTAGCCACCTAACGAGGCAAAGAAGAAAACAACCTCTTCCTCTCCCAGCACCCTGCCTGCCTCTACCATGAAAGTCACAGCCTGTCGGCAGGTCCAGATCAGCAGCAGCGGTGATGACAACTCCTCAAATTAAGTTTCTTTCTTATATTTTGTTGTCTTTGTTGTTTTATCTTTTTTGTGATGTAGTTTGTTTATCTGTTTTTATCTTTCATTTTGTCATGCATTGAGGGCAATGAAACCCTCGAGTTTGGGGGTGGCATCCCTCTATTTAATGAAGTTGTTAGTTGTGTCTAAATTTCGTGTCTAAGTATTAGTTATTCTTAAGTTTATTTTTGTGTTATAAAAATATAAAAGCAAAAATTTGGCTTAAATCTTTAAACTGAACTTACCTGCCGCGACATACTCTGTCGTGACAGTGCCTTTAGAATTATTTTAGGAACTGTTTAGAGCCTTGCAATAGTTATGATCTTTAGAACAACTTTTGTGACTCTTATATGATGTCTATACTTCTATTCGTAAACTAGAGTAGGAAAGCTTAACCACTTGAGTTGCCCCTAGATGTGCCTAACACTAGCTCTAGGAAAAGAATACAATAAATGAAAAACTTAGACTCAATACCCCTAGAGGTGCCCAATACCGGCTCTAGGAAGATAGCTAGAGGTGCCCAAAAATAAGCTCTAGTCAAATCAAAATAAGAAAAAACATGGAGTTTAATTTAGAAAAAACTAAAGGAGAATTGCCTCTACAAAATGAAATTTGGCATAAAAATTCAAGTGGGTAGCATAACTACTCTGGTAAACTAAAGGAGTCTAGGCACATATATGTTCACAAAACATGCACACACTGCACAAGAACTATAGCATGGTTCTGAATAAATCTAGAAATGCCTGACAAGGTACTGCTCCTGATAAGGCATGAGTGGTAGGTAATGAAAATTTCACTGAATTAAGCCAAACCAAAAAGTTTTTATTTTTAGTTAGGTCATATTTGGTTGAGGGCAAGAAAGAACTTGAGTTGTGGGTGTGTTGAGTGTACAAAAGTTCTATATTTTACCCCTTACTTAACCCATATTTCCGCTGCATTAAAGCACAATTCGTTGCATTTAGGTAGATTTTTGCATATACATCACGATTAGATAAAATAGAATAGTTGCTACTGATTTTGGTCACTTTTGCAGGTATCTGCTGTGGCCACTGTCGTGGCAGCCATGACGACAGCATTGGTGAGGTGGAAGAGTGAAGTGGAGCTCGACAGATAGAGGACTTTAAGCCGGTCTGTCGTGGACCACTCCTATATTTTTCTAAGCCCTGAGGCAGAATGAAGGCCAAGGCCAAAGTTCAAGGAAGAAACCCAAAGCAAGAAAAGAGGACGAAATAAAGCCATCTACTCGGAAGATTTTTATACTTTAGTTTAAACTTGTATTCTTACCTCATTAGAAACATTGAACCCATGGCCTATATAAAGGCATGTAATTCGACCTAGGGGAGGATATCTCATTCCTAGTCGTCTTCCCCCAAACCCTTGTCATTTTCCCCCTTCTCACCATGTTCTAAACTTCCCCTAGGGATAAGGGTTGATTCTGTAAAGTAGTTCCAAGGATTGTACTGTTTTAGGAATTTTATGTTCAAGCAATAAAAACTTCAAGTTTATTTATTCTGGTTTTCACATCTCGCAAGAGTATCGGGAGAACATTTTGAAGTTATCTATTTGTTTGATATCATGAGAGTCAAGCATACGAACGAAATAAATACGCGTTTTCCAGTTTATGGTTAAACCATCTCGGCTTAGGGATAAGTACGAGGTTAATTGGCTAAGGAAGAATTATTGCCAAGCTTGAGCCTAAGGATAGGACAAGTCATAACAAGGACTATTGCCAAGCTTGAAGTGCAGAGTTGTGTGATCGTTGCCGTGACAACAACAGACTTCTGCCGCGACAGGTGCTGTCGCGATAGGGACGACGACAGAACAAAAGTTTCTATTCAGTGCAACACCTGCACTGCCGAGCAAATCAATACCGGCTTATTTCTTAACCCTGATCTTTTACTCCTTTAATTTAGTTATTATTCACGATTACTCTACAATCATTTTAAACTCTTTTTTTCTCTCGTCCAGCAACTCTAGGATAAAGCTATTTCCAGTCCATGTGGAGACGATATCCGATACTCCAAGTATCACTATACTACTTGCGTCGTGTACACTTGCACTATTTGCGATAGCACTTTTGACACGCAACAGAATGCATCGTGGATCTCCAAAGGATCATCATCTTTATTGCCCCCTTCCAGCCTTGAAAAGTTATCGGCAACATGGTTCTCCGTGCCCTTCTTGTCTTTCATTTTGATGTCAATTTTTTTTACTCAGCAAAAAAATTATTTTTAAAAATTCTAAAGCTCTAGCCTGGTTGAGAACCTCATTAAAAACCTCCCTAAACTTAAATGAAGGAAAAGAGTACTCAACAACCAGGGAAATACATGAAAAAAAATCGCCTTCCATATAACCAAACTCCTGAAACATCACCAGCAAAAACAAAACCAAGCAAGGCATGGCACAAGAATAAAACGTAATATCGAACGAATTAAACGAGGTTTGACATCTTTGTTAGCAATAAAAATCTCAATTATCGAATGGTTAGTGTGGACAATTACTTTTTTACAAATAAAGTAGGAACAAAAATTTGTCAAATGCGAAAACTACAACTAGTAATTCCTTTTCAGTCGTGGTGTAATTCAATTGAGCTCCATTAAGGGTTTTACTAGCGTAATATATCACATGAAAATTTTACCTTTCTGCTAGCTTAAAACGTCTCCTACTGCGAAATCGCTCGCATTGCATATGAGCTCGAAAGGTAGGGTCCAATCAAGGGGAATGACAATGGGTGCCATGGCAAGTTTCTTTTTAAGGGCTTCAAATGTTGTGGCACAAGAATCATCAAAATTAAAAACATTGTCTTGTTCAAGCAAATTACACAAGGGTTTAGAAATCAAAGAAAAATTATGAATGAAACTTATGTAAAAACCTGCATTTTTGAGAAAGCTTCGGATCCCTTTGAATGAATTTGGTGGCGGCAATTTCTCAATCACATCTACCTTGGCCTTGTCTACCTTGATTCCCTTAGATGAGATTTTTTGTCCTAGCATGATACCTTTATCCACTATAAATTGGCACTTCTCCTAGTTTAAAACTAGGTCAGATTCTTCAAAGCGTGCTAACACATTCTCTAAATTTCTGAGGAAATTATCAAAATTGTCTCCGAATACCGAGAAGTTGTCCATGAAGATTTCGAGAAAATCTTCCACCATATTGGAGAAAATCGCAATCATACACCTCTTGAAGGTTTCCGGAGCATTACATAATCCGAACGACATCATCTAAAATGCATATGTAACATAGGGGCACATGAAGGTGGTATTTTCTTGGTCGTCCGACGTTATGACAATTTGGTATTAACCTAAGTATCCATCAAGAAAACTATAAAAGGATTTTCCTACAAGACGGTCAAGCATTTGGTCAATAAAAGGGTAAAGGAAAATGATCTTTCCCAGTAGCCTTATTTAACTTACGGTAATCCATACAAACTCTCCAACTAGGGACAATCCTAGTTGGAATGAGTTCATTGTTTTCATTACTTACCACAGTTATACCTCCCTTTTTCGGTACACATTGTCCCAAACTTACCCGTGAACTATCAAAAATAGGATATATGATATTGGCGTCAAGCCACTTGATGATTTCCTTCATGGCATGATTAAGCCTTCTCTTAGCCTCAATGGAAATTTTATGGCCATCCTCTAACAAGATCTTGTGCGTACACAATGCTAGACTGATTCCCTTCAGGTCCGCAATTGTCCAACCTATTGCCTTTTTGTGCAGAGCCAACATGTCAATCAACATCTTTTTTCCTGTTTAGGCTGCAACTTCGAAGAAATGATTACGGGAAAAATTTGATTGTTTTCCAAATAAACATATTTCAATTGCCATGGAAATGGTTTTAATTCTAAGACATGGGGTTGCTCAATAGAAGGTTTTTCAAGTTTACGTTCCTTACTTGAGTAATCAAGGGATTCAAAACTTTTACCGGTCGATTTACAATCCAATTCGCCTCTTGTTGTGCCTCACAATCTGACTCTGTAGGTTCTTCTAACTCGGGAAGAGACTTGTTGTGGCAATACTCCTCCACATAGAAATTAAATTCAGTGGTGGCCTGAATGACTTGGCATTCTTTTGGAGCATCATCATACTTTAAGGTTTTGAAAACATTGAGCGTGACTTGCTGCTCATTTACCAGCATAGTGACCAGTCCTCTCTCAACATCAATCAATGTCCTTCTCATTGCTAAGAATGGTCTCCCAAGACTAATAGGTGTGAACTCATCTACTTCACAACCCAAAACAATAAAGTTAGCGGGAAAAATAAATTTATCCACTCTTACCAAAATGTCTTTGATTTTTCCCTCTAGATGTGCATAAGATCTGTCTGCAAGTTGCAGTATGACTATATTGGGTCTTGCTGTAACGCCCTGATTTCGAGCCTAGAAGAAATTAAGTTTGACTAGAGATCAGGGTTAGTTCGGGGGTGGTTCAGGGAAAACATGGTTCAGGATATGAGAAAATTATGTGAATATTTTCTTATATCTTCTAGAAATATGTAGAAAGGTTTGGTAAAGTTAATTTTAGAAAATAGATTTTGGAAGATCGAGATTTCAGATTATTGACTATTTTGTAAAAAGTGCAAAATCTATTTTTAAGGACTGTTTTGAAATAGGGCCAAAAATTAGAATCTTTAGGGAGCTAAAATAGAATTAATAAGACTTTTCCCTTAAATAGACTATTTTAAATGGATTTATTAAAAAAGAAATAAAAAGGTTTTTAATCGTCTAAAAGGCTATATGACGTAACTTTCATTTCTCTCATTTTTCCAAACAGCCAAACACTCATTTTTCTCTCCCAAACTTTAGAGATTTCCATCTTTCTACCTCTTGTTGGTTTGCAAATGATTTCCTTGGTTTTCCTTCCATTGATCTTGGTGCAATCTTAAAGAATTTCTACAAAATCTTGTCATTTGAAGGAAAATGCAAAGGTTAGAGGTGAATTTTGTTCAACTCCTCTAATCAAGGTTCTTTAATGAAATTCCCAAGTCTCGGGCTCTCTAAATATGGTTATTGACAATGTTTTATGATTTAATTGATGAAAATTGGTAAATTTAAATGATGATTTCTCAAGATTTTCGAATGAGGTACTATTTTAGATGATTGGAGATTGATTTTAATCAAGATTTAGATGTTAAATTATGTTGAATAAGGGTTTTATCATAACAATCCTGAAATAGATTGGATCTCTAGTTTTTTAGGTTGTTAGATTTGGGGTTTTTGCTTGATAATGTGGTTTTGGTGTTATTGGAGGTTTATGGATGCAATTAGGGTGTTTTTGGATGTTAATTGATAATTATAACTAGATGAAAGTGTTAGATTTTGGTTGGGTTGAGTTTAAAGAGTAATTGAAGGTGTTTTTGGTTGTTCAGAAAGGCGTTTTGGTGTTTTTTGTAACCCCCTCGACCCGGCCTAGGCGATACACCGAACCGAACAGGTCACACGGGGAATATTAAAGTAAATTGGGAAGATTTACCTCAATAAACAACCTTTTTTTCTTTTTATCTCATCTACATACGAATTATGTTCCTATGAGTTAAACATTGCAGCGGATCAAACACACCCAAACGTTCATCAATTTCGTCCAATTTAATTTTTAGGGACTAATTTGTAGTTTTCCCAATTCGCAAGGACTTAAAGCAAATTCATGTTACCAACCATTAATTAGTCTCATAGCATGCATCTTTTTCAAATCACAGCTCAAAATAATCATTCATGCTCATTGAATTGCATCCACAACATTTAGGGACTAAAACACAAAGAATCAGAACTTCAGAACATGCCATTAACCAACTTAACTACCACTCGTTTCGGAACACTAGGCCCTGTTCCGAAACACATAGCGTTCCATTAACTAACATAGTTGTCACTTGTTCCGAAACACTAAACCATGTTTCAACACACGAGCTCGTACCGAAACACCTTTGAAGTGTTTCGAAACCATGGTTTCCAATAGCAAATCGTACCGGAATGGAACTTACTCGTTTCAATACACCAAGGCCATTTCAGGCACCCCGTTTTGATACAGGCTCGAGTGTTTTGAAACATTTGGGCCTGTAATGATAGATTTTGCTGGTTTTTCACCCCAAATTCTAGCTTAAACCAATCGAACATGTTTCTAACATGCATACATCATACATAAACATTGTTCCTCAAACATAAGTAGCAATTTTAGCATTCAAGCATGGCTAATTGCATTGCATCAAGGAAAATCTAAAGGCATGCATCCTAGCAACAAAGCCACTCAAGAGTTAAAACTCAACCCAAAACTTTAAACACCAATTAAAGGCCTTTTACAAACCATTAAGGGCATTATAAACATGCCTCAAAACAGGGAGTTCCAAAATACAATCTCCCAACATATAGCATCCACCCATTGTCAATTATTATTACTAATAAGCAAATATAAAATCATACTTGAGCTTAGTGAAATTCCTTGGAAACCTTCTTGCCTCTAAGTTATCCCCACAAGCTAATTCTCTGCATTGTTGGAAAAAGAGAGCGTAAACATATATGCTTAGTGAGGGAAAGCTCATTTTAAACAACAACAATGCAGTTTTTCGAAACAATCTTTCAATTAGAAATCTCAACATCATCATGTACTTTCTATCTCATACATGAAATCATTTTCATAGCAAAACCACATCACTTACGTCACATGTACCATCTATCTCATGCATTAAAAAATGCAAAGTTTCAAGGCATAGCCTTACATGCTTAAATCTCAAAAAGCATTTCTCAAATCATATTCTCCAATGTAAATCATTATGCCTAAAAGCAATTATAACGAGGTACATGTTAATCTCATAATCAATCTCATATATTGGCATTTTAACAACATTACTCGGATGTGCGGATAGCTTGACTAAATGTCAAGTCCTACCACGGTGGAATCTCACATCATCGGACTCTTATGGCAGCATCTCTCATTGCCACAAAGCTTGGGTGTTTCATGAAGACCTACCCCGATGGAATCTCACATCACCGGACTCTCACTTTGGAACGGGATGGCACTACCCTCATTGCCCTAACCAAAGAGCACGTACAAATTTTGTATTTTATAGTGCACTTCTCATCATATTGGTCGACCAGTTATATCCGGTAACAATCATCTCATCTCATGCCAATATACTCATTTTCAACATCATTTACCTACTATTTTTCAATTCATAAACATAAACCATTTCTCATCCCATTTCAAAAGCATAAACAATGCATAGCATTTTCTCAACAAGTTCTATCTTTTTGAAAGCATAAATCTATCTCTTGGGATCGCCTAAATCATCAAATCATTTCTCAAAACATACATAAAACAATAGGTGCATTTCTATCTTCAAAACAAGAGCATGATCATAAAACCAATGGGATAAAACAGAGAAACGGGAGCGAAACATCTCAATTGTCGATGCGAAAATAAGGCTTAACCTCAATTCCACTCTCCGACACGCGAAACCTCAATTGCTTACTCGAAAATCAAGCTTCCGAAGCTCCCGGAACTTCACCCAAAGCTTCCGAAGAATTCTCCTCTCCAATCCTTGCTTTTCTTCCAATTTGACAAGTTTTCTCTTCAGGAAACTTGAGGAAAATCAAGAGAGATCTTAAGGAAAGAGTTGGAATTTAAGTGAGAAAAAGAAAGAGGAAGAAATCTGGAAATTGAGAGAAAAGAGAGAGTGATTGGCTGAAGAAAAAATTAGAAATGAAAGAGTTACGTCCAATTTTGTTTAACAAAATAACCACCTCTCTTTTAGTTAAGAAATCCACCCTTTAATTTTTAATTAAACATTTAAAACACATAACAAAATATAGAAAAGGCTCAATTTCCATAAAGGTCCCTAATGATTCTAAGAATTTGACTCTTCTTTAAAAATTACACATTTCCACAGTTTTAAATCTTTACAATTTGGTCACTGCCCAAAATGTACACATTTTATAAAATTGATTTTACCAAACCCATCGATATAATTTTAGATGATTTTATAAAATTTTCCCATATTTTTACCTTATCCCAAAATAATGTTTTCACTGAACCATCCTTAAAGACTCGAATATCCAACTCTAGGTTCGACTAACCCAAACCGATGCCTAAAACACCTATGCCTAAAACCGGGGCGTTACATTTTTGGGCAGTGCAACAAGATAACATTGGTTGCTGGTGATTATAATGCATTAAGATGCATTAATCCTCTATTTTTGTGTGGTATAAACTGAGGAGTTTGTATCGGACACAATTGGTGAAGTTTCGGAAGCTTGATTTCACTTCAGCAAAGCAAGTGAGGTGTAGTCGATGAGTGTAATTGGTTGTAAAGTGCTGTCAAGGACTTGAAAGCAAGGTTTGGGGGTTTAAATTGAGTTTGAAACACTAATCTAAACTCGAAACTAAGTTTGAGTTGTTTCACTCTCATTTTCTTGGTTTTTATCCCTTTGGTTTTATGATCATGCTCCTGTTTTGAAGATAGAATTACACCTACTATTTTATGCATGTTTTGAGAAAAGATATGATGATTTACATAATCTGTAACCCCCGTAGCCCGGCCTAGACGGTTGACCCGAACTACGAAGATTACACGGGGAAAACCAAAGTCAACCCGAAAGTCAACCTTGATTAACGACCCTTTTTTTTTCCTTTTTAATCTTGTCTAGATGCACATTGACCTTAGGTGTGGTCACACAAACACCATGCTCAAAGATCACAAACATCAGAGATCAAACAGGGACCCAATTGAACAAATTACAACTTTAGGGACCAAATTGTAAATTCTGATAAATTAAGGGATTTACCCCAAATTAAAGTTACCATCTTGAAATTAGTCAGGTTTCATGCTTCTCTGTGAAATTTCAGCTCAAAAGGACATCCACAGCTCATGCAATTGATCAAACATGATTCAGGACTAAAACGTAAACAAAGCAAAACATATAAAGATACTTTTAACTGAATTTAACGGTCAGGTATCGATACACCTGATGTCGTATTGATACGCGGGGAAGGCAGTAACCAAACTCGAGCAACGGTATCGATACGATATCCCCTGTACCGATACGACATTCAAACTTTACCCAGATGAGTATCGATACCCCCACAACCGTACCGATACGCCTGGGCAGAAAAGGGCATATTTGGCTCAGGCGTATCGATACGCGAGCCCGAGTACCGATACCCCTGTCTGAAATCGACTTGAAAACAGCATCAAACATGCTTCAAACATCAAATTAACAACACCAAATCATTCCTCAAAGATGAACAACATGCAGAGACCATAAATGCATCATCAATTCAACAAATAACCAACACATATGGAAAGCCCCAAATTCAAAAGCATACTTCCTACTCAAACTATCCATTTAAGCATAAACTTTCCAAAGCAACCACAACTAAGCCAAATCATGTTCAACAACATTAACAACATCATTTAACATACATGATCAACATATACGATCATAATAACAACAATCCGAGAGATTCTACCCCATTGCCCTTATTAACTATAGCTATTCACCGAGACATACATCTCCATTGGAGTCCACCTTGAATCCCTTGCTCCTTGCTGTCCAAGCTTCAGGAATCTGCATTGATGGACAAAAGGAGCGTAAGCACATAATGCTTAGTGAGGAATGCTCAAAACCAAAACACCATCAATGCAGCGGGTCTTTAAAACACATTAAAACCAACCCGATTTGCTTTCCAAAACCATGTTCGAAAACTCTTTTCAACATCAAGTTCAAATCATTCATAAACACCATATGCCAAGCTTTAAATAAAACCATGGAAAACACATCCTTTCCACAACATACCTTTCTTTAACTTGGAAACCACATCAAGCAAGAAACCACTTAAAACCATAATTCAATCAAACCATTTCATGCATTTAATCAAGGCAACATAAAACCATAGCATCATCATCACATGCCTTTAACATCAAGTCATACATGACTCCAATGCAACATAGGTGATCCATGCTCTCATGCATCATTTATCAAATGATAACCAACACTTGTTCAACATACAAGTAACATGCTTTCACTAGCATCATACACATCTCATGCAACAATGCATCTTACCAAGCATCTCATGATTCTCATGCAAACATGCATCAATTCAAGCATCTCATGCTTCACATGCAACCATGCATCATTTCAAGCAATCCCATGCTTCACATGATCAAGAACATTATATTGGCTTCCAAGAGATCAACCATAATCACTTTCCACTTTTCAACCCGATCGGATACGCGGATTACAAGCGTGTCCCAACGCTTCCTACACTCTACCCAATCCAAGGTCTTCCAAATGGGCAACAACCTCCATTTGACCTTAACAACCTAAGGTTCCCATGTATGGACTTTTAAACACCATACAACCTTAGCTTTTCCTCAAGGTTACCATGTATGGACTTTCAACCACCATACACCCTTGACATGCACAAGGTCTTCCCGTATGGACTTTCAACCACCATACAACCTTTGCATAACCGATTGGTAGTTGTAGACATCATCTAACGAGATCCGGGACATCACACACAAGATCCACACATGGACTTAACCATTGCCATTGTGATCTTAACAAGTACAAGGTTCTCACATAAGGACTTTTAACCACCTTACAACCTTTACTCAACCAAGTCTACCGTGGGCAACAACCTCCACTACGACCTTAAGAAACCGAGGTCCTCCCGTGGGCACACCCTCCACTGACCTCATCTCGTTAGGAATACTTGAGGGGAGTTTACCCGGTCCACACTTGACCACTCCGCCATCAAGGCGACTTTATTCACGGTGCACCCAATCCTATAGCCGGCTAATTATACCCGATCAACGAACCAAGAACCATTCACATCTCTTGCCAACATAACCATCTTACCATAATATCCAATGTTCCACATGCATAAACATAATGCAAGGCCATCACATCATTAGCTCAATGATTCACATGCATAAACAATATGCACAAGGTAACAATTATCATCATTATTCATCATCAACTCACTGTTTTTAAGCATCATACAAAGCCATTGATCAACATGCAACACTATGCATCAAAATCACAATTTCCATAAACAAAACCAAGGATCCCTTACCTTGAGCATCCCTTTCAAATGACTTTCAAGACCAGCATTTAACCATGCTAAAAACATGCTTACTAAACAGAATTAAACCATGCAATAACACATGCATATCAATCATCAACCACAATTGATTTTAAAACCAAATCATACACAATTTTAGAGCAAAACCCCCTTCACTTACTCTTGAGCTTAGCAAAGTTGTTTAGACTTAAACTAAGCTCCCAAAAAACCTTCAAACCTTGTTTCAAAAGCTGAAATCCCAACTTCACTCACCGATTACCAAACAAAGCTAGCCAACAAGCTTTCCAAGCTTCCGAAACCTTCCGAAAACACCTCCAAGGCTCAAGGATCAACCTCCCCTGTTTCAAGCACATAAAAACAGAACATTAATGCATCCTTATGCATTAAAACACCAGCAACATCAACACAACTCGCTGCTCATCACAAATCTAACAATTTGGCTACCAAACACAACCGAAATCACCTCCAAACACTTCCAAAACTTAACCCAGCCAAGATCCATCACTTCTAACCATTTTTATACATCAAATAACATGCAAAATGATCACAACCACGTCCTTATACCTCCAGGTATAACAGATCACCAAAAACACTCCAAAAACAACCAAAAACTCAAGCCAAACTTAGGAAATTCAACCTATCCGGGATTGCATTGATTAAACCTCAACTTCTAATCATTTTAGCATTCATTTAACATCATTTTAACACCTCAAAACCCTGCTTAAACAGATCACACGAAATTTTCACCAAAATCACCAAATCTTGCATTTTAGCCAAAAATCAAGATCTCAATTGAAAAGACTTTAATAAAACATGAATCAAGGATTGAGAACTTAGGAATTTCAGTAAAGAACTGATAGTTTAGAGGAGAAGGACGTTCTTACCTCCAAACTCGAATTTCTCCATTTTAGAGCCAAAATGCTTGATGAAACAATTTGCAATTTGAGAGGTTTTGATGATGAGATGATTAGGAATCAAATGAGAGTTGAAATGAGGGATTAAGATGTCAAAATCAGAGAAAGAAATCTGAGGAAATCTTGTTTGGGTAGAGAGAAAATGAGAGAAAAGAGAATTTGAGAGAAAATAGAAAAATTAGTTAAGATTTGGTTAAAATGATTTCCCTCTCTTTTCTTAATCTTTAAAATCAGATTTTAGACTTAAAATATCTTAGAAAAATCTGGAGAAATCCTTTTTGGAATAATAGCTCCTTAAAGATTCAAAGTTTCAATCCTTTATAAAACTGTCCCGCAACTTTCAAAAATTACATTTTGGTCACTAGCCAAAATGTCAACCTTCCGAACCTCATTTTCCAAAATTGATTTCACAGTTCACTTTTATATATTAAAAGATGATTTTAGAATATTTTTCCATATTTTTAATGCAACCCGAACTAGGTTTTCCTAAATTCCCTCTTTTATATTCGATCAGCACTTTGACCGAACCGGTCAACGCCCAAAACTTCTGAGCCCAAAACCGGGGCGTTACAACTCTCCCCCCCTTAGGAAATTTCGTCCTCGAAATTTCAACCGGCGAAAAGAGAACAACAACCTTCTCAAAGCAATACACAAGGCAACACAAAAGCCTCAACCAATAACACTGATCACTTCCCATACAAAACTTCCACCACACACTGTCCACAAATCCACACTCTCAAAGGTAACCACGACTTAACCTTCCACACAACCAGACAATACACAAACCCAACGTCAACCTGAGGAACTTCAGCTCTTACAGCAAACAACACTGTAATACACATCTTCCAACAATTGCCTACACAAAGACAACAACCAAACCAACTCAGCCACTAGGCAACCTCTCAACCTCAACAACTCTTGCGATTCCCAAACCTTTTCCAAAGATTTTCCCAACAAGCAGAAATCCTTAAACATCAACTGTTCACACAAACTCTCTAACGAAGCTGACAATCCTTTACACCCATCAAAACATTACCATAACAGCTCACCAGCACCAAAAACCAGAATCACATCACAACCTCAACTTGAAACCTTCAGCCGTTCCACATACCATCAACAGACTTCAAACAAAACTTCTTAACCACAACTAGCCAACCACTGCTCACACAAAAACCCAACAACCAACAAAAACCCTCGATCTTTCACAGCCCTTTCACTACATACTCAACCAGAACACTTGCATTACCAGAACATTACTGAACCAAAACACACACAACAGCTTCATAACTCTTCAAAGATTGCCAAGAACAAACACAACCCTTCACAGCAACTTAAAAGCTAAACCACTTCAACACTCGGAAACTCAACCACCAAGCTACAACAACACTTAGCACCAAGGAACAACCACTTCCTTTAAACCAAACAACCCACTTAGCTGATACAAACCACAACCGATACCTTTCACCACCAAACCACTAAACTCTCAAAGCATCCAACACCATCCTTTTACCAACAGGCCATTCCCCTCTTACTATCACTAGCAACTAGTTTAACAAACTCCAGCACTTCTAACTCCCACTCTTAGCACCAAACAACCTCTAAAAACCCATCATTCCACTTAATCCAACCACAACACTAACAGATTCGATTAGTTATTAGCGAGTGTGAACATCGTATGCATGATCACCTACATGCCCTATCAATGCCTGATGTACATGTATGCAAAACCTCTAATGTCATGCCACATGTATGCATGGACCAACATATATAATATAGTATATAACAATGATTTTAAACTGTGCATGAATGCCAGTTCACACCCTCCAATGACATCCTCAAAATCTGTCTAAGAACAACCCCTTACTCACCTTTAACTTATCTAACTCCATCATACCAACAACCATTAACCACAAGATACTTACCCAAGCCTTCTTCACACCCAAGATATTACCAAACCACAACTACCATTACCCCAAACATACTAGCAACAAGACTAAACTTACTACGCAAGGAAAAACCAACAGAAACCAAACTAAGCAACTAAAGCAAAGATCACTTAACAAGGTTACCTGAAAGCACAACACCACCCTGAAGCTTCATCGAACGAGCTCTCTTCCTTGCGGAACCATCATCCTCCTGCGGCACAACTGCAGCACCAACTAACACACCAGGGTCAACACCAACTCCTTGCGATAAAGAACCTTGGCTGTTCCGCGCCAACATCAAGCAATCACGCTTCATGTGTCCAGCAGACCCACACTTCCAGCAAACTTCATTTCCCAAGCTCTTCACAACCTTCTGCTTTTTCTGCCACTTCTGAACCTCGCCTCGGTCGCGCCCACGACCTTTCAAAGATCCTTTGGCCAACATCAAAGCTGACTTCACTCCATGAGGACAATCACGCTTAACATGCAACTTAGAACCACAGTTCCAACAAACCCTTGTGTCCCAACATTTTCCAGCATGTTGCCTTTCACAACGGTCACACACAGATGACTGAACTTCCACTCCTTGCTCAGGCAACACTTGCTCACCAACAGCACCACCCGCACCTCGCTCAACCCTTGGAAATTCCCTTCCAAGATACCTTTCATAGAAAGCAGATACGAAGAAATCCCAATCAATATCAAGGATATGTGACGCCACAGCCACAGATGTCCACCAAGAACAAGCATCCTCCAGCATCAGAGAAACAACACTCCCCAGCTTACAGGCATAATCACAACCTTCCTGATCCAAAATCAGAACTACATTGGCCAACCAAGCCTCAAACATCTCCGGGGAAGAACCATGGTACTCCTCAGCACCCAAATCAAGCAAATGCTGCTTCGGCAAACCCACACATTTAGCCAGCACATCCACTGATTCTACCTCAACCGTAGCCTGAGATGTTCCCAACACCTCCTGAACAACAGACAAAGAACTTTCCATCCCGGAACCAGCTTCCTTCCCTTGCCTTACCATCTCAACTTCAGTCACAGAAGACTGAGACAAAACACCTTTACAAAAGGGCGAATCCTTTGACTTAACAACCTGCCCCAAGGCAGCCACCATCTCACTCATCCTCCACTCTTTCATCATCTTTGCCATACCACTAACAACAAACAACATACAATCACAACAAACAAACAAAACCAGTTAGACCAGCATTAAGCAAGGATTCAAACTCCAACTCCAAAATAACACAATAGCTATATTAATAAGGCAATGGGTATCCCGAATCCTCCCCCTTTACATGACATAACAACCAACACAACATGAACATCACAATATCAAGCATATCAACAACATACCTTGATCATGCTTACACCAAACAACATCCAATAGCACCAGCACATTAACAACATAACATGCTCAAAACACATTCATCATGCAAAGCATCAGCTCATAGCATCAACACATATTCACATGAACTCAACCAAGATTCATAACCACAAAACATGCTTGCATACATCAGCAACATGCTCAAAAACATCAACAGCATACTCAGAAACACATGCTTCAACCAGCTTTCAACCATACAACAAGGTAAAAATCAAACACACTTACCACAACAACTTACCATTTTCCCCAACCTTCGCAACTCAGCTCTGATACCACCAAATGTAACCCCCGTAGCCCGGCCTAGACGGTTGACCCGAACTACGAAGATTACACGGGGAAAACCAAAGTCAACCCGAAAGTCAACCTTGATTAACGACCCTTTTTTTTTCCTTTTTAATCTTGTCTAGATGCACATTGACCTTAGGTGTGGTCACACAAACACCATGCTCAAAGATCACAAACATCAGAGATCAAACAGGGACCCAATTGAACAAATTACAACTTTAGGGACCAAATTGTAAATTCTGATAAATTAAGGGATTTACCCCAAATTAAAGTTACCATCTTGAAATTAGTCAGGTTTCATGCTTCTCTGTGAAATTTCAGCTCAAAAGGACATCCACAGCTCATGCAATTGATCAAACATGATTCAGGACTAAAACGTAAACAAAGCAAAACATATAAAGATACTTTTAACTGAATTTAACGGTCAGGTATCGATACACCTGATGTCGTATCGATACGCGGGGAAGGCAGTAACCAAACTCGAGCAACGGTATCGATACGATATCCCCTGTACCGATACGGCATTCAAACTTTACCCAGATGAGTATCGATACCCCCACAACCGTACCGATACGCCTGGGCAGAAAAGGGCATATTTGGCTCAGGCGTATCGATACGCGAGCCCGAGTACCGATACCCCTGTTTGAAATCGACTTGAAAACAGCATCAAACATGCTTCAAACATCAAATTAACAACACCAAATCATTCCTCAAAGATGAACAACATGCAGAGACCATAAATGCATCATCAATTCAACAAATAACCAACACATATGGAAAGCCCCAAATTCAAAAGCATACTTCCTACTCAAACTATCCATTTAAGCATAAACTTTCCAAAGCAACCACAATTAAGCCAAATCATGTTCAACAACATTAACAACATCATTTAACATACATGATCAACATATACGATCATAATAACAACAATCCGAGAGATTCTACCCCATTGCCCTTATTAACTATAGCTATTCACCGAGACATACATCTCCATTGGAGTCCACCTTGAATCCCTTGCTCCTTGCTGTCCAAGCTTCAGGAATCTGCATTGATGGACAAAAGGAGCGTAAGCACATAATGCTTAGTGAGGAATGCTCAAAACCAAAACACCATCAATGCAGCGGGTCTTTAAAACACATTAAAACCAACCCGATTTACTTTCCAAAACCATGTTCGAAAACTCTTTTCAACATCAAGTTCAAATCATTCATAAACACCATATGCCAAGCTTTAAATAAAACCATGGAAAACACATCCTTTCCACAACATACCTTTCTTTAACTTGGAAACCACATCAAGCAAGAAACCACTTAAAACCATAATTCAATCAAACCATTTCATGCATTTAATCAAGGCAACATAAAACCATAGCATCATCATCACATGCCTTTAACATCAAGTCATACATGACTCCAATGCAACATAGGTGATCCATGCTCTCATGCATCATTTATCAAATGATAACCAACACTTGTTCAACATACAAGTAACATGCTTTCACTAGCATCATACACATCTCATGCAACAATGCATCTTACCAAGCATCTCATGATTCTCATGCAAACATGCATCAATTCAAGCATCTCATGCTTCACATGCAACCATGCATCATTTCAAGCAATCCCATGCTTCACATGATCAAGAACATTATATTGGCTTCCAAGAGATCAACCATAATCACTTTCCACTTTTCAACCCGATCGGATACGCGGATTACAAGCGTGTCCCAACGCTTCCTACACTCTACCCAATCCAAGGTCTTCCAAATGGGCAACAACCTCCATTTGACCTTAACAACCTAAGGTTCCCATGTATGGACTTTTAAACACCATACAACCTTAGCTTTTCCTCAAGGTTACCATGTATGGACTTTCAACCACCATACACCCTTGACATGCACAAGGTCTTCCCGTATGGACTTTCAACCACCATACAACCTTTGCATAACCGATTGGTAGTTGTAGACATCATCTAACGAGATCCGGGACATCACACACAAGATCCACACATGGACTTAACCATTGCCATTGTGATCTTAACAAGTACAAGGTTCTCACATAAGGACTTTTAACCACCTTACAACCTTTACTCAACCAAGGTCTACCGTGGGCAACAACCTCCACTACGACCTTAAGAAACCGAGGTCCTCCCGTGGGCACACCCTCCACTGACCTCATCTCGTTAGGAATACTTGAGGGGAGTTTACCCGGTCCACACTTGACCACTCCGCCATCAAGGCGACTTTATTCACGGTGCACCCAATCCTATAGCCGGCTAATTATACCCGATCAACGAACCAAGAACCATTCACATCTCTTGCCAACATAACCATCTTACCATAATATCCAATGTTCCACATGCATAAACATAATGCAAGGCCATCACATCATTAGCTCAATGATTCACATGCATAAACAATATGCACAAGGTAACAATTATCATCATTATTCATCATCAACTCACTGTTTTTAAGCATCATACAAAGCCATTGATCAACATGCAACACTATGCATCAAAATCACAATTTCCATAAACAAAACCAAGGATCCCTTACCTTGAGCATCCCTTTCAAATGACTTTCAAGACCAGCATTTAACCATGCTAAAAACATGCTTACTAAACAGAATTAAACCATGCAATGACACATGCATATCAATCATCAACCACAATTGATTTTAAAACCAAATCATACACAATTTTAGAGCAAAACCCCCTTCACTTACTCTTGAGCTTAGCAAAGTTGTTTAGACTTAAACTAAGCTCCCAAAAAACCTTCAAACCTTGTTTCAAAAGCTGAAATCCCAACTTCACTCACCGATTACCAAACAAAGCTAGCCAACAAGCTTTCCAAGCTTCCGAAACCTTCCGAAAACACCTCCAAGGCTCAAGGATCAACCTCCCCTGTTTCAAGCACATAAAAACAGAACATTAATGCATCCTTATGCATTAAAACACCAGCAACATCAACACAACTCGCTGCTCATCACAAATCTAACAATTTGGCTACCAAACACAACCGAAATCACCTCCAAACACTTCCAAAACTTAACCCAGCCAAGATCCATCACTTCTAACCATTTTTATACATCAAATAACATGCAAAATGATCACAACCACGTCCTTATACCTCCAGGTATAACAGATCACCAAAAACACTCCAAAAACAACCAAAAACTCAAGCCAAACTTAGGAAATTCAACCTATCCGGGATTGCATTGATTAAACCTCAACTTCTAATCATTTTAGCATTCATTTAACATCATTTTAACACCTCAAAACCCTGCTTAAACAGATCACACGAAATTTTCACCAAAATCACCAAATCTTGCATTTTAGCCAAAAATCAAGATCTCAATTGAAAAGCCTTTAATAAAACATGAATCAAGGATTGAGAACTTAGGAATTTCAGTAAAGAACTGATAGTTTAGAGGAGAAGGACGTTCTTACCTCCAAACTCGAATTTCTCCATTTTAGAGCCAAAATGCTTGATGAAACAATTTGCAATTTGAGAGGTTTTGATGATGAGATGATTAGGAATCAAATGAGAGTTGAAATGAGGGATTAAGATGTCAAAATCAGAGAAAGAAATCTGAGGAAATCTTGTTTGGGTAGAGAGAAAATGAGAGAAAAGAGAATTTGAGAGAAAATAGAAAAATTAGTTAAGATTTGGTTAAAATGATTTCCCTCTCTTTTCTTAATCTTTAAAATCAGATTTTAGACTTAAAATATCTTAGAAAAATCTGGAGAAATCCTTTTTGGAATAATAGCTCCTTAAAGATTCAAAGTTTCAATCCTTTATAAAACTGTCCCGCAACTTTCAAAAATTACATTTTGGTCACTAGCCAAAATGTCAACCTTCCGAACCTCATTTTCCAAAATTGATTTCACAGTTCACTTTTATATATTAAAAGATGATTTTAGAATATTTTTCCATATTTTTAATGCAACCCGAACTAGGTTTTCCTAAATTCCCTCTTTTATATTCGATCAGCACTTTGACCGAACCGGTCAACGCCCAAAACTTCTGAGCCCAAAACCGGGGCGTTACATAATCCCATGAGATAGAATAGTTATTTCAAAGAGATAAAACTATTTGAGAAAATGCTATGGATTGTTTATGTTTTTGAAATGGAATGAGATAGATATGTGTTTATGCATTGAAAAATAGTAGGTAATGATGTTTAAAATGAGTATATTGGCATGTTTTGAGTTGATCGAAAGATCGATATGGACCAAGAGGGGGGTGAATTGGATTTTTAAGGTTTGTGTGGTGGAAATTGCAAATTAAAATGATTGACAAGGAATTTTAGTGTGGTTCAAGTTGCAAATTAACTCTACATCCACTAGCTTAGCTTCACTAAGGATTTGCAACAATTCCACTAATTGCTCTTCCCCTTTTCTAGGCTAAGGAGGACACCCTTACAATTTTCGGTTAAATTTTCTACCCAAAATTTAACCCAATCCTCACACAAAGGTAACAAAGAATTTGATGGCTAAGATAGTATCTCTCAATACAAATTGTAGCTCAATTACAAGCACTCAACCCAATTGAAAAAGATAAGAACGAAAATTACAATCGGGGTTTCTAGACAATATGGGATTTTAGCACAAATGCTTGGATTTGATGTATGTATATTTGCTTTTGGATCAATAGTTGTTGCTGGAGCTTTTAAAGGTCCCTTTTATACCTTCTCATTGATTTCTAGCCGTTGTGGTTGTTGCATTCATCATTAGAGCCGTTGGGGGTGTTATCTCACCTCCATAAATGCAGTCTGCAACCACCCGTTTCGGAACGCGGGGACCTGTTTCAAAACAGACCAAAATAGAAAGAGCCGTTGGGGTGCATTTAAGAGCCCGTTTCGAAACGTATTGAAGCTGTTTCGAAACACTTTTGCCACTGTCAAGGGTTGTTTCGAAACAGCCTGAGCCCGTTTCGAAACACCCTAACGGTTTCCAAAAATCAGTTAAAAACATTGTAACGGTCATATTTTCAAATCAAAATGAAGAACAGTTTCGAAACGCTTGGACTTGTTTCGAAACAATTTTGCTACTGTCAAGGGTCGTTTCGAAACTGACTGAGCCCGTTTCGAAACACCCTATTGATCTTTGAAAATTCAGTTAAAAAATATTACAACGGTTATAGTTTTCAAATCAAAATGAAGAACCGTTTCGAAACACTTGTATCCGTTTCGATACGGGTTCATGTGTTCTAAAGCTGTTTCGATACGCGTTTTGGAACAGGGGTTGGCAGTGATGAAATCGTTTCGAAACGCCTTAGGCCGTTTCGAAACATGGACTTGAAAATCATTGTTTCGGCTTTAAACACTTAGAAAAATATTTGAAAACTTTGTTTTTAACTTTGGCATAATCTTAAAATCATATGGGGATGTTTGAGGACTTAAAAATTCGTTTTGATATTTTCAATTTAGTCCTTAGGTTTTTATGTAACGCCCCAATTTTGGGCTTAGAAGTTTTGGGTTTGGACCGGTTCGGTCGGAGAGCGGTTCGAATATAAAAGAGTGAAATTAGGAAAGCCTAGTTCGGGTTGCATTAAAAATATGGAAAAATGTCTTAAAATCCTCTTTTATTATGTATAAGAGAATGGTGAAGTCAATTTTGCAAAATGAGGTTTGGAAGGGTGACATTTTGGGTTAGTGACCAAAATGTAATTTTTGAAAACTGTGTGACTGTTTTAAAAAGGATTGAAACTTTGAATCTTTAAGGAGCTATTTACCCAATGGGAGTTTCTCCAGATTTATCCTAAATACTAAAGATTTAATTAATGGCTTTTAAATAAAACTAAAAAGGAGGGAAGATATTTTGGCATTTTCCAACTAACTTTCCACATTTTCCATTTTCATTTTCTCTCATCTTTTCTCTCAAACCAAACACATTTCTCCAGAGCATTTCCCTCTGATTTTGTCATCTAAATATCACATTTCAATTCTCTTTTGATCTCCAATCATCTCTTCAACAAAACCTTTGGATTTGCTAATTGGATCTTCAAGCATTTTGATTCCAAAAAGGGAGAAACTCAAGTTTAGAGGTATGAACGTCCTTCTCCTCTAAAATCTCAGTTCTTTACTGAAATTCCCAAGTTCTCAATCCTTAATTTATGTTTTATAAAAGGTTTTAAGGTTGTGTTCTTGATCTTGGCTTTTAAATGCAAGATTTGGTTGATTTTTGTTAAAATTCGTATAATCTGTTTGAGCTGTGATTTGAGGTGTCTTTTTGATGTTAAATGAATGTATGTTTGATGAGGAATTGAGGTTTAATCAATGCAATCCCAGATAGGTTGATTTTCCTAAGTTTTTCTTGAGTTCTTGGTTGTTTTTGGAGTGATCTTGATGATCTGTTATAGCTGGAGGTATAAGGGCGTGGTTAGATCCTTTTTGGATGTTAATTGATGTTTAAGGATGATTAGATTCGATGGATCTTGGCTGGGTAGTGTTGTGGAGTTGTTTGGATGCATTTTCGGTTGTGTTTGGTAGCCGAAAATGGAGTGTGGATGAGAGCAGCGAGTTTAGGTGCTTTCATTGAAGTTATTAATGCATGATGATGCATTAATCCTCTTCTTTGATGTGTTTAAAACAGGGGAGTCATCTTTGGATCCAAGTGGTGGTGATCCGGAAGCTTGATTGGTGTTTCGGCAAGTGGCGAAACGGAATCGGTGAGTGGATTTTGGTTTTCAGCTTTGAAACCAATGTTTTGAAGGTTTGGGAGCTTAGTTTAAGTCTAAGCAACTTAGCTAAGCTCAAGAGTAAGTTTTCGGAAAAACTCTCTTGATGATGAACCATGGAGTGGTTGAATGCAATGTGGTTTGTTTACATGTTTTAAATCCTGTTTTGAAAGCATATTTAGCATGTTTATTTGCTGTGATTATGAGCCATGTGTTGAAGGATGCTCAAGGTAAGAGATCCTTGTTTTTGAACATTGTTTTAATGTGGTTTGATGCTTAAAGATGCATGATGTTAATGGCTCTGTTAAATGCTTTAAAACAGTGGAATATTGTTGTAAATGATGCATATTGGCAAGTGATGGTTAAGGTCACAAAGGTGGTTAAAAGTCCTTGTGTGAGCCTTGTTTATTTAAGAACAACATGGTGGTTAAAAGTCCATGGTTGGTTCTTGGTTAAGATCACCAAGGTGGTTGAAATTCCTTGGGTGAGTCTTGTGTATTTAAGAACAACATGGTGTTTAAAAGTCCATGGTTGGTTCTTGGTTAAGGTTACAAATGTGGTTAAAATTCCTTGTGTAAGCCTTGTTTATTTAAGAACTCCAAGGTGATTAAAAGTCCTTGGGAGATTCTTGTTAAGGACACAAAGGTGTTTAAAAGTCCTTGTGTGGTCCTTGTCATGGTGTTTAAAAGTCCATGGAAGATTCTTGTTAAGGACACAATGGTGTTTAAAAGTCCATGTGTGGTCCTTGGAAATTTATAAGATCACAATGGTGTTTAAAAGTCCATGTATGAGTCTTATGTTGAATGTATCACTTGTGGCCAATATGACATGTTATGAACTTGAAGCATGAGTTGCTTGTTTTAATGCTTATGTGCATGTACAAATGATGTTTGAACTAAGGTTTATGCATGTGTTTTATAAGTGCATTATTGTATGGTTTTATATGAGCATTCCTCACTAAGCTTTTGCTTATGCTCTCTCTCTTTTCTTAAACCAATAATGCAGAGCATTGAAGTGCATATTGGGGCAGCAAGGAAACCAAGAATCCAAGTGGAGATTAAGCTCATGTATGGTGAACATTTTCTTAAAACTATTAGCTTTTGGGTATTTGGCAATGGGGGACCTATGTTGATGTTTTGGGGGATGTTTTGGACTCCCTAAGTTGGATTTATGATGTTGATAATGTTGGCACTTGTAATTGGCCTTTGTGATATGGCTTTTGGTTTATTGACGCTTGAATGGTTTCTAAGTAGGAAGCATGCCTATAGATTTGGGGATTTTCATAATTGATGCCATGTTGATGTTTGGTTGATGCAATTATGTCCCTTGAATGTTAAATGACTTGCAGGCAAAATTTGGTGGCATTTGGAGCATGTTTGATAGGTCAATTGTGTGTTTAAACATTAAAAATCTGCAAGTCTGGGCAGGCCGTATCGGAACGGGTGCTATCGTTTCGGAACAGGGGCCTGAAATGGCCTAGGCGTTCCGAAACGGGAGGAACCGTTCTGGAACGGAAATGCCACTGCCAAGCCTCATTTCGGAACCAGTTTCGGAACGGTCCCGCATTTCGAAACAGGTCCTCCCTGTTTCGAAACACTCGACCGTTGGGCTCTGAATTTGATGGTTATATGTTTTGAAATGTTTGCGTTTTGCTCCTGAATCTTGTTATTGCAATTGGATGAGTTTGAGATGTCCGTTTGAGCTGAATTTTGGCAGGGAAGCATGAAAGATGATTAAATTCATATTGGTAGCTTAGATTTTGGCTAAGTCCTTATAATTTTCAGAATTTACAATTTGGTCCCTAAAGTTGTAATTTGTGCAATTGAGTCCCTGAATGTTCTCTGATTGTTATGAACTTTGAGTATGTTGATCTTGTGAACATATCTAGGGTTAACGTGCATCTAGACAAGTTTAAAAAGAAAAAAAAGGGTCGTTAATCAAGGTTGACTTTCGGGTTGACTTTGGTTTTCCCCGTGTAATCTTCTTAATTTGGGTCAACCGTCTAGGCCGGGTTAAGGGGGTTACATTTGGTGGTATCAGAGCGGAGTTCTCGAGTAATGGGGAATGAGTATGTGAATGATTAAAGTATGTATGCATGTATGCTTGTTGAATGAAAGCATGTTGAGCGAATTGTAAATATGTTGCAATTGTGGTGTATGCTGTGGTGAAGCATGTTGTGGGTACCCATTGCCAAATCAAAGCTAATGTAATGATGTTGTTTTTAAATGAAAATGAGCTTGAGTACTTGGATTGACTACCTTGCTGAGCCTGACTTGTTTTATTGCATTGTGATTGTATTGTTAGAGTATGGCACCTCGTAGAGAAGTAAGGGTTAGTACGCGAGCTGCGGCTCAGAACGAAAATGAAGAGAACGTTGAGAATTCTATGGATTTACCTCCTCCGCCTGGTGGTGGTGGTACTGAGGGTGAAGGAGCTGGTGCTGCAGCTGGTGCTGGGGTCGCAGGACCTGAGGCTGGTCAGGGGCAAGCTATACCTGACATGACTATGTTGGTTCAAGCTATTGCTGGTGCTTTTCGAGCGGCAGTAGCTGGAGCTCAAGGAGCTGGGCATCGGGGAGATGCTGGAGTTAGACTACCCTTGGAATGCTTACGCAGTCTGGGAGGTACTGAGTTCAGGGGTTTGTCAGCTGAAGGTTCTGAGTCTTGGTTAAAGAGTACCAAGAGAATCTTGGGGCAGATGAGTTGCACTGATGTGCAGAAGCTGGGCTGTGTAGTATCATTGCTGCAAGATGATGCGTACACGTGGTGGAAAACCACTATCTCTGGGATGGCAGAGGCTGATGTAACTTGGACGTTCTTCCAGAACGCGTTCAAGAGAAGGTATCTAGGTGTGAGGTACCTAGATGAAAAGAAGAGGGAATTCATGTCTCTTACCCAGGGGAGCATGTCTGTAGCTGAGCATGAAGTTCAGTTTGTTCGACTCAGCCAATACGCACCTGAGCTTGTCCCGGATGAGCGGGAGAGGTGTGAAAGATTTCGCTATGGTTTAGTGACGGATGTAAAGATGTATGTGCTGGCTACCGAGTATAGTGATTTTGATGTGCTGGTGGGCCGAGCAAAGGATATTGAGATGAACTTCGGTTTGTCTGCTAGAAGTGCTGGGTCAAGTGTTGGTAAGCGAGCTGCTGAATATAGTTCCGGTGGTGGACGGAACAAGAGGGGACGTGATCAGAAGTATCAGTCCTCAGCTAAGCGAGGTGGTGGTGCGCCTGCTCGGGGAGGCAATACTAGAGTTGATCCGAGTGCATGTTGGACATGTGGTTCGCGTGGCCATGTGAAGCGTGATTGTCCACGAGTTGTGAGGGAGGTGCAGGCTCCTGTTGTGGCAGCTGGCAATGCGTGCTGGAACTGTGGATCTACGGATCACATGAGGAGAGTGTGTCCTATGTTGGCTGGTGGCCAAGTGCGTGCTCCTGTTGTTGCACCACAGAGAGGTCATGGGCGCGGTCGTGGTAACTTTCAGCGGAGAGAGGAAGGTGGTCGGGGTGTGGCCCATGTTGTGGCTGTTCAGCCTGGGGGTGGCGGTCAAGCCAGGGTGTATGCTCAGCGGGAAGGGAGGAATGACGCGGATGTGATCGCAGGTACTTTTACTTTGCAATCCTTGTCATTACTTTCCTTGATTGATTCTGGATCTACGCACTCATACATATTGCGTGAGCATGCTGAATTGCTTGGTTTGCCTGTTGAGTTTTTGGATGTTGGTGTGCGTATCACTAGTTCTTTTGGTGAGACTGTTGTGACTCGAAAGCTTTATAGAAGATGTCCTTTGGTTGTTCAAGATCATGTTTTTCATGTTGACCTTATAGAGTTGCCTTTCTATGGTTTTGATGTAATCCTTGGTATGGATTGGCTTGCTGAGCATCATGCTGTAGTGGATTGTGAGAATAAGCGAGTTTCTTTGAAGCTTGCGGATGATTATGAGGTAGTTGTGGTTGGTGAGAATGTGAAGTTTCTTGCCAATGTGGTATCTACATTGGAAGCGAGCAGGATGCTGAGGCAGGGTTGTGAAGCTTATCTAGCTTTTGTGATGAATCCTAGCTCTAAGGAGTTGCGTGTGCAAGATATCAGGATTGTGAAAGAGTTTCCTGGTGTGTTCCCTGAGGAGTTGCCTGGATTGCCTCCTAATCGTGAGGTGGAGTTTGGGATTGAGCTGTATGAGAATACAACTCCTGTGTCCATTACCCCTTATAGAATGGCACCTAAAGAGTTGAAGGAGCTGAAGACGCAGTTGCAAGAGTTGCTCGATCGTGGTTTCATTCGGCCGAGTGTATCGCCTTGGGGTGCACCGGTCTTGTTTGTGAAGAAGAAGGATGGCACTATGAGAATGTGCATTGATTATCGTCAGCTGAACAAGTTGACTATCAAGAATCGGTATCCTTTGCCGAGAATTGATGATCTCTTTGATCAATTTCGGGGAGCAGCTGTGTTCTCTAAGATTGACTTGAGGTCAGGGTATTATCAGTTGAAGGTAAAGGATGTGGATGTGCCTAAGACAACTTTCAGGACAAGGTATGGGCATTATGAGTTTATTGTGATGCCGTTTGGTTTGACAAATGCTCCTGCGGCTTTCATGGACATGATGAATCGGGTGTTTCATGAATACCTGGACAAGTTTGTTGTGGTGTTCATCGATGATATCCTCGTGTACTCGTGTACTGAGGAGGAACATGAAGAGCATTTGAGGATTGTTTTGCAAGCCTTGTTGGAGAATCAGCTTTATGCCAAGTTGAGCAAATGTGAGTTCTGGTTAAATGAACTGGTGTTTCTTGGGCATGTGGTTTTTGCTGAGGGGATTCGTGTTGATCCTCAGAAGATTGAGGCGGTGATGAATTGGAAGGTTCCTAAGTCTGTTCATGAGGTCCGTAGTTTCCTTGGGTTGGCGGGATACTACCGGAGGTTTGTGGATGGGTTTTTTAATATTGCTGCACCTTTGACAAAGTTGTTGCAGAAGGATGTTAAGTATGAGTGGACGGAAGTGAGACAGCAGGCTTTTGAGAAGCTTAAGGTAGCTTTGACGCAAGCTCCTATCTTGGTTCAACCTGAATCAGGGAAAGAGTTTGTGGTCTATAGTGATGCATCCTATGTTTGTTTGGGATGTGTGTTGATGCAAGAGGGTAAGGTGGTGGCTTATGCATCGCGGCAGTTGAAAGTGCATGAGCGCAATTATCCTACGCATGACATTGAGCTGGCTGCGGTGGTTTTTGCTTTGAAGATTTGGAGACATTATCTGTATGGTGAGAAGTGTACTGTGTACACGGATCACAAGAGTTTGAAGTATCTGATGTCTCAGAAGGAGTTGAATCTTAGGCAGCGACGTTGGGTGGAGTTGCTCAAGGATTATGATTTGACGATTGAGTATCACCCTGGAAAGGCTAATGTGGTAGCGGATGCCTTGAGTAGGAAGGTAGCTGTTGAGCTGAGGGCTATGTTTGCCAGCTTGAGTATTTCGCGTGATGGTGGTCTTGTGGCTGAGTTGCAAGTGAAACCATCTTTGGTTCCGCTGATTAAGGAAAAGCAGTTGCTGGATGATTCCTTGGTACCGCATGTTCAGGATATCGCGGAGGGTAGGCCTTCGGATGTTTGTTTTAATGATGATGGAGTGTTGTGTTTTGGGAGTCGGATAGTAGTGCCCAATGATGCTGAGTTGAGGCGTGTTATTCTGACTGAAGGTCATAGTAGTCCTTTTGCTATGCACCCTGGTAGTACTAAGATGTATCGTGATCTTCGTGATGAGTACTATTGGGTGGGTTTAAAGAAAGATGTTGCAGAGTTTGTGAGCAAGTGTATGGTTTGTCAGCGAGTTAAGGCTGAACATCAGTTTCCTTCAGGGTTGTTGCAACCGTTGAGAATCCCTGAATGGAAGTGGGAAAGGATTACCATGAATTTTGTATCTGGTTTACCCTTGTCACCATCGAAGAAGAATTCGGTGTGGGTGATTGTGGATCGCCTGATGAAGTGTGCGCATTTCTTGCCTGTGCATACTACGTATTCTTTGGATAAGCTTGCGGAGCTGTACATTGCAGAGATTGTGCGGCTGCATGGTGTGCCAAAGTCGATTGTGTCGGATAGGGATCCGAGGTTTACATCGCGTTTTTGGCAGTGTTTGCATCAAGCTTTGGGTACACGGTTAAATTTCAGTACATCTTATCATCCTCAGTCAGATGGTCAATCCGAGCGTGTTATCCATATTTTTGAGGATATGTTGAGGTGCTGTGTGATTGAGTTTCAGGGCTCTTGGGAGAAACATTTTCCTTTGGTGGAGTTTGCTTATAACAATAGTTATCAGGCAAGTATTCAAATGGCACCTTATGAGGCTTTGTACGGGAGGAAGTGTAGGACTCCTTCGTGTTGGGCTGGAACGGGTCAGAAGTTGGTTTCGATGCCGGCTTTGTTGAAAGGAACCACCGAGAAGGTGAAGCTCATTTGTGAGCGGTTGAAGGCAGCTTCTGATCGGCAAAAGTCTTACGCGGATTTGAAGCGTAAGGAGATTGAGTATGTGGTGGGTGACCGTGTGTTTTTGAAGGTTTCGCCTTGGAAAAAGGTGATGAGATTTGGCCGGAAGGGTAAGTTGAGCCCTAGGTACATTGGACCATACGAGGTGATTGAGCGTGTGGGTCCTGTTGCGTACAAGTTGAGGTTACCTCAAGAGTTGGAAAAGATTCATGATGTGTTTCATGTTTCTATGCTTCGGAAGTATAGATCTGATCCTTCACATGTGATGCCTGTGGAAGAAGTGGAATTGAATCCGAATTTGACCTATGATGAGGAACCGGTGAAGGTTCTGGATTCGGATAACAAGGTTCTTCGAGGCAAGACCATTGAGTTGGTAAAGGTGTTGTGGAAGCATCGTGGTGTTGAAGAAGCCACGTGGGAACAGAAGGATGACATGCTGAAGCAGTTTCTGTACCTCTTTCCTTCAGGTAAATTTCGAGGACAAAATTTCTTAAGGGGGGGAGAGTTGTAACGCCCCAATTTTGGCTTAGAAGTTTTGGGTTTGGACCGGTTCGGTCGGAGAGCGGTTCAAATATAAAAGAGTGAAATTAGGAAAGCCTAGTTCGGGTTGCATTAAAAATATGGAAAAATGTCTTAAAATCCTCTTTTATTATGTATAAGAGAATGGTGAAGTCAATTTTGCAAAATGAGGTTTGGAAGGGTGACATTTTGGGTTAGTGACCAAAATGTAATTTTTGAAAACTATGTGACTAATTTAAAGAGGATTGAAACTTTGAATCTTTAAGGAGCTATTTACCCAATGGGAGTTTCTCCAGATTTATGCTAAATATTAAAGATTTAATTAATGGCTTTTAAATAAAACTAAAAAGGAGGGAAGATATTTTGGCATTTTCCAACTAACTTTCCACATTTTCCATTTTCATTTTCTCTCATCTTTTCTCTCAAACCAAACACATTTCTCCAGAGCATTTCCCTCTGATTTTGTCATCTAAATATCACATTTCAATTCTCTTTTGATCTCCAATCATCTCTTCAACAAAACCTTTGCATTTGCTAATTGGATCTTCAAGCATTTTGATTCCAAAAAGGGAGAAACTCAAGTTTAGAGGTATGAACGTCCTTCTCCTCTAAATTCTCAGTTCTTTACTGAAATTACCAAGTTCTCAATCCTTAATTTATGTTTTATAAAAGGTTTTAAGGTTGTGTTCTTGATCTTGGCTTTTAAATGCAAGATTTGGTTGATTTTTGTTAAAATTCGTATGATCTGTTTGAGCAGTGATTTGAGGTGTCCTTTTGATGTTAAATGAATGTATATTTGATGAGGAATTGAGGTTTAATCAATGCAATTCCGGATAGGTTGATTTTCCTAAGTTTTGCTTGAGTTCTTGGTTGTTTTTGGAGTGATCTTGATGATCTGTTATAGCTGGAGGTATAAGGGCGTGGTTAGATCCTTTTTGGATGTTAATTGATGTTTAAGGATGATTAGATTCGATGGATCTTGGCTGGGTAGTGTTGTGGAGTTGTTTGGATGCATTTTCGGTTGTGTTTGGTAGACGAAAATGGAGTGTGGATGAGAGCAGCGAGTTTAGGTGCTTTCATTGAAGCTATTAATGCATGATGATGCATTAATCCTCTGCTCTGATGTGTTTAAAACATGGGAGTCATCTTTGGATCCAAGTGGTGGTGATCCGGAAGCTTGATTGGTGTTTCGGCAAGTGGCGAAACGGAATCGGTGAGTGGATTTTGGTTTTCAGATTTGAAACCAATGTTTTGAAGGTTTGGGAGCTTAGTTTAAGTCTAAGCAACTTAGCTAAGCTCAATAGTAAGTTTTCAGAAAAAACTCTCTTGATGATGAACCATGGAGTGGTTGAATGCAATGTGGTTTGTTTGCATGTTTTAAATCCTGTTTTGAAAGCATATTTAGCATGTTTATTTGCTGTGATTATGAGCCATGTGTTGAAGGATGCTCAAGGTAAGAGATCCTTGTTTTTGAACAATGTTTTAATGTGGTTTGATGCTTAAAGATGCATGATGTTAATGGCTCTGTTAAATGCTTTAAAACAGTGGAATATTGTTGTAAATGATGCATATTGGCAAGTGATGGTTAAGGTCACAAAGGTGGTTAAAAGTCCTTGTGTGAGCCTTGTTTATTTCAGAACAACATGGTGGTTAAAAGTCCATGGTTGGTTCTTGGTTAAGATCACCAAGGTGGTTAAAATTCCTTGGGTGAGTCTTGTGTATTTAAGAACAACATGGTGTTTAAAAGTCCATGGTTGGTTCTTGGTTAAGGTTACAAAGGTGGTTAAAATTCCTTGTGTAAGCCTTGTTTATTTAAGAACTCCAACGTGTTAAAAAGTCCTTGGGAGATTCTTGTTAAGGACACAAAGGTGTTTAAAAGTCCTTGTGTGGTCCTTGTCATGGTGTTTAAAAGTCCATGGAAGATTCTTGTTAAGGACACAATGGTGTTTAAAAGTCCATGTGTGGTCCTTGGAAATTTATAAGATCACAATGGTGTTTAAAAGTCCATATGTGAGTCTTATGTTGAATGTATCACTTGTGGCCAATATGACATGTTATGAACTTGAAGCATGAGATGCTTGTTTTAATGCTTATGTGCATGTACAAATGATGTTTGAACTAAGGTTTATGCATGTGTTTTATAAGTGCATTATTGTATGGTTTTATATGAGCATTCCTCACTAAGCTTTTGCTTATGCTCTCTCTCTTTTCTTAAACCAATAATGCAGAGCATTGAAGTGCATATTGGGGCAGCAAGGAAACCAAGAATCCAAGTGGAGATTAAGCTCATGTATGGTGAACATTTTCTTAAAACTATTAGCTTTTGGGTATTTGGCAATGGGGGACCTATGTTGATGTTTTGGACTCCCTAAGTTGGATTTATGATGTTGATAATGTTGGTACTTGTAATTTGCCTTTGTGATGTGGCTTTTGGTTTATTGACGCTTGAATGGTTTCTAAGTAGGAAGCATGCCTATAGATTTGGGGATTTTCATAATTGATGCCATGTTGATGTTTGGTTGATGCAATTATGTCCCTTGAATGTTAAATGACTTGCAGGCAAAATTTGGTGGCATTTGGAGCATGTTTGATAGGTCAATTGTGTGTTTAAACAGCAAAAATCTGCAAGTCTGGGCAGGCCGTATCGGAACGGGTGCTATCGTTTCGGAACAGGGGCCTGAAATGGCCTAGGCGTTCCGGAACGGGAGGAACCGTTCCGGAACGGAAATGCCACTGCCAAGCCTCGTTTCGGAACCAGTTTCGGAACGGTCCCGCGTTTCGAAACAGATCCTCTCTGTTTCGAAACACTCTACTGTTGGGCTCTGAATTTGATGGTTATATGTTTTGAAATGTTTGCGTTTTGGTCCTGAATCTTGTTATTGCAATTGGATGAGTTTGAGATGTCTGTTTGAGCTGAATTTTGGTAGGGAAGCATGAAAGATGATTAAATTCATATTGGTAGCTTAGATTTGGGCTAAGTCCTTATAATTGTCAGAATTTACAATTTGGTCCCTAAAGTTGTAATTTGTGCAATTGAGTCCCTGAATGTTCTCTGATTATTATGAACTTTGAGTATGTTGATCTTGTGAACATATCTAGGGTTAATGTGCATCTAGACAAGTTTAAAAAGAAAAAAAAGGTCGTTAATCAAGGTTGACTTTCGGGTTGACTTTGGTTTTCCCCGTGTAATCTTCTTAATTCGGGTCAACCGTCTAGGCCGGGTTAAGGGGGTTACATTTTAGTTATATCAAAATTAAAATATTGGTTTCCCAATCTCCCCCTTTTTCATATAACAAAACCAAAGTTAGAATTTTTAAGAGTTTTGAAAATTTTGAACATATTCTAACTCCCCATTAATTTAAGATAGGTTTTTAAAGTTTTAAAAATGTTTAACTTTGAAATTCAAGTTTTAAAACTTAAAAAAACTTTAAACATTTAAAACGAATTTTTGTTTTTGGCTCTTAAATTTCTTCTCCCCCTTTTTATTAGATCAAAAAGAATAAATAAGGCTCATAGAGAAGACAAAGGATTAGTACCAATAAGCATTAACTAAGAAGCAACAATAATATAAAATCATAAAATTAAAATATCCAAAACATAAATCAACATGAAGTTCAAAATATAATCCCAAATAAGATCAAAAGCATAGGTTCCTAAAACATAATGAAACATAAAGATGCAAACTTAAACCTAAAATGCATAGATAATATAATATGATATGATATGAGTCCTAGGCCTCGTCATCATCATCTGAAGTCTCATCATCGCTCTTAACTTGAGAACGGTGAAACTTCGTCCATTGGCCATAAAGAGTAGAGAAGGACAAATCCAAGTTCGAGTGGGAAGTCTCAAGAGATAAGAGGCGATCCTCGAGACCTTGCAAGCTAGTGTTGATAGCACCAAAACCCGAAGCTATGTTAGTATACATAGCATTGAACCGTTCGGTAATGAGAGCCATAAGAGCTTCATTGTTGCCAACTTGAGCTTGAGGTTCAACGGGAGGAGGAGGAGGAGGTGCTTCTCCATCAACACGTTCCCAAACATTGTTCACATAATAAAAACCGGACTTTCGAAGAGAAGACTCACCAATCTTGGACTTGCGAGGTTCCGGCGAGTCGTAGGTGCAATCGAGACCAATCGTGCTAAAGATGTAGCTTAAGATCGTGCCATGAGTAAAGGATTTCAAGCCATCGGTGTCAATAATCTTAACATTATTGACCATCTCGGCAAATATGATCTTAGCAACATTAGGGCGCTCACCACGACGGAAACATTCAAGCCAAAAGTAATCAACTTGACGGATATGAGAGTATTTACCTCCGGAAGGGCGAAGGAACCATGAAACCATCAAGTGAAGAAAACGATCGTGCGCATCCAAGGAAAGTACTTGACCGGTGTTAGTGCCAAAGTGACGTTCATTCTCAATTCCTTCATCTTTAAGGGAAAAAGTGGACTCCAAGAGAGCAATATCAACAACAAACTTTTTACCCAACATAAAAGATTCAATCCCTACAACCTCGGTATTGGTTTCATCATTAATAAGAAGAGCATTAGAGTAAAAGATGAGTACCATATGTTTGTAACGAATGTCCGGGATGCTCAACAAAGGAAGAAGATTCCATTCGCTCAAACGCTCGAGGTAGCGGAAAAGGAATCTCTCGGAGTTAAGGAATTCGAGATCAATGACGCGCTCACGACGAACTTCGAAATCTTTGACATATGTGAAACGAGCTCGCATCTTAGTAGTTCGAAGGGATTTTTGAAAAAGCTGAGCGAGATTCGGACGCATGCTCGACTCACCGGTTTGAACGGACTTACGCTCTTTGTTAGCTTGATCCGACATCCTAAAAACATTAAGCAAGCATGTTTTTAAAAATTAAGTGTATGCATAGATTTTTAAATTCAATCCAATAATAAATCCGACTTAGGTTTTAAAAAAAATGAAAACAAAGAAAAATTTAAAAAAAATAGTAGAAAAAAATACGACTGAAAAATTTTATATTCGAAACAAAAAATTTAAGATTTTGAAATTTTTTTACAAGATATGGAAAACCCAAACATGAAAACATATAATTTATACAAAAATAAAATTTTCTAACCTAAGATTCGAACATAAATTGAAAGAAAAAGAAAAAGGAAAAAAATACCTTAGTTTGGGATTTTGGATGAATGGAGAAAAATCCTTGCACAATGTTGATGAAACTTGCTTAGACTTGAGTTTAAGAGAAAACCCCCTCAAGATTTGGTGAAAAACAAAGAGGTTTAGAGGGTTTTTATAGGGAGAGAGTCGGTTTAGGGTTTTTAGGGTTTTGAAGAGTTTGATGTAAAAGTGAATTTTAACATTAAAAGCCCTAAATAAAGCTATCTGCAAAGCTGTTTAGGAACGGTCTGGACCGTTTCAAAACGCGAGCACGAGGGTTTGACCTGTTTTGAGACTTTTAGCTGACCGTGTCGATACGGTGTTGACCGTATCGAAGCCCCATTGACCCGTATCGAAACACGTTTCGATACACCCCTTGGCAGTAGCAAAAACGTTTCGAAACCCTTTGGAGGCGTTTCGAAACGCCCTTCCCTCAGACATGAATTTAAGGTATCCGTATCGAAACAAGTTCACCCGTTTCGATACACCTGGGCCTGGAAGTGCAGATGAGGCTCTAAAAGTGCAGAAAAATGATTTTTTCTTAGGCCTATCATGAATAAATGACATGAATGAGCAGGCAAAACATATGCAAGCATAAACATACTCCCCCTAGCTATAAGCATGGATGCAATTAGGAGTCTAAACATATAAACATGGCATTTCACAAGATCAAGCAATTTTAAGAACAAAAGAGGTCCTAAAAGGTCAAGATAGGCTAGCTAGACCTAACTCTCTCCTAAGGGACCAAAAACGATTTTTGTCTAAAGGTTTTGTAAATATGTCCGCTAATTGATTTAAGGTGTCTACATACTCTATAACCACATCTTCTTTAAGGACATGATCTCTAATGAAATGATGCCTTATTTCTATGTGTTTGGTTCTAGAGTGTTGGATGGGATTTTTTGTTAGGCATATTGCACTATTGTTGTCACATTTTAGGGGTATGGTTTCAACTTTAATTCCATAATCTAAGAGTTGTTGCTTCATCCAAAGGACTTGAGCACAACAACTCCCTAAGGATATGTACTCGGCTTCGGTGGTAGATAAGGCTACACTATTTTGTTTCTTAGAGAACCAAGATATGAGCATACTACCTAGGAATTGACAAGTTCCCGAAGTACTTTTCCTATCGATTTTTCAACCCCCATAATCTGCATCCGAATAAGCATGAAGGTTGAAGGTAGAGTCTCTAGGGTACCAAAGACCTAAACAAGGAGTATCTCTAAGGTACCTAAAGATTCTCTTAACAGCTATAAGGTAAGACTCTCTAGGACTAGCTTGAAACCTAGCACACAAGCAAACACTAAACAAGATATCCAGTCTACTTGCGGTAAGGTAAAGCAATGATCCAATCATAGAACGGTAAAGCTTAGAGTCAACACACTTACATCCTTCATCTTTGTCAAGCTTTGTAGATGAGCTCATAGGTGTGGCTTGAGGCTTTGCATTCTCCAAGCCAAACTTCTTGAGCATATCCTTTATGTACTTTTCTTGATTGATGAAGGTGTCATCCTTCTTTTGCTTGATTTGGAGTCCCAAAAAGAATGAGAGCTCCCCCATCATGCTCATCTCGAATTCACCTTGCATTAACTTAGCAAACTCTTGACAATGACACTCATTAGTAGAACCAAAAATAATACCATCAACATAAATTTGAACTACTAAGATGTCATTTTTAAACATTTTTATAAAAAGTGTAGTGTCCACCTTACATTTTTCAAATCCTTTTTCAATTAAAAAGTTTGAAAGTCTTTCATACCAAGCTCTAGGAGCTTGTTTTAAACCATTAAGAGCTTTGGTGAGTTTGAAAACATGATTTGGAAATTTTGAGTCTTCAAAACTCGGTGGTTGTTCCATATACACTTCTTCATTTATAAAACCATTTAAAAATATGCTTTTAACATCCATTTGAAAAAAGCTTGAAATTATGATAACATGCATATGCAAGCAACATCCTAATGGCTTCCATTCTAGCTACGGGTGCATAGGTTTCATCAAAATCTATTCCCTCTTCTTGAGTGTAACCTTGTGCTACTAGTCTAGCTTTATTTCTTACAATGTTACCACTCTCATCTAGCTTGTTCCTAAAGACCCATTTAGTTCCTATGGTAGATTGATTACTAGGCCTATCAACTAATGTCCAAACGTTACTTCTCTCAAATTGATTTAACTCTTCTTGCATAGCCATAATCCAAAAGTCATCTTTCAATGCTTCTTTAATATTCTTAGGCTCTATGCATGAAATAAATGCAACATAATTCATTAATCTAAGAGAAGATCGAGTGGTTACCCCCTTGGATGGATCACCCAAGATTTCACCATCTTTGACATAGTTGAACTCCCTTGGGTAGCTCACTTCCTTTTCCTCAAGAGCCAAGTCCTTCAAGGCTTCAAGAGGTGGATCTTGTGTGTCCTCTTCTTTTGTTGGAATCTCATCCTCCTTTGAAGTTTGTCCTCCATCAAAGGCATTTATGATTCCTACATCATCATCATCACAAGAATCCTTCCTTGGAAGGAGGTTATCATCGAATACAACATGAATAGATTCTTCTACTACTAAAGTTCTTTTGTTAAATACTCGATAGGCTTTAGAGGTTAAAGAGTAACCTATCAAAATAGCTTCATCACTTTTTGCATCAAATTTACCTAAGTTGTCTTTTCCATTATTTAAAACAAAACACTTGCAACCAAAAGGGTGAAAATAGCTAATGTTAGGCTTTTTAGATTTTAAAATCTCATAAGGTGTTTTCTTTAAAATTGGCCATATCATTACTCGATTTACAGTATACCAAGCGGTTTTTGTGGCTTCCGCCCAAAAATATTTAGGTAAATTATTTTCACAAAGCATAGTTCTAGCCATTTCTTGCAAAGTTCTATTTTCCCTCTCAACTACCCCATTTTGTTGAGGAGTTCGAGGAGCCGAAAAATTATGGCTAATACCATTTTCATTTAAAAAATCTTCAAACCCTAAATTTTGATACTCGGTTCCATGATCACTTCTAATATGTGAAATTTTAAGTTCAAGATCATTTTGGGTTAGTTTTGAAAATGTGATGAATTTTTCCAAAGTTGCATCTTTAGTACTTAAAAATAGAACCCAAGTAAATCTAGAAAAATCATCAACAAGTACAAAAGCATAAGACTTACCACCCAAGCTCATAGTCTTAATTGGCCCAAATAAATCCATATGGATAAGTTGTAAACATCTACTAGTAGAAACATCATTAATGGATTTAAAGAAAGACTTATGTTGTTTACCCTTAGAGCATGTATCACAAATTTTATCATTTGAAAATTTTATCTTGGGTAAACCTCTAACTAGATTAAGGGAGACTAGTTTTTCTAAAACACTTATGCTAGCATGTCCTAGTTTCCTATGCCACAACCATGCATCATTTTCATTTTGTGCAACTAAGCATGCATGAGATGTATGAATGTCATCTAGATGCACCTTGTATATGTTCCCTATGCGATGACCTATGAGCATAATATTATTAGATTTAATGTCTTCGATTTTTCATCCATTTTTATCAAATAAAACATTAAATCCTTTATCACACAATTGACTTATGCTCAATAAGTTGTGTTTAAGACCATCGACATACAAGACATTTTCAATGAGAATAGCAGAGTGATTACCTATGGAGCCAATGCCTTTAATGTGGCCTTTGGAGTTGTCACCAAATGTCACTACTCCTCCACTTTTTGGCTTTAGATCCATGAATCTACTCTTGTCTCCGGTCATATGCCTTGAGCATCCACTATCAAGGTACCATGAGTTTTGACTTTGTGCTTTGGCCTTATAGCAATGTTCCCCCTACAAACAAAGATATTAAGCTTTTGTTTTTGGTACCCAAATCATTTTGGGTCCATGAGTGTTAGCTCCCAAAACCTTGGTTCCCTTAGGAATCCAAGATGGCATAGCAATAATGTTATTAGATTTTATAAGTTCCTTAGGAACCCATACACTTCTAATTCTTTTAGCTCTACTATGTCTAGGATAGCTACCTTGTTTGTAGTAGTTAGTCTTTTTCTTAGGTTGGTTTGTTCTTGAGGATTCACCTATTTCATGATTGACACTACCAACATTTTTAAAAGACTTTTTGAGCTCATTTAGCTCATCCAACACCTTTTGGTGTTCACTATTACATTGAGACAAAAGATTATTAAGGTCAACATTTTCATCTTGAAAGAATTTTAGTTCATCTTTTAACCCTAATATCTTTTTCTCAAATTTTGATTTAGCTTGAGTGAGTGAGTCATTTTTCTCATTTAGTTCCAAAATAATTTTCTTGTTTCTAATGACCGACTCATTATGTTTCTCAACTAATTCATCATAGACCTCTTGTAACTCATCATATGCATCATTCGATTCATCATATGTAAAATCTAAAGTTGATGAGTTAGAGGTTACCATGGAGGAATCTTCCTCAAGTGCCATGAGGCAAAGGTTAGCCACTTCTGGTTCGTTATCCTCCGATGACTCCTCATCACTCCAAGTAGCAAGCTTGGCTTTGAGCTTCTTCTTCTTCTCAAAGCCCTTCTTCTTGAGTTGAGGGCACTCCGAACGTATATGGCCGGGTTGTTTGCACTCAAAGCAAATGATTTGATCCCTTCCTTCTTCTTTGTTCTTGCTTTTGAAGTCCATTTTTCTTTGGATTTTTCTTCCCCGGTTGGACCTCATAAAGCGTGAGAATCGTTTGGCTATCATAGCCAATTCTTCTAGCTCATCCTCCTCACTAGAAGAGCTCTCTTCATGTAGTGAAGCTTTGAGAGCTATTCCCATCTTCTACTTCTTCTCAACCTCTAGCTTTTCTACTCTTTTCTCTTCTTTCTTCTTCTCTTCTTCCCTTCCTTGCTTCATAATCTCATGAGTAAGGAGAGAACCCACAAGCTCATCAAGCTTTAAAGTCTTCAAGTTTTTAGCTTCAATGATGGCGGTTCTCTTCCCATCCCAAGATTCGGGAAGTGAATAGAGTAGCTTTCGGACAAGCTTGTCTTCCGGTATGATCTCTCCAAAACCTTTGAGCCCATTGACTATAGTGGAAAACCGATCAAACATCTTGGACACCGTCTCATCGGGCTCCATCTTGAAATTCTCGTAACTAAGATTGAGAATTCCAATCTTAGTTTCTTTAACATCGTTGGTTCCCTCGTAGGTAGTCTCAAGAGTGTCCCACACTTCTTTGGCACTCTCAATGGATGACACTTTAGAATAGATGTCCGGACCGAATGAACAAAAGAGCATGTGGAGAGCTTTGTCATTTACATGAATCTTTTTCCTTTCTTCTTCACTCATCTCCACCTTTTTCTTCAAGACCATCTTGCCTTCACCATCTTGCTTCAATGGAATGTAAGGGCCATCTTCAATGACATGCCACACTAAGTAGTCATTGGACTTGATGAAGAGACGCATTCTATTCTTCCAAAAATAATAGTTATCACCATTGAAAAAGGGAGGCTTTGTAGTGGATTGAGACTCATACATGCCCGAACCGGAGGTTGAAGCCATCTCTTGATATTTGATGATCACACTCTTCCAAGGAACTCCTCTTGTGGTTGTTAATCCTCAAAGAGGTAGGCTCTGATACCAATTGTTGAGTGGATCGAAAGATCGATATGGACCAAAAGGGGGGTGAATTGGATTTTTAAGGTTTGTGTGGTGGAAATTGCAAATTAAAAAGATTGACAAGGAATTTTAGAGTGGTTCGAGTTCCAAATGAACTCTACATCCACTACCTTAGCTTCACTAAGGATTTGCAACAATTCCACTAATTGCTCTTCCCCTTTTCTAGGCTAAGGAGGCAACCCTTACAATTTTCAGTTAAATTTTCTACCCAAAATTTAACCCAATCCTCACACAAAGGTAACAAAGAATTTGATGGCTAAGATAGTATCTCTCAATATAAATTGTAGCCCAATTACAAGCACTCAACACAATTGAAAAAGATAAGAATGAAAATTACAATTGGGGTTTCTAGACAATATGGGATTTTAGCACAAATGCTTGGATTTGATGTATGGATATTTGCTTTTGGATCAATAGTTGTTGCTGGAGCTTTTAGAGGTCCCTTTTATACCTTCTCATTGATTTCTAGCCGTTGTGGTTGTTGCATTCATCAATAGAGTCGTTGGGGGTGTTATCTCACCTCCATAAATGCAGTTTGCAACCACCCATTACGGAACGCGGGGACCTGTTACGAAACGGACCAAAATAGAAAGAGCCGTTGGGGTGCATTTAAGAGCTCGTTTCGAAACGTATTGAAGCCGTTTCGAAACACTTTTGCCACTGTCAAGGGTTGTTTCGAAACAGCCTGAGCCCGTTTCGAAACACCCTAACGGTTTCCAAAAATCAGTTAAAAACATTGTAACGGTCATATTTTCAAATAAAAAAGAAGAACAGTTTCGAAACGCTTGGACTCGTTTCGAAATAGTTTTGCTATTGTCAAGGGTCGTTTCGAAACTGATTGAGCTCGTTTCGAAACACCCTATTGATCTTTGAAAATTCAGTTAAAAAATATTACAACGGTTATAGTTTTCAAATCAAAATGAAGAACCGTTTCGAAACGCTTGTATCCGTTTCGATACGGGTTCATGTGTTCTAAAGCTGTTTCGATACGCATTTCGGAATAGGGGTTGGCAGTGATGAAATCGTTTCGAAACACCTTAGGCCGTTTCAAAACAGGGACTTGAAAATCACTGTTTCGGCTTTAAACACTTAGAAAAATATTTGAAAACTTTGTTTTTAACTTTGGCATAATCTTAAAATCATATGGGGATGTTTGAGGACTTAAAAATTCGTTTTGACATTTTCAATTTAGTCCTTAGGTTTTTAGTTATATCAAAATTAAAATATTAGTTTCACAGCATGAGATGAGATTATTGTTACCAGATATAATTGGTCGACCAATAGGATGAGAAGTGCACTATAATATACAAAATTCATATGTTCTCTTTGGTTCGGGCAATGGGGATAGTGCCATCCCGTTCCAAAGTGAGAATGTGGTAATGAGAGATTCCACTACGGTAGGTCTTGGTGAAAGACCCAAGCTTTGTGACGATGAGAGATGTCGTCATGAGAGTCTGGTGATGTGAGATTCCACCGGGGTAGGACTTGACATTTTAGTCAAGCTATCTCTGTATCCGAGTAATGTTGCTATAATGCCAATATATGAGATTCACATGTACGTTGATTATAAATGATTTATGCATTCTGTCTTGCATATGAGATTATTATTTGAGAAATACTTTATGAGATTTAAGCATGTAAGGCTTTGCCTTGAGGTTTTGCATTTTGATGAATGCATGAGATAGATGGTACATGTGGTTTAAATGATGTGGTTTTGCTTTGGAAATGATTTGAAGTATGAGATAGAAAGAGCATGTTGTGATAGAGATTTCAAAATGAGAAATGTTTTTAAAATGCATTGTTGTTGTTGGTTGGTTTTGAGCATCCCTCACTAAGGAATTGTGCTTACGCCCTCTTTTTCCAAGAATGCAGAGAATTAGCACATTTGTACAGAAAAGAGGCAAGAAGGATCCCAAGAAGTGTGGTTAAGCTCAAGTATGGTTTTACATTTGTTTATAAGTAATAATAGTTGGAAATAGGAGGATACCTTGTTGTCTTGGGAGATATGTTTTTGAAACTCCCTGGTTTGTGGCAAGTTTGAAATGCCCTTAATGACTTGTAAATGACCATTACTTGTTGGTTTATGCTTTGGTTTGCATTTTGGGTCTTGAGTGATCATTTTGTTTAGGAAGCATGCCTATAGAATTGATTAATTCTTACTTTTATGTGTTGATGATGAAATTGCCATATATGATAGAGGTTTGTTATTAAAGTATGATGTATGCATGTCTGAAGTTGCTATAATGCTTTAGAGTGGATTAAAGCGTGAAAAACCAGAAAAATATGACATTACATGTCCATGGGTATTGGTGTGGTAGAATGGGCACCGATACGAACCAAGCAAAATTGAAAGGGCGTATCGATACACGGGGGTATATCGATACAGTTTTATGCCACTGGTTTTTGGGGTATCGGTACGAGCTTATAGTGTATCGATACGGTCTTGTTGAACTTGAATATGGGAGCATGCTTGTCGTGGGCGTATCGATAATGTCTCTAAGGTATTGATACAGTTGGTTGTTAAGGTAGTTAAAAGTATCTTTGTTTGCTCTGAATCTTTACATTTTAGTTCCAATATGTTTTGGATGAAATTAAATGAGCATGAATGATTGTTTTGAGCTAGGATTAGACAGAGACGCATGTAATGTGAATAAATAAAGGTTGGTAAATTTAAAAGTGAAGAAGTCCCTATAGTTTGGTGAAATTATAAAATGGTCCTAAAATGTAATTGAATGCAATTGAGTCCTGAAGCGATGTCTAATCGAGTTGTAAAATGTTCTGTTGCGATGTTAAACACTTAGGATCGTAATGAGCATCTAGACAAGATAAAATGAAAAAATGGCCATTTATTGAGGTAAACCGGGAGGTTTACTTCAATATTTCCCGTGTGATATGTTCGGTTCGGTCCCTCACCCAGACCGGGTAAAGGGTGTTACATTTGGTGGTATCATAGCCATGTTTTAGAAAGAATTAGGAGGTAAAGGTTAATGTGATATTGTTGTTTGGTTGATTTCATGATGAATGATATGCACGGTGAGTGATTATGCCATGTTTTGATCATTGTTTGATCTATGTGAGATGCATGGTGTTTGATAACATGATGTGATTGTTATATGCTGTTGGGGGAGAGGTTAAGGGTACTCATTGCCATATTATTACTAATGTAATGAAAATTTTAGTTTTGAAAAGTAAAACTTTAGCACTGTAACCCCCTTAACCCGGCCTAGACGGTTGACCCGAATTAAGAAAGTCACACGGGGAAAACCAAAGTCAACCCGAAAGTCAACCTTGATTAACGACCCTTTTTTTTCTTTTTAATCTTATCTAGATGCACATTGACCTTAATTGTGATCACACAAACATCATACTCAAAGATCACAAACATCAGAGATCAAACAGGGACCCAATTGAACAAATTACAACTTTAGGGACCAAAATGTAACTTCTGATAATTAAAAAGGACTTAACCCAAATTAATCTTACCAACTTGAAATTAGTCAGGTTTCATGCTTCTCTGTGAAATTTCAGCTCAAAAGGACATCCCAAACTCATACAATTGCACAAACAAGATTCAGGACCAAAACGCAAACAATTCAAAACATTTAACCGCCAATGTCAGCCCCCAACGGTCACCCGTTCCGAAACAGGCAGAACCCGTTTCGAAACACGGGCCGTTCCGCAACGCGTACCGCAACGGGGGTCTGGCAGAGACCAAACCGTTTCGAAACGGTGCATACCGTTTCGGACCCCTGGTTCATTCAAGGCACCCGTTCCGAAACGGTGCACACTGTTCCGAAATGCCCTGCACAGATTGCAGCACAAAGCATTCCAAAACATGCAATTGATCATTCAAACATGCTCCACTTGCCACCAAACTTTACCAGCATGCAATTCAGCATACATAAGACTTATAAGCATCAACAAATCATCAAAACAACATCACAAGCAAAAAGCCCCAATTCTATAGGCATGCTTCCTACACAAGCTAGCTATTCAAGCACAAACTTCCAAAACAAGCATGTAATGATCCAACACAAAATCCATCATTCTCAACAACATTCAACATACTTAGGGAGTTTAAAACCTCTCCCAAACATACACATTGGTCCCCCATTGCCAAAGTATCAAAAGCTAAATGATCTTAGGAAAACCTTCCATACTTTGAGCTTTGCTTCTACTTGAATACTTGCCTTCCTTGCTGCCCTAAAAGTTCACTAATGTTCTGCATTATTGAATTAAGAAAACGAAAGAGAGCGTAAGCAAAAGCTTAGTGAGGTGTGCTCTTAAAACCATTCAATAATGCATTTAAAAACATTTACAAATCATGCTTTAAATCAACCTATGCACATGCTCAAAAGCATACTTAAAACAAGCATTTCATGCTTCAACATAATATAACATGTCATATTGGCTCAAGTGATAGATTCCATTTCTTTAAAACAAGTTCATCAACTTCCCAAGGACTTTTAAACACCTTGGCCCCAAGGACTTTTAAACACCTTGGCCATGGACTTTTAAACACCATGAATGAGGACCACACAAGGACTTTTAACCACCTTTGTGTCCATAGCTTGAATTACGCCAAGGACTTTTAAACACCTTGGCCCCAAGGACTTTTAAACACCTTGGCCCCATGGACTTTTAAACACCATGGAAAGGATCACCTAAGGACTTTTAACCACCTTAGTGTCCGCAACAAGAATCATCCAAGGACTTTTAACCACCTTGATGATCTTAAGAATACAAGGCTCACTCAAGGACTTTTAACCACCTTAGTGACCTTAACTTTTTCAAAACATCACTTGCCAATATACATCTTTTTCATCATTTAATCCACTGTTTTAAAGCATTAAACCAAGCCATATTCAACATGCATTTGAAAGCATCAAACCACATCTTATCAATGTACAAAAACAAGGAACTCTTACCTTGAGTTTCCTTCAACATATGGCTTACAACAACAGCAAAAACCATGCTAAAACATGCTATCAAAACAGTAATTAAAACATGCAAATAACCATTTCGCATCACAACAAAATCATGGCCACCACTAGAGAGAAATTCCGAAAACTTACACTTGAGCTTAGCAAAGTTGTTTAGACTTAAGCTAAGCTCCCAAGACATTGGTTTCAAAGCCAAAAACCCAATTTTCACAAACGCACTCACCGATTTCCACTTTGCTTCAAGCCAAAGCACCAAAACAAGCTTCCGGATCAACAACTCTTGGATCCAAAGATGCCTCCCCTGTTTTAACACATCAAAGCAGAGGATTAATGCATCATCATGCATTAATTGCTTCAATGAAAGCACCTAAACTCGCTGCTCTCAACCACACACCATTTTCGGCCACCAAACATAACCGAAAATGCATCCACACCACTTCTAAACAAAGCCCAGCCATAAACCAGCAAAACCACACATCCTTAAACATCATATAACATCTAAAAACAACCTATCAACATCCTTAAACCTCCAGCAACATCAGATCCACAAGATCACCCAAAAACAACCTTGAATCACAAGCTAAACTTAGGAAACTCAACCTATCCGGGATTGCATTAATCAAAACTCAATTCCTTATCAATTTAGAGTTCATTTAACATCAAAAACACATCTCAAATCACATGTTAATCAGATCTAACGAAAATCATCAAAAATCATCAAATCTTGCATTATAAGCCAAGATCCATTTCACCACTTAAAAACCTTTAATTAAACATCAATTAAGGATTGAAAACTTAGGAATTTCAGTAAAGAACTGATAGTTTAGAGGAGAAGGACGTTCTTACCTCCAAACTTGAGTTTCTCCTCTTTAGAGCCAAAAAGCTTGAAAATCCAAATAGCAAATTGCAAGGTTTTGTTGTAGAGATGATTAGGAATCAAATGAGTGTTGAAAGGAGGGATTTAGGTGAGAAAATCAGATCCAATTCTCTGGGTAAATAGCCAAAATAGCCAAATGGCTTTCCCTCCACTTTTAATATCATTTAAAATCAGAATTTAGTCTTAAAATATCTTAGAAAAATCTGGAGAAACTCCCTTTGGGTAAATAGCTCCTTAAAGATTCAAAGTTTCAACCCTTTATAAAACAGCCACCAAACTTGCGAAAATTACATTTTGGTCACTAGCAAAAATGTCACCCTTCCGAAACTCATTTTCCAAAATTGATTTTACAGTTCACTTAATTATATTAAAAGATGATTTTAGAACATTTTTCCATATTTTTAATGCAACCCGAACTAGGCTTTCCTAAATTCACCTCTTTAGATTCGAACAGCACTTTGACCGACCGGTCAACGCCCAAAACTCCTAAGCCCAAAACCGGGGCGTTACAACTCTCCCCCCCTTAAGAAATTTCGTCCTCGAAATTTACCTGAAGGAAAGAGATAAGGAAACTGCTTCAGCATGTCTTCCTTCCGCTCCCACGTGGCTTCCTCAACACCTCGATGCTTCCACAGCACCTTCACTAACTCAATGGTCTTGCCACGAAGAACCTTGCTATCCGAATCCAGAACCTTCACCGGTTCCTCATCATAGGTCAAATCCGGATTCAATTCCACTTCCTCCACAGGCATCACGTGCGAAGGATCAGATCTATACTTCCGGAGCATAGAAACATGGAACACATCATGAATCTTCTCCAGCTCCTGAGGTAACCTCAACCGATACGCAACAGGACCCACTCGCTCAACAACCTCATACGGTCCAATGTATCTAGGGCTCAACTTACCCTTCCGACCAAACCTCATCACCTTCTTCCCAAGGCGAAACCTTCAAGAACACACGGTCACCCACCTCATACTCTATCTCCTTACGCTTCAAATCTGCGTAAGACTTTTGCCGATCAGAGGCAGCCTTCAACCGCTCACAAATAAGCTTCACCTTCTCAGTGGTCCCTTTCAATAAAGTCGGCATCGAAACCAACTTTTGACCAGTTTCAGCCCAACAAAGAGGAGTCCTACACTTCCTCCCATACAAAGCCTCATAAGGTGCCATCTGTATACTCGCCTGATAACTATTGTTATAAGCGAACTCAACCAAAGGCAGATGCTTCTCCCAAGAACCTTGGAACTCAATCACACAGCATCTCAACATATCCTCCAAGATCTGAATAACTCGCTCAGACTGACCATCCGACTGAGGATGATAGGATGTACTGAAATGCAATCTTGTACCCAAAGCTTGATGCAAACACTGCCAGAAACGCGATGTGAACCTCGGATCCCTATCCGACACAATCGACTTAGGCACACCATGCAGCCTCACAATCTCAGCAATATACAGCTCTGCCAGCTTATCCAAAGAGAACGTAGTATGCACAGGCAAGAAATGCGCACACTTCGTCAAGCGATCCACAATCACCCAAACAGAGTTCTTCTTTGATGGAGACAAAGGTAATCCAGATACAAAATCCATGGTAACCCTCTCCCACTTCCATTCAGGGATTTTCAACGGTTGCAACAAACCAGAAGGAACCTGATGTTCAGCCTTAACTCGCTGACACACCAAACACTTGCTCACAAACTCTGCAACATCCTTCTTCAAACCCACCCAATAGTACTCATCACGAAGATCACGGTACATCTTAGTACTACCAGGATGCATAGCAAAAGGACTACTATGACCTTCAGTCAGAATAGCACGCCTCAACTCAGCATCAGCAGGCAATACTATTCGACTCCCAAAACACAACACTCCATCATCATTAAAACAGAAATCCGAAGGCCTACCCTCCGCGATATCCTGAACATGAGACACCAAGGAATCATCCAGCAACTGCTTATCCTTGATCAACTGAACCAATGATGGTTTCACCTGCAACTCAGCAACAAGACCACCATCTCGCGATATGCTCAAGCTAGCAAACATAGCCCTCAGCTCAACAGCTACCTTCCTACTCAAGGCATCCGCAACAACATTAGCCTTTCCTGGGTGATACTCAATCGTCAGATCATAATCCTTGAGCAACTCCAACCATCGCCGCTGCCTAAGATTCAACTCCTTCTGAGACATCAAATACCTCAAACTCTTGTGATCCGTGTACACAGTACACTTCTCACCATACAGATAATGCCTCCAGATCTTCAGAGCAAAAACCACTGCAGCCAGCTCAATATCATGCGTAGGGTAATTGCGCTCATGCACCTTCAACTGCCGCGATGCATAAGCAACCACCTTACCCTCTTGCATCAGCACACATCCCAAACCAACATAGGATGCATCACTGTAGACCACAAACTCTTTCCCTGATTCAGGCTGAACCAAGATAGGAGCTTGCGTCAAAGCCGCCTTCAGCTTCTCAAAAGCCTGCTATCTCGCTACTGTCCACTCATACTTAACATCTTTCTGCAACAGCTTCGTCAAAGGAGCAGCAATCTTGGAAAAACCATCCACAAACCTTCGGTAGTATCCCGCCAAACCAAGGAAACTACGAACCTCATGAACAGACTTAGGAATCTTCCAGTTCATCACAGCCTCAATCTTCTGAGGATCAACACGAATCCCCTCAGCTGAGACCACATGCCCAAGAAACACCACCTCCTTAAGCCAGAACTCACACTTGCTCAGCTTAGCATAAAGCTGATTCTCCAACAAAGCTTGCAAAACAATCCTCAAATGCTCTTCGTGCTCTTCCTCAGTACGCGAGTACACGAGGATATCATCAATGAACACCACAACGAACTTATCCAGGTATTCATGAAACACACGGTTCATCATGTCCATGAAAGCAGCAGGAGCATTTGTCAAACCAAACGACATCACAAGGAACTCATAATGCCCATACCTTGTCCTGAAAGCTGTCTTAGGCACATCCACATCCTTTACCTTCAACTGGTAATACCCTGACCTCAAGTCAATCTTAGAGAACACAGCAGCTCCCCGAAATTGATCAAAGAGATCATCAATCCTCGGCAAAGGATACCGATTCTTGATAGTCGACTTGTTCAGCTGACGGTAATCAATGCACATCCTCATAGTGCCATCTTTCTTCTTCACAAACAAGACCGGTGCTCCCCAAGGTGACACACTCGGCCGGATGAAACCACGATCAAGCAGCTCTTGCAACTGCGTCTTCAGCTCCTTCAGCTCCTTAGGTGCCATTCTATAGGGAGTAATGGAAACAGGAGTTGTATTCTCATACAGCTCAATCCCAAACTCCACCTCGCGATTAGGAGGTAAACCAGGCAACTCCTCAGGGAAAACACCAGGAAACTCCTTCACAACCCTGATATCTTGCACCCTCAACTCCTTAGAACTAGGATTCATCACAAAAGCTAAATAAGCTTCGCAGCCTTGCCTCAACATCTTGCTTGCCTCCAAGGTAGAAACAACATTGGCAAGAAACTTCACATTCTCACCAACCACCACTACTTCATAATCATCCGCAAGCTTAAGCGAAACACGCTTATTCTCACAATCCACAACAGCACGATGCTCAGCAAGCCAATACATACCAAGGATTACATCAAAACCATAAAAGGGCAACTCCATAAGATCAACATGAAAAACATGCTCTTGAACAACCAAAGGACACCTTATATAAAGCTTTCGAGTCACAACAGTTTCACCAAAAGAACTAGTGACACGAACACCAACATCCAAAGACTCAACAGGCAAACCAAGCAATTCAGCATGCTCACGCAAAATGTATGAATGCGTAGATCCAGAATCAATCAAAGAAAGCAATGACAAGGATTGCAAAGTAAAGGTACCTGCAATCACATCTGCATCATTCCTCCCTTCACGCTGAGCATACACCCTCGCTTGGCCTCCACCTTCAGGCTGAATAGCCACAACATGGGCTACTCCACGACCACCTTCCTCACGCCTCTGGAAATTACCACGGCCGCGCCCACGACCTCTCTGTGGTGCAGCAACAGCAGGAGCACGCATCTGATCACCAGCCAACCTCGGACAATCTCGCCTCAAGTGGTCTGCAGAACCACAATTCCAGCATCCATAACCAGCTGCCGCAACAGGAGCTTGCACCTCCCTCACAGCACGAGGACAGTCACGCTTCAAGTGACCATGTGAACCACAAATCCAACAAGCACTAGGGTCAGCTCTGGCATTGCCACCCCTAGCAGGTGCACCACCACCTCTCTTAGCTGAGGACTAATACCTCTGATCACCTCCGGAACTATACTCAGCAGCTCTCTTACCAGAACTTGCTCCAGCACCTTTCGCAGACAAACTCAAATTCATCTCTATGTCCTTGGCTCAGCCCACTAACACATCAAAATCATCATACTCAGTGGCCAGCACATACATCTTTACCTCCGTTATAAGACCATAACGAAACCTCTCGCACCTCTCCCGTTCATCAGGAATAAGCTCAGGTGCATACTGACTGAGTCGCACAAACTGCACCTCATACTCAGCCACACTCATGCTCCCTTAGGTGAGAGTCATGAACTCACGTTTCTTCTCATCAAGATATCTCACACCAAGATATCTCCGCTTGAACACATTCTAAAAGAATGTCCAGGTGATGTCGGCTTCAGCCATCCCAGAGATTGTGGTCGTCCACCACGTATAAGCATCGTCCTGCAGCAAGGACACAACACAACCCAGCTTTTGCACATCCGTGCAGCTCATCTGACCCAAAATTCGCTTGGTACTCTCTAACCAAGCCTCAGAACTCTCAGCAGACATACCCCTAAACTCAGTCCCACCAAGACTCCGCAGACGCTCCAAGGGTAGTCTCACACCAGCATCTCCCTGATGCCCAGCTCCTTGAGCTCCAGCTACTGCTGCTCGAAAAGCACCCGCAATAGCTTGTACCAGCATCGACATATCAGGCATAGCTTGCCCCTGACCAACCTCAGGTCCTGCAGCCCTAGCACCAGCTGCTTCAGCTCCAGCTCTTTCCCTCTCCGCACCACCACCACCAGGTGGAGGAGGAGGTAACACAGCACTACCCGCATTCTCTTCGTTCTCATTCCCATCCGGGGTCGTAGCTCTCACGCTACTCCTTAACTCTCTACGTGGTGCCATACTTTTACCATGCATAACAATACAAATAAAACAAAGTCAGGCCCAGCAAGGTAAGCAATCCAAGTATTCAAGCTCAATTTCATTCAAAATCAACATCATTTCATTAGCTTTTGTTTGGCAATGGGTACCCTCAACATGCTACATCACAACATACATCTCAAATGCATCAACATCTCAAGCCACTGAACATGCTTTCTTACAACAAGCATACAAGCCAAACATACTTCAATCATGCATACATTCATTCCCAATTACTCGAGAACTCAGCTCTGATACCACCAAATGTAACCCCCTTAACCCGGCCTAGACGGTTGACCCGAATTAAGAAAGTCACACGGGGAAAACCAAAGTCAACCCGAAAGTCAACCTTGATTAACGACCCTTTTTTTTCTTTTTAATCTTATCTAGATGCACATTAACCCTAATTGTGATCACACAAACATCATACTCAAAGATCACAAACATCAGAGATCAAACAGGGACCCAATTGAACAAATTACAACTTTAGGGACCAAAATGTAACTTCTGATAATTAAAAAGGACTTAACCCAAATTAATCTTACCAACTTGAAATTAGTCAGGTTTCATGCTTCTCTGTGAAATTTCAGCTCAAAAGGACATCCCAAACTCATACAATTGCACAAACAAGATTCAGGACCAAAACGCAAACAATTCAAAACATTTAACCGCCAATGTCAGCCCCCAACGGTCACCCGTTCCGAAACAGGCAGAACCCGTTTCGAAACACGGGCCGTTCCGCAACGCGTACCGCAATGGGGGTCTGGCAGAGACCAAACCGTTTCGAAACGGTGCATACCGTTTCGGACCCCTGGGTTCATTCAAGGCACCCGTTCCGAAACGGTGCACACTGTTCCGAAACGCCCTGCACAGATTGCAGCACAAAGCATTCCAAAACATGCAATTGATCATTCAAACATGCTCCACTTGCCACCAAACTTTACCAACATGCAATTCAGCATATATAAGACTTATAAGCATCAACAAATCATCAAAACAACATCACAAGCAAAAAGCCCCAATTCTATAGGCATGCTTCCTACACAAGCTAGCTATTCAAGCACAAACTTCCAAAACAAGCATGTAATGATCCAACACAAAATCCATCATTCTCAACAACATTCAACATACTTAGGGAGTTTAAAACCTCTCCCAAACATACACATTGGTCCCCCATTGCCAAAGTATCAAAAGCTAAATGATCTTAGGAAAACCTTCCATACTTTGAGCTTTGCTTCCACTTGAATACTTGCCTTCCTTGCTGCCCTCAAAGTTCACTAATGTTCTGCATTATTGAATTAAGAAAACGAAAGAGAGCGTAAGCAAAAGCTTAGTGAGGTGTGCTCTTAAAACCATTCAATAATGCATTTAAAAACGTTTACAAATCATGCTTTAAATCAACCTATGCACATGCTCAAAAGCATACTTAAAACAAGCATTTCATGCTTCAACATAATATAACATGTCATATTGGCTCAAGTGATAGATTCCATTTCTTTAAAACAAGTTCATCAACTTCCCAAGGACTTTTAAACACCTTGGCCCCAAGGACTTTTAAACACCTTGGCCATGGACTTTTAAACACCATGAATGAGGACCACACAAGGACTTTTAACCACCTTTGTGTCCATAGCTTGAATTACCCCAAGGACTTTTAAACACCTTGGCCCCAAGGACTTTTAAACACCTTGGCCCCATGGACTTTTAAACACCATGGAAAGGATCACCTAAGGACTTTTAACCACCTTAGTGTCCGCAACAAGAATCATCCAAGGACTTTTAACCACCTTGATGATCTTAAGAATACAAGGCTCACTCAAGGACTTTTAACCACCTTAGTGACCTTAACTTTTTCAAAACATCACTTGCCAATATACATCTTTTTCATCATTTAATCCACTGTTTTAAAGAATTAAACCAAGCCATATTCAACATGCATTTGAAAGCATCAAACCACATCTTATCAATGTACAAAAACAAGGAACTCTTACCTTGAGTTTCCTTCAACATATGGCTTACAACAACAGCAAAAACCATGCTAAAACATGCTTTCAAAACAGTAATTAAAACATGCAAATAATCATTTCACATCACAACAAAATCATGGCCACCACTAGAGAGAAATTCCGAAAACTTACACTTGAGCTTAGCAAAGTTGTTTAGACTTAAGCTAAGCTCCCAAGACATTGGTTTCAATGCCGAAAACCCAATTTTCACAAACGCACTCACCGATTTCCACTTTGCTTCAAGCCAAAGCACCAAAACAAGCTTCCGGATCAACAACTCTTGGATCCAAAGATGCCTCCCCTATTTTAACACATCAAAGCAGAGGATTAATGCATCATCATCCATTAATTGCTTCAATGAAAGCACCTAAACTCGCTGCTCTCAACCACACACCATTTTCGGCCACCAAACATAACCGAAAATGCATCCACACCACTTCTAAACAAAGCCCAGCCATAAACCAGCAAAACCACACATCCTTAAACATCATATAACATCTAAAAACAACCTATCAACATCCTTAAACCTCCAGCAACATCAGATCCACAAGATCACCCCAAAAACAACCTTGAATCACAAGCTAAACTTAGGAAACTCAACCTATCCGGGATTGCATTAATCAAAACTCAATTCCTTATCAATTTAGAGTTCATTTAACATCAAAAACACATCTCAAATCACAGATTAATCAGATCTAACGAAAAGCATCAAAAATCATCAAATCTTGCATTATAAGCCAAGATCCATTTCACCACTTAAAAACCTTTAATTAAACATCAATTAAGGATTGAAAACTTAGGAATTTCAGTAAAGAACTGATAGTTTAGAGGAGAAGGACGTTCTTACCTCCAAACTTGAGTTTCTCCTCTTTAGAGCCAAAAAGCTTGAAAATCCAAATAGCAAATTGCAAGGTTTTGTTGTAGAGATGATTAGGAATCAAATGAGTGTTGAAAGGAGGGATTTAGGTGAGAAAATCAGATCCAATTCTCTGGAGAATAGGTGTTTGGGTTGAGAGAAAATGAGAGAAAGAAAATTGAGAAAAGTTGGTTACAAAATCCAAAATAGCCAAATGGCTTTCCCTCCACTTTTAATATCATTTAAAATCAGAATTTAGTCTTAAAATATCTTAGAAAAATCTGGAGAAACTCCCTTTGGGTAAATAGCTCCTTAAAGATTCAAAGTTTCAACCTTTTATAAAACAGCCACCAAACTTGCGAAAATTACATTTTGGTCACTAGCCAAAATGTCACCCTTCCGAAACTCATTTTCCAATATTGATTTTATAGTTCACTTAATTATATTAAAAGATGATTTTAGAACATTTTTCCATATTTTTAATGCAACCCGAACTAGGCTTTCCTAAATTCACCTCTTTAGATTCGAACAGCACTTTGACCGACCGGTCAACGCCCAAAACTCCTAAGCCCAAAACCGGGGCGTTACAAGCACCTTGGATTCTTGCTTTTGCTAGCCTTATTGTTTTTATTGTTGCATTCTTTTAAGCTATATTGTTTTGATAATGGGATCGAGACAAGATCTTAGAGGAAATGTACGTAACGTGGTTGAGAATGAGATTCATGAGAATGTTGAGAATTTAACGCCTCCTCCTCCTCCTTGTGGTGATGGAGCTGGAGCGGGAGCTAGTGTTGGAGGGGTTGGACCTCAAGTAGCGCACGGGCAAGCTGCTGCTGATATGACACCATTGATTCATGCCATACCTGAGGCTTTTTAGGTAGTGATAGCAGGTATGCATGTGGCCGCACCTCACCCTGGTTCTAATGCTGGATTACCTTTGGAGCGTTTGCGCAGTTTGGGTGGAATTGAGTTCTAAGGTCTATCTCATGAGGGTTTTGAAACTTGGTTTGAGAGCACCCGAAGGATACAGGGTCAAATGAGTTGCAATGATGTGCAAAAGTTGGGTTGTGTAGTCTCTTTTCTACACGAAGATGCCTATACGTGGTGGATGACCATTACTGCGGGTATGAAACCTGCTGATGTTAATTGGGAGTTCTTTGGAAATGCTTTCAAGATAAAGTATTTGGGCGTTCGCTATCTTGATGAGAAGAAGCAAGATTTTATGTCTTTGGTGCAAGGAAACATATTTATTTTCGAATATGAAGTTCAATTTGTTCGCTTCTGAGTTGGTTCCTGATGAACATGTGAGGTGCGATTATTTTCGCTACGGGCTTGTGGAGGATGTCAAGACATATATGTTGGCTTCAGGTTAAACCGATTTTGATGTCTTAGTCACTCGAGCTAAGGACATCAAGGACAATTTGGGCATTGTTGCTTGTTCGGGTGGTTCTAGCTCTGGAAAGAGGGCGGTTGAGTTTGATGGTGGTAAGGACCGTTACAAGAAGTATAAGGATCGGAGGTATCAACATGATCCTATCCTTTATATATGTTTTTAATGGGTTTTAGTGATTTAATTATGGAAATTTAGTTTAATTGAGATTTAATTGGTCAAATTGATTGAGATTCTTTTTGGATCTATTCTGTTGGGTTCTTGATCAGATTATAACATGTTGTTTATGTTTTAATATGTTAATAAGTTGGTTATAACTTTGGAATACCGAAACTAGGTGAATCTCTAATTTTCTAGGTTGATAGAATTGTGTTTTTGAGGAGTTGTGGTTGATTATTGAATGCTATAGGTATAAGGATGATATTAAGGTGTTTTCAAGTATAAATTTATGTTGATGTGTTGTTCAAATCGCTTTGTTATGGCTGGGTTTGACTAGAGTGGTGTTTGTTGGTGTTTTCGGTTGTTTCAGGAGGAGTTTGATGAGGTTTAATGAAGCGAAGTTGAAGATTGTTGTTTCGTGGATTTTTATGAACATTGAGGCATTAATCCTCTAGTTTTATGTGGATAAAACAGGGGAGAATAAACTGGTAGCATGTGGTGAAGTTTCAGAAGCATCAGACGCTTGATTCTCGAATTGGCGTGGACGCTTTGCGTAGTCAATGAGTGGAAACGGGTTTTAAAGGTGTACAAAGGTTTGAAAGTGTTTATTGGGGTTTAGTTTAAGCTTGCAACACTTAACTAAGCTCGAAAGTAAGTAAAGGGTTTTCTCGCTCTTATTTTCGGTTTTATAAACATATATCTCATGCATACGTTTAATGTGTTTATTGGGGTTTAGTTTAAGCTTGCAACACTTAACTAAGCTCGGAAGTAAGTAAAGGGTTCTCTTGCAACATTGTTATATGCACAATTAGCTTTGAAAGAGTTTGCAAATAAGATTTTGTATATGATACTTGATTATGGAAATTGACTTGTGAAATGTTTTTAGAAAGCTAAAATACATGTTTAATGTGTTGAAATTTGGATGCATAAGAAAAATAGTGAGGTAACTTGGTTTTTGGGATATATTATTTTGGTCATTCTGCGCGTTGCTCGTGTTAGACCGAGTCTCACATCTTGGATCCACACAAATGGCTAACAATTAAAACATACAAAAACAACTCAATTAGGTTTGCATTCAGAGAAGGATCCAATACAATCTGCGAATCAAAATCATTTGAAAATAATGGTAATTGACAATGCGTCCCCATAACCCACATTTAAGCAAATTGTCTTCAAAACAGTCAAAAAGCATGTTTAACATACCTAACATCACAAAACAACTTAATACATTCAGCAAAATATCCCAACTTTTTCGTAACCTAGCTCTGATACCAATAAATGTAACCACTTGACCTAGCCTAGGCGTTAGGCCGAACTGAGTGAGCTACATTAGGTTTGGCGTAGTAAACCTGAACCAAATATCTTGAATTAGGTCTATTTTTTTCTTTTTATCTTTTCTAGATGCATCATTATAACCTAAGGTGTGCATACTGATAGCGGATAAATTTTCAACAAAATCGTGTGCTGAATCGACATCCAATTACGCGTATTTGAAATTTAGGGACCAAATTGCAAATCTAGAAAATTACGAGCGCTTACTTAAATTTGGGGTTACCAATCCTTAATTAGCCATGTTAAGTGCATAGTTGTTCGATTTCATCCAAAACAGACCATTAAAATACATCCAATTGCATACATGCGAAAATATGGACCAACATGAAAGAAGCTAAAACCCAACAACACACTGGGTATCGATACGAGGGTACCTATATCGATACCTGGCTTACTATTACAGGGTTGTACCGACACCGTGAAATTTCTAACAAAATGCATACAATTTTACAAGAGGCATGTATTGATACTCCTTCCCGACTATAGATACCTAGGTTATTTTGGCCAAATTCCAAATTCCAGTAGCTAAAACTCGTATCGATACGCTTCACCTTGTACCAATACCCAGGCCAAATTTTCACCTTTCATACCTGATACTGACCTCGTGTACCGATACCAAAGGTACTGTATCGATACCGAGAGGTTTGTAATGCCATTTTTATCATATTTTGACTTCTAAAACCACTCATACATGTTCCAAACATCCTAGCATGCTTATTAAACATTCTCTACATAAAAGGGTACATCCATGACACAACGAAACCAACACATATGCACTTTCAAAATTGGAACATAACTTATAGGCATGCTTCCTATGCAAAACAACCAACATATCCAAAATTGAAACGAAACATAGAATCATCAAACTACATATCAAATCTAAGCCACAATCCATCAAATAAAGTGATGCAACACTAGGAAGCAAAAGCAACAAAATACAAATCCCCAATTATGGTCAACACATTGCCTTATTACCAAATTGCTTTAAATTTAGAATCGTACTCAAAATCTGATAAAATCTTGAGATCTCCTCGCTCCAAATGCTTCCTCAAGCCTCAATTCTCTACAAAGAAGAATAAGAGTGTAAGCAAACATATGCTTGGTGGTGTCACTCTTCAAAATTCATCAATACGTAAACCTGATTATAAAACCACTATCCTTGAAAATCACATTTCAAAACATGATATACATAACAATCATAAGCAAATACAAATTCATTTGTTCTCATATATTGGCAATTAATGTGACCTTTAGATAAATCAGTGTTTCATCAAAAACCTCACCGGATACACGGATTTTCCAGTGGTCTTACCTCCACCAACTCATAGCTTGCCTAGTTAAACCGCAAGATACCATTAACGTGGCTTGCCTAGTTAAACCGCAAGCCCATGTGATAACCCAACAGTCCGAGTAGCCCAGTTAAACTGCTTTTCCTCAAGGACCATGGTGCGATCGACTTTACATATTATAGTGCACTTTAAACCCTATGGCATGCCAACTATATCTGATACTTTGTTTCATTTTCAACATCAATATACACACTTAAACCATATCTACTTATTGTTATTCCATATGTATTTACCAAACCATTTTGCATATGTAAAACTCATTGCCCAAGGCAAACGTATTCCGATTGGGAATCTTTTTTACCAACGAACTAAAGAGTATGTAACTTCAAGCCTTGCTTTTAGCCTAAAACATGTCAACAAATCACATATCAACCGATATTCAAAGGCGAGTTTAGGAAGAACTTACTTCCAAGCTTAGTTAAGCTTTCTAGGCTTACACTAAGCTTCCAATTTCTTATTCAAACCTTTACGAGTGTTTGAAACACAATTACACTCACTAATCCGCAACGCCTTGCTTGTCGTTGCATCCCAAGCCTCTGAAACAAGCTGATATCCACCAAACGAGCTAGGCCTGAGGATCCCCTGATTTGGCAACACAAAACCAGAGGAAAAATGCATTTCATTACAAGCCTACAATCACCCCTGGAACCTCTACGAAAATGCATCCAAAAAACCATCTGAAGATACCGAAAACCACTTCAAACAACTTCCACAAGACCTCCAGCCACAACCTAACGATTCTAACATATTTTCGACATCAAATAACATCTAAGAACACTTCCCAACCTTCCTTGTACCTCCATAAACATCATAACACCACAAACACCTCAAAAACTAACAATTAACAACCTAGAAAATTAACAATTCCATTAGTTTCGGGATTTCTTTTCTAAATCTCATTACACCATATTAAAATAGTCTTCAAATATGATGTAACCCAATCTAGACCACAAGAATTAAGACCCATAACAAAACTCAACCAACTTCTTAATAAATCAACCTTTAAACCTTTCAATCTTGATTTAATCATCAAAACATATCAAAAATCAATTACAAAGGATCAAGAACTTGGTAATTTCAATAAAGAACATTTGATTAGAGGAGAGAAACAAAAATCACATTTAATTTGAGACTCCTTCCTTTATTGGCATGATTTTGAAGAAATCTTAAACGTTGAAGTAGAAGATTTGATGTAGAAACAAAGGAATCAATTGTTGAAATCAAAAGTAGGATAAAAAAGGTTATTCCATGAGATTTTTGAAAGAGAAAAAGGTAGTTTGGTTGATGAGAATTTGAGATAAAAAGACTTAGAGAAAAAGTAGTTAGGTATGAAACTAAAATCCCATTAATTAAAACGTTTTTAATTCTTTTATTAAATCCTCATTTAAAAACCATTTTAAAATAGCCAAAATTAAGGAAAAAGTCTTATAATACCAATGGGCTTAAGAGCTCCCTAAAGATTTTATGTTTTTACCCTTTTACGATGTAGTCACTAAAACAGTTTTGACATCTTTACATTTTGGTTACCAACCCAACATATCCATTAATCTAAATTTATTTTATAAAATTGACTCTTCAATTTTTTTAATACATTAACTAAATGGTTTAGGATATTTTCCTATTATTTTTACCAAAAACATTTATTAGAATTTATTTTCCGAAACTAGTCCAACTAGCTAATCCAGTTCACCCGAACCATCTATCCCGATCCTCTTATCTTCTAGGCCCAAAATTGGGGTGTTACATCTTCTCAAATATATATTACCCTATTTTTGCTTTACTTTGAGTACATATTTGTGCATTTAGCTAGTAGACTCATGCATTCGTATATAAGAGTTAGGGAATGTTCTTTTTGCCAGGTAAATATGTTTTTCCTTGTTGTAGAAGGTAGGTTAGGAGTAGGAGCAAAGGCAGAAAGCGTGAGGACCAAAAGAGAAATTTCGATTCAAGTTGGCAAAAGTAGGACGAATAATGCCAGACTTGGTATGAAAAAAAGGATGCCGATGTCCGGTCAAGTAGCAGTTGGTCAAAGACCCATTCAAACCTAAAAATTAAAAAAGAGGATAATAGGATAACGGGCCTATCCTGGTGCGTAACAAACTTTCAAGATTCAAACCTTATCTTGGGTTTCCACGAGTACCTATTTAAAGGAAGCATATCAACGAGCCTAGGAGATAACGATTAATTTCCAAGTACTAAGGAGAGAAACTTTGATAGAAGATGTTCAAGTATATGAGCTTACTTCAGAAGTGAATCTACCCCTTATGAGTAAATATTAAAACTTTGCCAAGTTAATTATTGAAAAATATCAATATAGACATATAAGAGTTAATCGTAATTAACTTAGGGTATTGCCATCAACAGAGGTAATACTACTTAAAATATGCTCAACAATACAACCAAGGCTGAAAGTTATTAATTGTTGTCATAGCTATAGTGAAATCCAATCATCCCTTTCCAACACCAACCATCCATTTGAATACATTTGTTTGCCAAACTGCCTGGATTTTCATTAAGTTTTTCCTTAGTTATTTTTCTTAAACCAAAATCCAAATTCGAAATCAAACTAATTTTTTTAATTCACGAGTAAAATTGTGGCATTTAATTCCTAGACAATCCCTGTGGATACGATACTCGGCTCACTGATGTATTACTTGTTGATCGTGTATACTTGCACACAAAAGACCTAAACTTGTCATTATTTTCTAGAATATTTACGTTAATTCTTCAATTGTTTTCCAAGCGTTAGTCAGTCGACGCCAACCATGTTTAGAGATACTCATGCATACTACAAGGCTTGTGATAGATTCCAAAGAACAGGGAACATCTCTCAACGTAACGAGCTGCCCAAGCAAGTCATCCTTGAAGTTGAGCTTGTTGATGTTTGGGGCATTGAATTCATGGGACCACTCTCATTCTCTAATGGACACTTATACATTTTGCTCATGGTTGATTATGTGTCCAAGTGGGTACAACTAAGAATAATGCAAATATCGTCCTGATGTTTTTCAACAAAAACATCTTCACTCGGTTTGGAGTACCTCGAGCTATTATTAGTGATGAGGGAACCCACTTCGACAACAAGCTGATTGCAAAGGCATTGTGTCGATATGAAGTTCACTATAAGATCACCACGACATATCATCGCAGAACAATGGAAAAGATGAAGTGTCCAATCGAGAGATTAAGTAGATCCTTGAGAAAGTTGTCAAGCTAAACCGTAAAGACTGGTCCTTGAAAGTGGATTAAGCCTTATGGGCTTATTGGGCTGCTTTCAAAACACCATTGGGCATATCACCGTATAGACATGTCTATGGCAAAGCATGTCACCTACCAGTTGAACTCGAGCACAAAGCTATTGGGGCTATCAAGAAGATCAACATTGTAACGCCCCAGTTTTGGGCCTAAGTGATAGCCTAGTTGGGTTAGGCGGTTCGGTTTGAACCTGTTTAGCGGTCTAGTTTAGTTTCGGGAAATAATTAAATTAAAAGGTTTTTGGTCGGATAAAAATATGGGAAAATTTCCTAAAATCATAATTATATATATATATATATGATTAATTTTGGTAAAGGTAATTTAAAGAAAACAATTTTCAAAATCGAACATTTTGGTTTTGTGACCAAAATGTAAAAATGGTAAAGTTTGATTTAATGGAAAAAACGTAAAAGGCTAATGCTTTGAATCTTTAAGGAGCAATACCAAGGGCTAATAGATACTTTTCCTCCTATTTTATAATTTTGATAAATAAATTATATTAAAAAGATGAAGGGAAGTTAAAATGCTTTTTCATTTTCTCACAAATTGGATTTGACGATAGTTTTCTTTTCTCACTTTTCTTTCAAAATCCCTTCATCCAAACAACAAGATTTTCAAGGTAAATTCTAAATATGATTTTGATTTTAAGGATTTATCTATTTTCTATTAATCCTTTATTAAATCTCTTGTTTTCTCTTTGATTTTCTTTCAAAAATGGAGGAAGAGCTCATCATTAGAGGTAAGTTCGTTCTTCTCCTCTAATGATATGTTCTTTACTGAAATTCTCAAGTATATAGTCTTTTACATATTGTTTTTAATTAGTTTTTATATATTAATTGATGAAATCATGTTTAATTAAGGTTTCTTGAGGATTTATGGTGGATCTTTGGATTTGGTGTTAATTGCTGAGTTAATGATTGATTATTAACATGTTGTTATGGGTTAATAATGTTAACTTCATGGATTTTGTTAAGTAACCCCAAAACTAGTTAGTATGCTAGATGTTAGTGATGAAATCTTGAGTTTTAGGGGCTGTTGTTGTGATTTCTTGATAGTTGGAATTTTTTAGAGGTTGGGGAAGTGTTTTAGGTTGTAAATGGATGAAGATTGATGGTAGATTTGGCTGGGTAATGTCTCGGGGCGGTTTAGAGTGGTTTTGTCGATGTTTATGGGTTGTATCGGTTGTTAATTTCTTGATAGTTGGAGTTGAGTGGGGGTTTGTGTTGTTGGAAGTTTTAGTGCAAGAGTGTGCATTAATCCTCTAATTTTATTTGGTTAGAAGCTGTAACCCCCTTAACCCGGCCTAGACGGTCGACCCGAATTAAGAAGATCACACGGGGAAAACCAAAGCCAACTCGAAAGTCAACCTTGATTAACGACCCTTTTTTTTACTCTTGTCTAGATGCACGTTAACCCTAGATTTGTTCACAAGTTCATCATACTCAAAGATCATAACAATCAGAGAACATTCAGGGACTCAATTGCACAAGTTACAACTTTAGGGACCAAATTGTAAATTCTGAAAATTATAAGGACTTAACCCAAATTAAAGTTATCAATATGAAATTAATCATCTTTCATGCTTCACTGCCAAATTTCAGCACAAACGGACATCTCAAACTCATCCAATTGTATAAACAAGATTCAGGACCAAAACGCAAAGGTTTCAAAACATTTAACCAACAATTTCAGTGCCCAACGGTCGAGTGTTTCGGAACGGGGAAGACCCGTTCCGAAACGCGGGACCGTTCCGAAACTGGTACCGAAACAAGGCCTGGCAGTGGCCAAACCGTTCCGGAACAGTGCCTTCCGTTTCGGAACGCCCAAGCCATTTCAGGCCCCCGTTCCGATACGGTAGCACCTGTTCTGAAACATGTTGCCCAGATTGCAGGAAAATTGCTGGTTTAACATACAATTGACCCATCAAACATGCTCCAAATGCAACCAAACTTCACCAGCAAGTCATTCAACATACAAGGAACATAATTGCATCACCCAAACATCAACATGGCAACAATTATGAAAATCCCCAATTCTATAGGCATGCTTCCTACTTAGCAAACCATTCAAGCATCAATATGCCCAAAACCACCTCATAAAGGCCAATTACATGTTCCAACCTTATTAACAACATAAAACCAAACTTGTCCAACATACACAAACCCAATAAACATCAACATATGAGATTCTTCCCCCATTGCCTTTATTATCTATAGCTATTACCGAGACATACATCACAAGTGGAGCTCTCCTTGAATCCCTTGCTTCTCGCTGTTCCAACTTCAATTATCTGCATTGATGGACAAAAAGGAGCGTAAGCACATTATGCTTAGTGAGGAATGCTCAAAACCAAAACACCATCAATGCAGCGAATCGTAAAACCACTTTCAAAAGCATCATAATTTGATGAACCAAAACAATGTTTGAAAACCCTTTTCAACACATACTCAAATTCATGAACTGCTCAAACATGAAAATCAACCCTTAGCTTAGAAAGCTAAGTAACCCTCTTCAAAGCACAAACTTGCAAAACCATCAATTTAACCATTCAATGCATGAACATCATATGCAAGGTTAAATACAGGATCCTTGGAAAACATTTCCACTTCACACCATTCTTTTCTCATTCTTGAAAATCATTTCAAAGCAAGAAACCTTTTACAAATCACTTGCTCATTCGATTAACTACATGCATTAAACAAATGCAACATATGAACCATAAACTCAACATTTGTATTACATGCCTTTTAAACAAGCCTTCACAAGACTTCAATGCACTAAAGAGATTTCATGCACACATGCACCATTCTCAATAGATTATAAACACTTGTACATGCTAACAAGTAAAACATGCATTCATTAAGCATTAATCACTTCTCATGCAACCATGCATCATTTCAAGCATCTCATGCTTCATTACATTCAAGAACATTATATTGGCTTCCAAGTGATAAACCATATCCACTTTTCAACTCAACAACAAATCGGATACGCGGATCACAAGCGTTGTCCCCACGCTTCATACACACTACCAATCTCAAGGTCCCCAAATGGAATTTTAACCACCATTTGACCTTACTATACACAAGGCCCTCATATGGAATTTTAACCACCATATAGCCTTAACATTCAGAAGGTTCTCATATGGAATTTTAACCACCATATAACCTTAACACTCACAAGATCCTCATATGGAATTTTAACCACCATATGACCTTAACATGCACAAGGTCCCCATATGGAATTTTAACCACCATATGACCTTAGCATCAACCATTGGTAGTTGTATAACATCACTAACGAGATCCGGGACATACTTCACAAGATCCACACATGGACTTTACACCACCATTGTGATCTTAACAAGCACAAGGTCCTCAAATGGAATTTTAACCACCATTTGGCCTTTGCTTACCCAAGGTCCCCCAATGGAATTTTAACCACCATTATGACCTTAACACAAGACCCACCCATGGAATTTTAACCACCATGGTGTTCTTAACCATCTCGTTAGTGTACTTGGATGGAGTTACCGGTTCACACTTAACCACTCCACATCCAAGGCGACATTATTCACGGTGCACCCAATCCTATAGCCGGCTAACTATATCCGATTCAAGTAACCAAGAACCACTTACATCACTTGCCAATATAACCATCTTACCACATTAATCCATTGTTTCACAAGCATAACCAAAATGCTAAAAACCAACATTTACCATCATCAATCCACTGTTCTTGAAGCATTACACAAAGCCATTAAACAACATGCAACACTATGCATCAATTCCAAAATTCCAATGTACAAAACCAAGGATCTCTTACCTTGAGCATCCTTCACACATGGCTTTCAAAACCAGCATTAAACCATGCTAAAATATGCTTTCAAAATAGAATTTAAAACATGCAAATCACATGCATTGCATCGAATAACCACAAGTGCTTCAAAAACCAATTCATATCACAAACCATGAGAGAAATTCCATTTACTTACTCTTGAGCTTAGCTAAGTTGTTTAGACTAAAACTAAGCTCCCAAAACCTTCAAACCTTGGTTTTAAAGCTGAAAACCCAACTTCACTCACCGATACACAAAACAAGGCTAACCAACAAGCCTTCCAAGCATCTGAAGCCTTCCACACCACCTCTAATGATCACGGATCAATCTCCCATGTTTCAAGCACACAACAACAGAGGATTAATGCATCATCATGCATTAAAAACACCAACCACACACCTAAACTCACTGTTCTTAGCAAAACCAACATTTCGGCTACCAAACACAACCGAAATCACCTCCAAACACTTCCAAAACTTAACCCAGCCAAGATCCATCACTTCTAACCATTTACAAACATCAATTAACATTCAAAATGATCCCAAACACGTCCTTATACCTCCAGCTATAACAGACCATCAAGATCACTCCAAAAACAACCAAGAACACAAGCTAAACTTAGGAAATTCAACCTATCCGGGATTGCATTAATTAAACCTCAATTTCTCATCAATTTAGCATTCATTTAACATCAAATTGACACCTCAAAACACTGCCCAATCAGATCATACGAAATTTCATCAAAATCAAGCAAATCTTGCATCTATAAGCCAAGATCAAGAACACAACCTTAAAACCTTTTATAAAACACAAATTAAGGATTGAGAACTTAGGAATTTCAGTAAAGAACTGAGAGTTTAGAGGAGAAGGACGTTCTTACCTCCAAAAATGAGTTTTCTCCCTTTTTGGAACCAAAATCTTGAAAATCCACTTAGCAAATGCAAAGGTTTTGTTGAAGAGATGATTGAAGATCAAAAGGGAATTGAAATGAGTTATTTAGGTGACAAAATCAGAGAGAAAATCTCTAGAGAAAAGTGTTTGGTTTGAGAGAATATAAGAGAAAGTGAAAATGGAAGATTTGAGAGAAAAGTTAATTATGGCCAAAATATCTTCCCTCCACTTTTATTTTATTTAAAAACCATTAATTAATCATTTAATACTTTAGAAAAATCTGGACAAACTCCCATTGGGTAAATAGCTCCTTAAAGATTCAAAGTTTCAATCCTTTTTAAAACAGTCTCACAGTTTTCGAAAATTACATTTTGGTCACTAACCCAAAATGTCACTCTTCCAAACCTCATTTTGTAAAATTGATTTCAACACACTCTTATATATAATAAAAGAGGATTTTAGAACATTTTTCCATATTTTTAATGCAACCCGAACTAGGCTTTCCTAATTTCACCTTTACATTCGAACCGTACTTTGACCGAACCGGTCCAAACCAAAAACTTCTAAGCCCAAAACCGGGGCGTTACAACTCTCCCCCCCTTAAGAAATTTCGTCCTCGAAATTTCAACTGGCGAAAAGAGAACAACCAAACTTCTCAAAGCAACACACAAGGCAACACAGGAGACTTAACCACCACTGAACACTCTCCTCACAAAACTCCACCCAAACTCAACACCACCACATACGGTTCACGAATTCCAGAACACTCAGATGTTAACCACATCTTAACCTCTCACACTTCCGGACTGCACATAGCCCCAACAACAACCTGAAGAACCTCTAATTTTATAGCATACACCACCTTAACTCACAACTTCCAAAACTTGTTCACACAGTGACACCAACCAATCCAGTTCAGCCACCATGTAACCCACAACCTACACTGCTTCCAAAACTCCTTGCAAAAACTACTCAACCTCCTTCAGAGATTTTTCACAACAAGCAAAAATTCTTAAGCAACAACTGCTTACCCAACTTCTCAACATATTGCTGTTATTCCTTCACATCCGCCACTATTATTACCACAACAACTCACCAGGACTACTCACCCATCATCTGATAATCACGTCACAAAACCCCAACCTTGTCTCCGCCAGCCGTTCCACATACCACCAGCTGACCTAAAAAGGAATTTACTTACTCACAACCAGCCAACCACTTCTCACAAGAACCCGCCCAACCAACAATGGCCTTTGATCTTACATTGCCTTACTAGAACATCGCCCAACCTACACATACATATTTAGGTTACGAGACTTCGATTCTCCCAGGCTAAACCTTTTCTACAACCCACAACAAATCTTCTTTTCAACTCCTCAACGGTTATTACGAACCATCACCTACAAAAACAACCCTTCTACTACAACATCAATGCCAAGTTACCTCAGCACTCTGGAAACACATCCACTATCTTACTACAACACTTAACACCAAGAAACCACCTCTTCTACTAGCTATTCAAAAACCACTTGACCGATACTAACACACTGGTATTCTCCCCACCACCATACCGCTAAACTCCTTTAGAGCCAAACACTTTCCCTCTACAAACATGCTATACTGCACTCACCATTACTAACAACTTGCTTAATACTCTCCATCCAATCTAATCCTATCACAACTCTAACAGACCCGATTAGTTATTAGCGAGTGTGAACGTTCGTATGCATGATCACCAATATGCCCTATCAATGCCTGATGTACATGTATGCAAAACTTCTAATGTCATGCCACATGTATGCATGGACCAGTACATATATAATATAGCATATAACAAATGATTTTAACTGTGCATGTATGTCGATTCACACCCACCAATAACATGCTCAGAATCTGTCTAAGAACAACCTCCTACCTCACTTTCAACTTGTCTAACTCCATCATTCTAACAACCCATTATCCACAAGATACTCACTAATGCCCTTTTCACACTAGAGTTGTTTTCAAAACAACAACAACTACTACTCCAACCATGCTAGCAACGAAACCATACTCATTACGCAAGGAAAAACCAAACCAAAACCAAACTAAGATAACTAGGGCAAAGGTTACTTAACAAGGTTACCTGAAAACACATCACCACCCCGAAGCTTCGACAGACGAGCTCTCTTCCTTGCAGAACCATCATTCCCCAGCCGCACCGCTGCAGCATCAGCTGACACCCTTAGGTCATCACCATCTCCCTGCGGCGAAGAACCCTGGCTACCCCGGGCCAACCTCAAACAACTACGTCTCATATGTCCAACAGACCCACAATTCCAGCAGACTTCACTTTCCAAGCTCCTCACAACTTTGTGCCCTTCTTTCCACCCTCGAATTTTGTCTCGGCCGTGCCCACGACCCCTCAGAGACCCTTCTGCTACCACTGAAGCTGATTTTACCACATGAGGACAATCTCGCTTCACATGCTCTTTAGAACCACAGTTCCAACAAGCACCTGCGCCCCAACAACCTCCAATATGGCGCCATCCACAACGGTCACACACCGGTAGCTGAGCTTCCACTTCTTAACCAAGCAGCACTTGCCCCAGATTTGCACTACCACTCAGGCTTTGATCCAAGCAAAACCTCCCATCACGTAGCCTCTTACGCTGACCGCTCCCGAAGTCCGAATCCACCACTCTCTCGCTTAAACCTTTCCCACCTTCATAAACAGAAACCACACCCTCACATTGCCTAACCCTTGGGAATTCCCCTCCAAGATACCTTTCATAAAAGGCAGACACAAAGAAGTCCCAATCAATATCTTGGATGTGCGATGCCACCGCTACGGATGTCCACCAGGCACAAGCGTCCTCCAACATCAATGAGGCAACACTTCCCAGCTTACAGGCATAATCACAACCTTCCTGATCCAAAATCAGAACCACACTGGCTAACCAAGCCTCAAACGTCTCAGGTGTCAAACCATGATACTCCACAGCTCCCAAATCCCAAAACCGACACGTCTACAGGCCTTACTGTTACCACAGCCTGAGATGTTCCCAACACCTCTTGAACAATAGATGATGAACTTTTCATCACAGAACCAACTTCTTCCTCCTACCTTACTACTTCAACACCAAGCACAGAAGACTGAGACAAAACACCTCCATTAAAAGGTGAATTCCACGCCTTAACAACCTGCTATAAGGCAGCAACCATCTCACCTAACTGCCATTCTTTCATCGATTTCACCATGCTATTAACAGCAAACAATCACAACAAAACAAACAAATCGGTCTGACCAGCTTTAAGCAAGGATTCAAACTCCAACTCCAAAATAACACAATAGCTATAATAATAAGGCAATGGGTATCCTGAATCCTCCCCTTTTACATGACATAACAGTCAATAAAAACATGGATATCACAACATCAAGCATATCAATCAACATATTCAATCATGCTTTCATCAAACAACATCCACTCGCAACAGCATAGCATCAAACAATATCATGTCCCTCACACTTTCATTATTCATTAAATCAGCTCATAACACCAGCACAACATCAGCACTAATCCACATTAACTCAGTGAAGATTCACAATCAAAAGCATGCTTAAAAACATCAACAATTCACTCAAAAACACGCATTTCAACCGGCTTTCAACTACACATCAGGACAATCATCAAACACCTATTACAACAACTTACCATTTCCCCAAACATTCGCAACTCAGCTCTGATACCACCAAATGTAACCCCCTTAACCCGGCCTAGACGGTCGACCCGAATTAAGAAGATCACACGGGGAAAACCAAAGTCAACTCGAAAGTCAACCTTGATTAACGACCCTTTTTTTTACTCTTGTCTAGATGCACGTTAACCCTAGATATGTTCACAACTTCATCATACTCAAAGATCATAACAATCAGAGAACATTCAGGGACTCAATTGCACAAGTTACAACTTTAGGGACCAAATTGTAAATTCTGAAAATTATAAGGACTTAACCCAAATTAAAGTTACCAATATGAAATTAATCATCTTTCATGCTTCACTGCCAAATTTCAGCACAAACGGACATCTCAAACTCATCCAATTGTATAAACAAGATTCAGGACCAAAACGCAAAGGTTTCAAAACATTTAACCAACAATTTCAGTGCCCAACGGTCGAGTGTTTCGGAACGGGGAAGACCCGTTCCGAAACGCGGGACCGTTCCGAAACTGGTACCGAAACAAGGCCTGGCAGTGGCCAAACCGTTCCGGAACAGTGCCTTCCGTTTCGGAACGCCCAGGCCATTTCAGGCCCCCGTGCCGATACGATAGCACCTGTTTCGAAACATGTTGCCCAAATTGCAGGAAAATTGCTGGTTTAACATACAATTGACCCATCAAACATGCTCCAAATGCAACCAAACTTCACCAGCAAGTCATTCAACATACAAGGAACATAATTGCATCACCCAAACATCAACATGGCATCAATTATGAAAATCCCCAATTCTATAGGCATGCTTCCTACTTAGCAAACCATTCAAGCATCAATATGCCCAAAACCACCTCATAAAGGCCAATTACATGTTCCAACCTTATTAACAACATAAAACCAAACTTGTCCAACATACACAAACCCAATAAACATCAACATATGAGATTCTTCCCCCATTGCCTTTATTATCTATAGCTATTACCGAGACATACATCTCAAGTGGAGCTCTCCTTGAACCCCTTGGTTCTCGCTATTCCAACTTTAATTATCTGCATTGATGGACAAAAAGGAGCGTAAGCACATTATGCTTAGTGAGGAATGCTCAAAACCAAAACACCATCAATGCAGCGAATCGTAAAACCACTTTCAAAAGCATCATAATTTGATGAACCAAAACAATGTTTGAAAACCCTTTTCAACACATACTCAAATTCATGAACTTCTCAAACATGAAAATCAACCCTTAGCTTAGAAAGCTAAGTAACCCTCTTCAAAGCACAAACTTGCAAAACCATCAATTTAACCATTCAATGCATGAACATCATATGCAAGGTTAAATACAGGATCCTCGGAAAACATTTCCACTTCACACCATTCTTTTCTCATTCTTGAAAATCATTTCAAAGCAAGAAACCTTTTACAAATCACCTGCTCATTCGATTAACTACATGCATTAAACAAATGCAACATATGAACCATAAACTCAACATTTGCATTACATGCCTTTTAAACAAGCCTTCACAAGACTTCAATGCACTAAAGAGATTTCATGCACACATGCACCATTCTCAATAGATTATAAACACTTGTACATGCTAACAAGTAAAACATGCATTCATTAAGCATTAATCACTTCTCATGCAACCATGCATCATTTCAAGCATCTCATGCTTCATTACATTCAAGAACATTATATTGGCTTCCAAGTGATAAACCATATCAACTTTTCAACTCAACAACAAATCGGATACGCGGATCACAAGCGTTGTCCCCACGCTTCATACACACTACCAATCTCAAGGTCCCCAAATGGAATTTTAACCACCATTTGACCTTACCATACACAAGGCCCTCATATGGAATTTTAACCACCATATAGCCTTAACATTCACAAGGTTCTCATATGGAATTTTAACCACCATATAACCTTAACACTCACAAGATCCTCATATGGAATTTTAACCACCATATGACCTTAACATGCACAAGGTCCCCATATGGAATTTTAACCACCATATGACCTTAGCATCAACCATTGGTAGTTGTATAACATCACTAACGAGATCCGGGACATACTTCACAAGATCCACACATGGACTTTACACCACCATTGTGATCTTAACAAGCACAAGGTCCTCAAATGGAATTTTAACCACCATTTGGCCTTTGCTTACCCAAGGTCCCCGAATGGAATTTTAACCACCAATATGACCTTAACACAAGACCCACCCATGGAATTTTAACCACCATGGTGTTCTTAACCATCTCGTTAGTGTACTTGGATGGAGTTACCGGTTCACACTTAACCACTCCACATCCAAGGCGACTTTATTCACGGTGCACCCAATCCTATAGCCGGCTAACTATATCCGATTCAAGTAACCAAGAACCACTTACATCACTTGCCAATATAACCATCTTACCACATTAATCCATTGTTTCACAAGCATAACCAAAATGCTAAAAACCAACATTTACCATCATCAATCCAATGTTCTTGAAGCATTACACAAAGCCATTAAACAACATGCAACACTATGCATCAATTCCACAATTCCAATGTACAAAACCAAGGATCTCTTACCTTGAGCATCCTTCACACATGGCTTTCAAAACCAGCATTAAACCATGCTAAAATATGCTTTCAAAACAGAATTTAAAACATGCAAATCACATGCATTGCATCCAATAACCACAAGTGCTTCAAAAACCAATTCATATCACAAACCATGAGAGAAATTCCATTTACATACTCTTGAGCTTAGCTAAGTTGTTTAGACTAAAACTAAGCTCCCAAAACCTTCAAACCTTTGTTTTAAAGCTGAAAACCCAACTTCACTCACCGATACACAAAACAAGGCTAACCAACAAGCCTTCCAAGCATCTGAAGCCTTCCACACCACCTCTAATGCTCACGGATCAATCTCCCATGTTTTAAGCACACAACAACAGAGGATTAATGCATCATCATGCATTAAAAACACCAACCACACACCTAAACTCACTGCTCTTAGCAAAACCAACATTTCGGCTACCAAACACAACCGAAATCACCTCCAAACACTTCCAAAACTTAACCAAGCAAAGATCCATCACTTCTAACCATTTACAAACATCAATTAACATTCAAAATGATCCCAAACACGTCCTTATACCTCCAGCTATAACAGACCATCAAGATCACTCCAAAAACAACCAAGAACACAAGCTAAACTTAGGAAATTCAACCTATCCGGGATTGCATTAATTACACCTAAATTTCTCATCAATTTAGCATTCATTTAACATCAAATTGACACCTCAAAACACTGCCCAATCAGATCATACGAAATTTCATCAAAATCAAGCAAATCTTGCATTTATAAGCCAAGATCAAGAACACAACCTTAAAACCTTTTATAAAACACAAATTAAGGATTGAGAACTTAGGAATTTCAGTAAAGAACTGAGAGTTTAGAGGAGAAGGACGTTCTTACCTCCAAAAATGAGTTTTCTCCCTTTTTGGAACCAAAATCTTGAAAATCCACTTAGCAAATGCAAAGGTTTTGTTGAAGAGATGATTGAAGATCAAAAGGGATTGAAATGAGTTATTTAGGTGACAAAATCAGAGAGAAAAGCTCTGGAGAAAAGTGTTTGGTTTGAGAGAAAATAAGAGAAAGTGAAAATGGAAGATTTGAGAGAAAAGTTAATTATGGCCAAAATATCTTCCATCCACTTTTGTTTTATTTAAAAACCATTAATTAATCATTTAATACTTTAGAAAAATCTAGATAAACTCCCATTGGGTAAATAGCTCCTTAAAGATTCAAAGTTTCAATCCTTTTTAAAATAGTCTCACAATTTTCGAAAATTACATTTTGGTCACTAACCCAAAATGTCACTCTTCCAAACCTCATTTTGTAAAATTGATTTCACCACACTCTTATATATAATAAAAGAGGATTTTAGAATATTTTTCCATATTTTTAATACAACCCGAACTAGGCTTTCCTAATTTCACCTTTATATTCGAACCGCACTTTGAATGAACCGGTCCAAACCCAAAACTTCTAAGCCCAAAACCGGGGCGTTACAGAAGCAGGGCAAGACGTTGCTTGATCGCTAGAAGTCGTATTTGGAGTTTCAAAAGCTTGGAGTAACTTCGGCAACTGAGGCGAAGTTGTATCGGTGAGTGGATGTGGTTTGAACGTTTTCATAAGCTTGGAAACAAGGTTTTGCGAGGTTAGTGTAGGCTTGAAAGTCTTAGCTAATCTCGGAAGTAAATATGGTTACCAAAGCTCTTGGTTTTTTTTCCATTTAAAGTCCATGTGGATTATCATGCTCAGGTTTTGGATTTATATTTGTTACTCACTGTTCTGCATGTTTTATAAGCATGATTTTGTTGAATTATATCCCATGAAATGATTTGATTATGTTCAAGAGGTTATATTCTTAATGAGACTTATTATGTTATATTTGAGGCATGTTTTGAGATGGGATATGTGATGATTTTATTAATGCATTGAAAGCATTGAGTTAACATTGATTGAAATGATATATTGGCTTGGGGATGAGATTTCTAGTATCAGATATGTTGGTCGACCAATAGGATTTAAAGTGCACTATAATATATAAAATTCGTGTGTGAGATAAATTCTTCGGTTTCATAATAAGGGTAGTGATATTGTGATGCGAGTGATAGGGGTAGTGCTATCACCAACGGAAAATGCGAGTAGTAGAATCCCGACCGAAGTGAGATAATGGTGAGGGTAGTTTCACCACGTGACTTGATGGGAGTAGTGACATCAAGGTATCCATATATTCGATCATTAATGGATAGGGGTAGTGCTATCCAAGGATGGGGGTAGATTCCATCTGGTTCACTTGAAATGCCAATATATGTATTGAACATGTATCATGGTTTTGAAATGCTTTTGTATAAACACTCTTATACATGATGTTCATGCTTTATGAAATTTAAGCAAGAAAAGCTTGATTTGGTTTTGCATTGAGATATGCATGAGATAATGATACATGTGGTTTGTAAAGATGCTTTAATTGTTGTTTCAAAAGCATGAGAAAGATGAGCATGATGTGGTTTTGTTTTAAAAGAAGCATTGTTTTTAAAAAAGCATTGTTGTTGTTTAAATTGAGCTTTCCCTCACTAAGCAAATATGCTTACGTTCTCCTTTCCAACAATGCAGATTAGTGAGCTTATTGGCAGCAAAATAGCAAGGGAATTCACCCTAGATATCACTCGATTTAGAAGTATGGGTTTTGACACTTTTAATAAGGTAGAAATGGAAATGGGGAGGGTACCTCGGTATTTGAAAAGGGATTGTTTAAACTCCTTGGTTTGGCAAGTGTGTTTTGCCTTTTAAGACATGTAATAGGCCTATATATGTTGTTATGCATTGCTTTATGGATTTTGATACTCTATGTGGATTGCTTCTAGGTTGCATGCCTTTAGAGTAATCATGTTTTGCAATTCTTGATGATAGATGCCTTTGATGATGCTTATGTGTTGGATAAATATGTGGTTGATGGTTACCTATGATTGCATGATGATCGGTGGCCTTATGGTGTGCTTTAAGGTGCTTAAATGTTGTTGTTTTAGTGCAGATCTGATATGTGTTTCTAAACAGTAACAGTTGTTTCGGTACAACTTGTATATTTGGCTTTAATGTTTAGGAACACTACTAGGTTGTTTCGACACGCCTAGTTATAATTTGAACCCGTATCGAAACTCAGGGTCATTTCGATACGGCTCTGCTTTGTCTAAGTGTAGGGAGTACAATTTGAGGATTTGGTTCTGAAATTGGTAAAGGTCGTTCTGAGACCAGATGCTACTGGAATGCATGGTTCCAAAATAGGGGGTGACTGTTTCGAAACGAGGTCGTTAAATTAGTTAAAATTGTATAATCTGTTAATTTTGAATGTTTACATTTTAGTCCATGTTTGTTTGATGTGCAATTATGGATGATTGAACAAGCGTATGATGCTAATATTTCACTTGCAAGCATGTAATGAACCTAATTAAAGGTTGGTATCAATAATTTGTTATTTGACCTTATATCAGATTGTTGTAAATGAATGGACAATTGATGTTCGGTTTAATTGGAAATATATTCGTTGCACATGTAAAAACTATAGGATTTAATTATGCATCTAGACAAGTTAAAAGAAAAAAGGGTTTCTAATCGAGGTAGACATTAATGTGTTGGCGTCGATTTTCCCCGTAAAATTCTCTTAGATTGAGTTAAACGTCTGGACCGGGCTGAGGGGGTTACAAACATGGACTGCCAACTAGCTGGAGAAAGAAAATTGCTCGAGTTGAATGAGTTAGATGAGCATCATCTTGATACTTATGAGAATGCCAAGATTTACAAGGAACAGATCGAAATATGTCATGATGCTAAGCTGATTCCCTTACATTTTATTGAGGGCCAAAAATTATTACTTTACAACTCTCGCATGAATCCTTTCTCGGGAATGTTGAAGTCTCGTTGGTCTGGCATATTCCAAGTCGTCAAGGTGTATCCACATGATGTTGTGGACATTAAGGATCTCAAAGATGGCCCAATCATCAAAGTAGATGGACAACGCTTAAGGGTCCATAAAGGTGCACTGGTTCATCGTGACAAATCTTTGGTCACAATACTTTTAATTTTATGCTTTTTTTCTTTTCAATACATTTATTTTCGGCAATTTTAAATTTTGGCACTTTAATTTCCACAACTTTTTTTAAGGATTAGAAAATATATTTGTTAGGGTATCTAAGGGCTACATTAGCTTGCTCCCGATGCTGCGGTCGTCCCCACTGCTGATATTGCACCTGCACCACCACCCAACCCCAATGATGCTTCTCGAATAGTGATGCACTTTAGAGCAAGTATACTCGTCGAATCATGTAATAAAGTAATAGAGTAGAGTATTGAAGCCACAAGGATTGGAGTGATAAACTCCAAGCAATCACAATTAAGATTTAGTGAAATAATGATAAGATGATATGGTGATAAACTATAAAAAATCCGATAAAATTTAAATATGAAGCAATGATCAAAGGACAAACATATGTTTTAGCAAATATTCTATTGACTATGGATGTTGGGTTTATTTTCTAAGAACTAAGCTAATTAGCATTCGAATGCTATAAGAGTTGGCAATACATGTCTGCGTAAACCAATTATGTCCTTATATATTTGTAAAGCGTATGGGTGTTCTCTATTTATGAGTGCAAGTGCACACTCTTGTCAAGTTATAGTATAAAAGATATCGTCTCCGACATGGATTGGAGCAGCTTCTATTAATGGTTTCCTGCACAAATATTTAGTAAATGCACAATTAAATCTCACGATGTGGAAATATAAAAACACAAAAAAATAAAGATAGTTATGAGAGGGATGATAGAGAGAGATTTGGTCGATAGACTGGGTAAGACAATTGCAGCTCAGTAGCATGAAGACTTCATTGTACAGCTTCAGTATGTTTTGTGCTGCCATGATTTGCTGCCTTGGCGGGTATGGTGGGCGGCAGGCTACGACCCTGTCACGCGGCCGCAGCGGGTCACTACCCCTGCAACTTTTGTTGTCTCGGAATGTGGAACGGAAATAGGTCATGGCGGCAAGTCTGACAGACATTCCAAGTTTGACAGGATAGTCGACAGTGATCCTCCCTATTTCTACGCAAGGATGCTCGAACACTCACGTGATATAGGCAATACTTAGCAATCTTAGCGTAAACCTAACACAGACAAGTCCATTCGATTGGTGATCCCTTTTAGCCTCTGAAACTTGTGAACTTGTTAGGAACAAAGTTAGTCACGCCCGAACATGTTGTTACCGTGCTTAACCCTTTCGTGCATGACAAATGTATTCTCTCAACTAACTGGTGTAGACTAATCGATAGAATGAAGTGCATAGATAAAGGAAACTTTGGAATTTTATTGAAAAAAACTCAAAACTATTACAACTGTTTCTCACATCTACTTTACATACATGCGCCCAAACCCTAGGAGAGTTAGGCCACGACCCCAACAACTCCAATCTATCTAGCTACATCTCCGATATGCAGCAATTCAAGCAGGCATCCCCTCATACTTCGTCATGCCCTTATACCCTTACATACATTGGGTATATATAGGGCTCATGGCCTAAGTTTGAGTCCTCCTTGAGGTAGAAGTTCTTAAAGTATATTTACATTAAATACAAACTCTTTTTTGATTTAAATGTGGACTCTTTGGACGTTGCCCTCTTCTGCAAGTAATGATAAGTACTCCTACTTATCGATCTTGGATCAGCTCTACCGGCCGCTACATGTTTCAGAAAATTGCAAGATTGTGCTCATTGGGCTTAGGAAATTGCCCTCTTTCAATCACGACCCAACTTGGCTAAGTTGGTGTAACTCCTTCTTGGGCAGCATCTGGCGGCAATGCTGCTTCGGCAGCATCCTTGGAGGCATCTGGAACTGCTTCAGTACAGCTCCTACTTTTCCAGCTTTCCTGTTCTCTCTTGTCCTCTAACCTCCTCTCCCTGCTACAACACCTCAAAATAAAAACTAAACTAAAACATTATATTTTCTTAACCAAACATAGGATATTCAATAAAAGCATGGTGAAAGAGAAAATATTGTTATAATGCATGCTATGCACCTAAATATGCCCAAATGAGCTTAAGAGCAACAATAATAAGGGCAGGAATGTGTACAAAATATAGAACTCGTGGACACTCTACACACCCCCAAACCCAAACTATTGATTGTCCCCAAACCCTTTAACTTGATTTCTTACCTCAAGGCTGTGGCACCTATTTTTATATAAATGATAGAGAATGGCATGAAATAACTTAAGTTTACTTTTTTTAATGCTAGTGCATTGTGTCCAGGTCTGTGTCCATGCTAAAAAGGATACGAGTTGCTGCCTTGGCAACACAGTTGGGCACTTTTGTCTTCTTTTCTGATCATGGCTTTAAGGGATTCAACTCATAACAACTATTCTCTGGGTGTGAAGCTAAGATAGGTGCACTCTACGAAACTTCGAACCCATTGAATTGAATCATCCCATGAAGGCTTTCATTCACTCTTGCTAATTTGTCCTTCACTTGGTTTAGATACGTAGACTTTGATAGCAGCGGAGTGTACTTGCTCATGATCCCTCCTAGAGCTTGTTTCGGGCACCTTTAGGGTATTTAAACTTCCTGCCTAGAGCCTGTTTTGGGAACCTCTAGGGTTTTCATCATCTTTGTTTTGCTGTCGTGTGTTGTCGTGGCGGAAAACCTGTATCCAATCAAGGAATTTTATTACGTAAGGCAGGCAATGTTAAACTTAGATTCCAAGCAAAAATTCAGCATTTAACAGACAAGTGTAAACATATTTAGCAAAAAGAAAAATTTTCTAAGCACTTTTCATGATTCTTCCTATAGTTAGATTAAAAAAATTTAGTATGGTGCGAATATGAGTAATCAACTAATCTATCATAGGCACAAGTTTAAAACTAAAAATTTCTACTTCTTTAAGTGCTAGGGGCGTAATTTACATATGATCCTATATGCTGCTAAATGATCTTAAAACAAAGACGATTATCCCCCCAAACTCAAGGTTGGCATTGTCCTCAACACCTTTACACAAAACAGAAATTAAGAACAGAAAATAACATAAAACAAAAAAGAATTAAAAACATAAAAAGAAAAATAGAAAAATGAAATAAAACATAAGAATTAAAAAGAAAACAAAAGGAAATGGTGATATATGCTGGGGGAGTTCCCCTCTGTTGCTATTGCGTTAGAGAATGATGCTTAGGAGGCAGGCAGGAGTAGGCGGCGCGTGGCAGATGGTCTGTCGATTGGGCTCTTTTTCTTGCTACACGGCGGCTGGATGCGGCTAGGGGTGGGTTTCATGGATGGTCCTTCAAGTCCTCCACCCTGGGGCTCTGTTGCTTGCCCCTTTCTTTTCCTTACTACCTCTACCGGTTCATATCGAGGGAGTCTGAGATCTCTATATCTAAGTCGTCGGCATCTTGGGCAGCGATCTCTTTTGCTGCTGGGGAGGCAACGATGGTTTACTCCTCCTTTTCTAATTCATATGAGGATGTGAGCTCGTATAGCTGGATGGGAGTTGAAGAGGTTCTTCTCTTGGGGCGGTGATGTGGCCCCTCCCTGTCGTCCTCTGCAGGAGTAGCAGCTGGTCTGGGTGCAATTTGAATTGGCTTGGATGCTGCTAACTTTGTTGGGAAAGCAAGCAACTGTGGGTCGCTGTCGTGGCATTTGTCAAGAAAGTAGGCCACTAAGACCACTTGCACGTCCGCTACATATTTGGTGAATACCACATGTTTCTGCTCGATCCTTTGGTAGCTTTCATCTAGGCTGCGAAGTAAGGGGATCACGAAGGACGAGAGGGCAGCTTTATTACTGCTCGCTGCGGTTAGGGTGGCGGTAGCTTGGGACGGCGACTGGGTGATTGAAGGTGTTTCTGGCTCTGGTTCATGCATCATCAGCTGGCGTGCCCTTCTTTTCCATCCTTCATTAGCAGCAAGTATTTTGTCCTTGGGTTGCGGTGACACGTGGAAATTGGAATAGAGGCATGTGATGAGTGCATGGAAGAAGAGAGGTCCCTTGTCGTTTGGCTTTTCTACATGGGCATAGATCTCCCTTAGGATCACTTCGCCAATATTGATTTGTCGCCCCTTCATGACGCTATAGATAAGGGCAAGTTGCGGCATGTTGACTGTCAATTCGTGCGTGGTGGGCATCAGGAGGTATTGGACAAAGTTACTTTAAAAGGCTGCCTCCTATAGCAGGTGGTGGTGGTTGACTGACCCATTTTTTTGCCTATTAGCCACATGGTGTTGGGCTTACGGATTTCTTTCTTGATCTTGTTGTAGTCAGCCGCCGTCAGATAGGACTCCCATTCTTCATGTGGGTTGTCGTGGACATCTATGTTGTATAAGCTGTTGATCGTATCCGCTGTGAACTTGACAACTTCTCCACGGAATACACTGTAACCCCCTTAGCCCGGCCTAGACGATCGACCCGAACTATGAAGATTACACGGGGAAACAAAAGTCAACCCGAAAGTCAACCTTGATTCACGACCCTTTTTTCTTTTTAATCTTGTCTAAATACTTGTTAACCCTAAGTTGGTACTTACGAAACACAATTGAGAAAGGCACGGTGATCAGAGAACATATATGGACTCAATTGCACTTCACGCAAGATTAGGGACAAAATTGTAATTTCTGTAACTTTGAGGGACTTCATTGGTTTTAAGGTTACCATTATGAAATTAGTCATGTTACATGCTTTTCTGCCAAATTTCAACTTTAAAGGACATCTCAAGCTCAACCAATTGCAATCTCAACATTTAGGACTAAAATGTAAAGCATGCAAACATCAAACAATTCAAATCTGTGTCCAACGGTCACCCATTTCGGAACACCCACCCACCGTATCGAAACAGTGTTAACCGTTTCAGTACGCAGGTATGTTCTGAGACCAGTTTTGAAGCATGGCATTCCGGTAGCCAAATCGTTCTGAAACAACCTCCACCGTTTCGAAACACAAAGGCCATTACAGGCCCCCGTTCCGAAACACTAGAGGGTGTTTCGTTACGAATTGACCAGAAACAGCAGCAAATTCTAGTTTTTCACTCATTAACCTACTCAAACATGTCCCAAAGACTCTCTAACCATACCAACAAGTCAACATACATATAAGGAACATATTTGGAACACTCAAGAACAAATATAGCATCAAACACAAAATCTCATTAGTCTAGAGGCATGCTTCCTAATATCAAAACTCAAATAGGCAATTAAACCTTAAAACAAGCAATTAATGCCATTTACAATCCAACAAGTCTAAACAAACATGCTTCAACCTTACGGAGTTTAACACATTTCCCAAAACAAAATTATTGGTTTCCCATTGCCAATCTATCAAAACTAAAGTGTATGAAAACTTCACCATACATGAGCTTGAACTTTCTTGGATGAACTTAGCTTCCTTGATGCCTGAAAACACCTTAATTATCTGCATTGTTGGTAAAAGAGAGAGCGTAAGCACAATTTCTTAGTGAGACATGCTCTAAAGAAAACCAACACAATAATGCACATTTTGAAGACACTTTCATCAAAAGCTTTTAAACCACATGTTCATTTCTACCTCATGCTTGGAAACCTTTCAAAGCAACTTCTCATTGAAACCACATGTACCTTCATTATATCTCATGGATTTAAACCAATGCAAAAACTCATGGCAAAGCCAAAATCATGCTTGTACTCTAAGCATCTCATAACAAACCACATATGCATTCCTCATAGCATAAATCATTACATGTGAATCAACAACCATAACATATTGTATATTGGCATTTCACATCTATATATTACTCGGATATGCGGACATCTCACTAGACACTTCCGGTGGCATCTCTCATCACCATACTCACTATTCTAGCAACATAGTTTCCAGTGCAATCTCACATTACCGTACTCACATAGAGGAATCTCTCATCGCTACAAAGCTTGGGTATTTCACCAAGTCCTACCCGATGGAATGCCCATCATCGGTTCTCCCCCTTTGGCTTAACCAAAGAGCATGTACGAATTTTTAGTTTATAGTGCACTCTCATCCTATTGATCGATCAATTATATCTGGTAAGTATCTCAACATCTATGCCAATATATTATGTCAAATCAACATCTCACCTACTATTTTTCATGCATTAAAACTCATCATTCCCATCTCATTTTAGAATCATAACATTTGCCATACTTCAACATAGAAGCTCAAATCTCAATTTTGCAACGTATTACTTTATGAAATCAGTTCAAGCATCGTCTCATGCTATAATTCATGCATAAAAACAGTAGGAATTTACCAATCTAAAACCATGAGCATGTAAAAGCATTCAAGGGGCAGTCACCACATTTTAGAGAGCAATCTAGCCAATACTTACTTCCGGACTTAGGAAGGTGTTTCAAACCTTTCCTAAATCCCCAAACCTTGATTCTTTGTCCCTCAAGGACTTCTAAAACCATACGCACTCACCGATTACGTTTCGCTTGCTTGCCAAAACGCTATCTAAGCTTCCGGATCAACTCCAAAGGTGTCCGAAGATGTCTCCCCTGTTTTAAACACATAAGACCAGAGGATTAATGCATCATCGTGCATTGAAATCATCAGCCACACACCTAAACTCGCCGCTCTACACAAAAATAACATTTCGGCTACCAAACACTACCGAAATCACCTCCAAACTCTTCCAAAATCAAACCCAGCCAAGATCCATCACTTCTAATCATTTCAAACATCAATAAACATCAAAAGCTAACACAACCATGTCCTTATACCTCCAGCTATAGCAGAACACCAAAATCACCGCAAAAACCACCATTTTAACAAACAAAAACTTAGGAAAAGCAACCTATTCGGGATTAAATTGATAAAACCTCATTTCTAACATCATTTAACATCCAAAATACATTAGAAAACCATCTCAAAATAGAGCCCAATCAATCACCACGAAAATCTTCAAGATCTCTTCCAAAATCTTGAGTTTCAAGCCAAATTCTTGTTTCTAACATTAAAACCACTTAAAAATCATTAATAAATGATTGACAACCTGGGAATTTCAGTAAAGAACTGATCATTAGAGGAGAAGGACGAAGCTTACCTCTAATGGATGATTTATCCTTGATTTGGGCAAGTTTTCTTGAAAATACAATGTAGAAATCAAGTGGATTTGTTGAAGGATTGATTAGGAATCAATGAGTGATGGAAATCTCATCAAATGTAGTGGAAATCAAAGTAAATTTTCTGGAGAAAAGTGTTTGGTTGATAGGATTTTGAGAGAAAATGAAATGAGAGAAAATTAGTGAAAAGTGGTTATGAAAAGTCAAAGGTAGTTTATCACCCTTATTCTCTATAATTAAAACATTAATTAAATCACCCAAATTAAGGAAAAATCTGATGAAAACATTTTTGGTAAAATTAGCTCCTTAAAGATTCAAAGTTTCAATCCTTTACAAAACAGTCAATACTAAACTTTGCAAAAACTGCGATTTGGTCACTACACCAAAATGTAATATTTCCAAACCCTATTTTGTAAAATTGATTTCACCATTCTCTTATATATATTAAATGAGGATTTTTGGATATTTTCCTATATTTTAAAGCATCCCGAACTAGGTGTTCCCTAAAACCCCCTTTTAAATTCAAATTGTTTCCCAGACTGATCCGGTTCAGACTCTAAACATCTAGGCCCAATTTTTGGTTGTTACAACTCTCCCTCTCTTAAGAAATTTCCTCCTTGAAATTTACCTGGAAGAAAAATGTAAGGAAACTACTTCTTCATATCATCTTTTCTTTCCCACGTGGCTTCCTCAACACCACGATGCCTCCACAACACCTTAACCTGCTCAATGGTCTTACCTCGAAGAATTTTATTGTCCGAATCCAAAATCTCAATTGGTTCTTCATCATAGGTCAAATCCGGATTCAACTCAACCTCCTCTACAGGCATAACATGCGAAGGATCCAATCTATACCTCCGAAGCATGGAAACATTAAACACATCATGTATCCTTTCTAACTCTTGTGGTAGCCTCAGCTTATAAGCAACAAGACCCACACGTTCTATCACCTCGTATGGTCCAATATACCTAGGGCTCAACTTACCCTTCCGGCCAAATCTCGTCACCTTCTTCCAAGGTGAAACCTTTAAGAACACACGGTCACCCACTGCAAACTCAATCTCCTTACGCTTCAAATTCGCGTAAGACTTCTGTCGATCAGAAGTTGCTTTCAACCGCTCACAAATGTGCTTCACCTTCTCGGTGGTTCCTTTTAACAAAGTCGGCATCGAGACCAACTTTTGACCTGTTTCAGCCCAGGAAAGAGGAGTTCTGCACTTCCTCCCATACAAGGCTTCATAAGGTGCCATTTGAATACTTTCCTGGTAGCTATTATTATAAGCAAACTCCACCAAAGGAAAATGCTTCTCCCAAGAGCCTTGAAACTCAATCACGCAGCACCTCAACATATCCTCAAGCACTTGGATAACACGCTCAGACTGTCCATCCTACTGTGGATGATAAGAAGTACTAAAATTCAGCCGCGTACCCAAAGCTTGATGCAAACATTCCCAAAATCGTGATGTTAACCTCGAATCTCTATCCGACACTATAGATTTTGGTACCCCATGCAGACATACAATCTCAACAATGTACAACTCTGCAAGCTTATCCAAGGTATACGTGGTATGCACAGGTAAGAAATGTGCACACTTCGAAAGGCGATCTACAATCACCCATACTGAATTCTTCTTTGACGGCGACAAAGGCAACCCATAAACAAAGTCTATGGTGATTCTTTCACACTTCCATTCAGGAGATTACCGGTTGGAGTTAGAACCGGTCAAGTGGTTATGAATAGCTGATAGATGTGGTAGTTCTCTGTGTTAAGTGATGTTGTAGGTTAGTGGATGTGTCTCTAGAGTGCTGAGGTGACTTGGCATTGATGTCGTAATAGAAGGGTTGTTTATGTAGGTGATGGCTCGTAGCAACCTTTGAGGAGTTGAGAAGAGGTTGTGTTAAGGGTTGTAGAAAAGGTTTGTCCTGGGGTGTATAGAAGTTTCGTAATCTTAATATGTATGTATAGAATGGGCGGTGTCCAGGTAAGGTTAGTGTTGTAGTCAAAGCTTGAAGTGGAAAGGCAATGTAAGTTCAAGGGCCATTGTTGGTTGGTCGGATTCTTGTGAGAGGTGGTTTGCTTATCATGTATAAGTAAATCCTTTCTAAAGTCAGCTAGGGGTACGTGGAAAAGCTGGCAGAGTTAGGGTTGGAGGTTTGCGGTGTGGATTTCGAATGTTGGGTGAGTAGTTTTGGTGAGTCGTTATGGTAATGATAGTGGCGGATGTGAAGGAATGTCATCAATACGTTGAGGACTTTGAGTAAGCAGTTGTTGATTAAAAATTTTGCTTGATGTGGTAATCTTTGGAAGAAGTTGAGCAGTTTTGCAAGGGGTTTTAGAATTAGTGAAGGTTGTGGGTCACATGGTGGCTGAAACTGGATGGGTTGGTGTCACCGTGTGTGCGAGTTTTGGGAGTTATGAGTTAAGGTGGAGTATGTTGTAAAATTTGGAGGTTCTTCGGGTTGTTGGGCTATGCGCAGTTCGGAAGTGTGAAAGGTTAAGCTGTGGTTAACATTTGAGTGTTCTGGAAATTGTGAACAGTGTGTAGTGGTGTTGGGTTTGGTTATAGTGTAAGTTGATTTGTGGAGGAGTTGGTTTTGTAGAATTTTGTGTGGAGAGTGTTCAGTGGTGGTTAAGTCTCCTGTGTTGCCTTGTGGGTTGCTTTGAGAAGTTTGGTTGTGCTCTGTTCGCCGGTTGAAATTTTGAGGACGAAATTTCCTAAGAGGGGGAGAGTTGTAACACCCCAATTTTGGGCTTAGAAGTTTGGGTTTGAATTGGACCGGACGGATTTTCGGTTCGAATATAAAAGGTGGATTTAGGAAAAGACTAGTTCGGGATGCATTAAAAATATGGAAAAATATCTAAAAATCCTCTTTTAATATATATAAGAGAATGGTGAAATCAATTTTACAAAATAAAAAATGGAAATATGACATTTCGAATTAGTGACTAAAATGTAATTTTTGAAAAGTTCATGACTGTTTTGTAAGGATTGAAACTTTGAATCTTTAAGGAGCTAATTTACCCAAGATTGATTTCTCCAGATTTTTCTTGATTTTTAATGATTCATTTAATGTTTAATTAATTAAAAGAAGATGGGAAAAACCAATTTTGAGATTTCATAACTAACTTTCTTAAAAACTTTCTCATCTCATTTTCTCTCAAAATTCTTTAAGCCAAACACATTTCTACATCAACTTTTCTTTTGATTTTCACACTAAAAGATGAGATTTCAATCCTCAAATGATTCCTAATCAATTCTACACGAAATCCTCTTTATTTGCTTATTGAATTTTCAAGGATTTTGGCTCTAAACAAGGAGAAATCTACATTTAGAGGTATGAACGTTCTTCTCCTCTAAATACTCAGTTCTTTACTGAAATTCCCAAGTTCTCAATCCTTAAATTGAGTTTTATTAAAGGTTTTAATGTTGTGATCTTGATATTGGCTTAAAATTCAAGATTTGGATTTAAATTTTGAAGAAATTCGTATTGGATGTTTGGGCTCTGTTTTGAGATGCCTTTTTAATGTATTTTGGATGTTTAAATGATGTGAAATGAAGGTTTGATCAATGCAATCCCGAATTGGTTGATTTTCCTAAGTTTTTACTTGTGAAAATGGTGGTTTTTGGGGTGATCTTGGTGTTTTGTTAATGCAGGAGGTATAAGGACGAGTTTGAGATCATTTTGGATGTTAATTGATGTTTAGAAATGGTTGGAAGTGATGGATCTTGGCTGGGTTATGTTTTGGAAGAGTTTGGAGGTGATTTCGGTTGTGTTTGGTAGCCGAAATGTTAGATTTATGTAGAGCAACGAGTTTAGGTGTGTTGCTGGTGATTTTAATGCATAATGATGCATTAATCCTCTGTTGTTATGTGTTTAAAACACGAGAGAATGATCCAGAGGCAATAGAGGTGGCGTTGGAGGTTTCGGATGCTTGGAAGGCTTGTCGGCTAGCATAGTTTGTGTATCAGTGAGTGGTAAAGAGTTTTCCAGCTTTGAAACATTTTGTATGAGGCTTTGGGAGCTTAGTTTAAGTCTAAACAACTTAGCTATGCTCAAGAGTAAGTAAATGGAATTTCTCTCTTGGTTTGGGCTATGCTTTGGTTTTTAAATGCACTTGGGATGATTGTGTTTAAATTACTGTTTTTAAGCATGTTTGGACATGGTTTAATGCTTGTTATTAATGCCATTATGTTAAAGATGCATAAGGCAAGTAATCCTTGACTTGCAAGTGTTGTGTGCATATGATTTTAAGCATGTGATGCTTGTGGATTTGGCATTTTGGTTATGCTTGTAAAAACAGTGGATTAATGTGGTAAAATGGTTATACTGGCAAGTAATGTAAGTGGTTGTTGGTTACTTTAATCGGATATAGTTAGCTGGCTATAGGATTGGGTGCACCGTGAATTGAGTCGCCTTGGATGTTGAGGGGTTGTGATTGTACCATAAACTCCATCCAAGTACCCTAGCGATTGAGGAAAATTAGTGTCTCCACGATGGAGGATGGCTCTCGTGGGTGGAGTTTGTTAAGTGTCACCGCGATGGAGGATGGCTCTCGTGGGTGGACCTTGTTAAGCGTCACGACGGTGGAGGGTTGCTCCCGTGTGTGAGCTTGGTTAAGGTGATTACAATGGTTGAGGTAGCTCCCATGTGTCTGCCTTGTGGTGTGTCCTGGCTCTTGCTAGTGAGTTATACAACTTCCGATGAGTGATGTTGAGGGGTTGCGATTGTACCATTAAACTCCATCACGGGTGTTGAGTGGTTGAGATTGTACCGGTAAACTCCACCTTGTGTTGTTCGGTAGTGTGTACGAAGCGTGTGGGACAACGCTTGTAATCCGCGTATCCGATTGTGTCTTGAGTTGAAATGGTTTGAGAATTATCACTTGAAAGCCAATGTAATGTTCTCGAATGTGATGAAGCGAGAGATGCTTGGAATGATGCAAGGATGCATGGGAATTGTGTAATGGTTTAAGAGTGCATGTATTACTTGTTAAGCTTGAACAAGTGTTTATCTTCTTTTGTTAATGGTGTATATGTGCATGGAATCTCTTTAATGCATTGAAGTCTTGTGAAGACTTGTCTAGAAAGGCATGTAATGTAAATGTTGCTTTTGGTAGTTCATGTGTTGTGCATTTGTTGAATGCATGAGATAGTTAGAGGGAACAAATGGTTTTCCAAAGATTTTGCTTTGAAATGATCATTAAGCATGAGAAAAGTATGTCATGAAGAGGAAATTTTTTTCAAGGAATTTGAGTTTAACTTTGCATAAGGTGTTCATGCTTGGAAAGGTTTTAATTGATGGTTTTGCAAGAATGTGCTTTGAAGTGAGTTATTTAGCTTTTCTAAGCTAAGGGTTGGTTTTCATGAATGAGCAATGCATGATTTAAAGAATGTTGTTTAAAAAGGGGTTTTTCAAACAATGCTTTGGTTTATTGAATTGCACTTACTTTTGAAGAGGGTTTTATGATTTACTACATTGATGGTGTTTTGGTTTTGAGCTTTCCTCACTAAGCATTATGTGCTTACGCTCATTTGTGTCCATCAATGCAGATAATTGAAGTTGGGGCAGCGAGAAGCAAGGGATTCAAGGAGAGCTCCATTTGAGAAGTATGTCTCGGTTAATAGTATAGATAATAAAGGCAATGGGAGGAGAGTCTTTTATATTGATGTGTAATGAGATTGAGTATGTTGACCATATTTGGTTTGTGGTTTGAGTCTTGTTGTTTATCGCTTTGCAATGTTTGAATCTTCTTATTCATAAGTTGTTATACTATGCTTCTTGTTTTAAAAGCATGATCAAGTGTTGGACGTGTTGAAAGAGTTGGTGCACCTAAGGTTTGTTTTGCATCTAGATTTTAATGCAATTTGGTAGTTATGATGCTTGGCCTATTGTTGTTATGTTGAGGATTGATTTAAAGTGTGTTTGATGGTGTTTGGATGTGTAAAACCAGGTTTTTCTGCTGTTTCTGGGCAGGGTGTATCGAAACACCCTTGCCTGTTTCGAAACGGGTGCATGAATTGGCATGGGCGTTTCGAAACGGGTAGAGGTGTTTCGAAACACTTTTGCTACTGCCAAGCCGTGTTTCGAAACAGGTTTCGAAACGGTCCCGCGTTTCGGAACGGCCAATTTCCGTTTCGGAACACTTGACCGTTGGGCACTGATTTGTATGGTTTGTGTTTTGCAATCTTTACGTTTTAGTCCTGAACTTTGTATTTGCAATTGCTTGAGTTTGGGATGTCCGTTTGAGGTGAAATTTGACAGAGAAGCATATAACATGACTAATTTCATAAGGGTATCTTAAAAATTAGTAAAGTCCTCTTAATTTCCAGATTTTACATTTTGGTCCCTAAATTCGTATGTTGTGCAATTGAGTCCCTTATTGCTTTCCGTTTGCTGTGATTTTTGAGTATGCTTATCTCAAGAGTATGCCTAGGATTAATGTGCATCTAGACAAGTTTAAAAAGAAAAAGAGGTCGTTAATCAAGGTTGACTTTCGGGTTGACTTTGGTTTTCCCCGTGTAATCTTCGTAGTTCAAGTCAACCGTCTAGGCCGGGCTAAGGGGGTTACAGTACTCATCCTTCTAATCACGATACATCTTTGTACTACCAGGGTGCATAGAAAAAGGACTATTATGAGCTTCGGTCAGAATAGTACGCCTCAACTCCACATCACTCGACACTACTATCCGACTTCCAAAACATAGAACTCCATCATCATTAAAACAAAAATCCGATGGTCTATCCTCAGCAATATCCTAAACATGTGGCACCAAAGAATCATCCAACAACTGCTTATCCTTTATCAACAGAACCAGAGATGGTTTCACTTGCAGCTCAGCAACAAGACCTCCATCTCGCGAAATGCTCAAGCTAGCAAACATAGCCCTTAGCTCTACCGCCACTTTTCTGCTCAAGGCATCCGTCACAACATTAGCTTTTCCTCGATGATACTCGATCGTTAGATTGTAATCTTTAAGCAACTCCACCCAACGTCGTTGCCTGAGATTTAACTCTTTCTGTGACATCAAATACTTCAAACTCTTGTGATCCGTGTACACAGTACACTTCTCACCATAAAGATAATGTCTCTAGATCTTCAAAGAAGAAACCACCGCAGCTAGCTCAATATCATGCGTAGGATAATTACGCTCATGCACCTTCAACTGTCGTGATGCATAAGCCACCATCTTACCCTCTTGCATTAGCACACACCCCAAACCAATGTAGGATGCGTCATTGTACACCACAAACTCTTTTCTTGATTCAGGTTGAACCAAAATAGGAGCTTGCGTCAAAGCTGCCTTAAGCTTCTCAAAAGCTTGTTGTCTTGCTTCTGTCCACTCATACTTAACATCTTTCTGCAACAACTTTGTTAAAGGGGCAGAAATCTTTGAAAATCCATCCACAAACCTTTGGTAATAACCACCCAACCCAAGGAAACTACGGACTTCATGAACATACTTGAGAGGCTTCCAATTCATCAACGCCTCAACCTTCTGAGGATCAACACGAATCCCTTCAGCTGAAACCACACGACCAAGGAACACAACTTCTTTTAGCCAAAACTCACACTTGCTAAGCTTAGCATAAAGCTGATTTTCCCAAAGCGCTTGCAAGACAACCCTCAAATGACCTTCATTCTCCTCCTCAGTACAGGAGTATACAAGGATATCGTTAATGAACACCACAATGAACTTATCCAAGAATTCATGGAACACTATATTCATCAAGTCCATGAAAGCAGCAGAAGCATTCGTCAAGCCAAACGACATTACAAGAAACTCATAATGCCCATACCTCGTTCTAAAGGCTGTTTTCGGCACATCCACATCTTTCACCTTAAGATGATAATACCCTGACCTCAAGTCAATCTTGGAAAACACAGCCGCTCCCCGAAACTGATAAAAAAGATCATCAATCCTTGGCAAAGGATACATGTTCTTGATAGTCAACTTGTTCAGCTGACGATAATCGATGCACATTCTCATGGTGCCATCCTTCTTCTTTACAAACAAGACCGGTGCACCCCAAGGTGACACATTCGGCCGAATGAAGCCACGGTCAAGCAACTCCTGAAGTTGCATCTTCAATTCCTTCAGCTCCTTAGGTTCCATGCGATAGGGAGCAATGGACACCGGAGTCGTATTTTCATACAACTCAATGCCAAACTCCACCTATCGACCAGACGGCAATCCTTGTAACTCCTCTGGAAACACTCTAGGGAACTCACGCACAGTTCTTATATCTTGAACACGCAACTCCTTGGAACTAGAATTCATCACAAATGCTAGGTAAGCCTCACAACCATGCCTCACCATTCGACTTGCTTCCAATGTTGACACCACATTGGCAAGAAACTTCACATTCTCGCCCACTACCACCACTTCATACTCATCCGTAAGTTTCAACGTATCTCGTTTGCTTTCGAAATCCACTACAGCTCGATGCTCAACAAGCCAATCCATACCAAGGATTACATCAAAACCATAGAATGGCAATTCCATGAGATCAACAAGAAAAACACGATTTTTCACTTTCAAGGGACACCTCCTATACAACTTCCACGTTACAACCGTCTCACCGAAGGAACTAGTCACACACATACCAACATCCAAAGACTCAACAGGTAAACCAAGCATTTGAGCATGTTCACGCAATATGTACGAGTGTGTAGATCTAGAATCAATCAAAGAAAGTAATGACATGGATTGCAAAGTAAAGGTACATGCGATCACATCTGTATCATTCCTTCCCTCACGATGGGCATACACTCGAGCCTGATCGCCACCCTCAGGTTGAACGGCCACAACATGTGCTACATTCCTGCCACCATCATCCCTACGCTGAAAATTACCACGGCCGCGCCCACGACCTCTCTGTGGCTCAGCTGCTGTCACCGGAGCTTGTCCCTCTCTCAAAGGCTGAGGACAATCTTTCTTCAAATGTCCACGGTTCCCACAATTCCAGCATGTCCTAAGGTTACCCCAACACTGGCCACCATGCCATCTACCACAATAGTTACACTCAGGAGTTCTCAGAACAACATTAGGTCCTTGCTGACCTCTACCAGGGTTACCACCCCTACGCCTAGCATCATAATGCAACCTCCTATCCTTGTGCCTCTTCTTGCGATCTCTACCATAATCGCGTTCAGCCGCTCGCTTTCTGGAGCTAGATCCACCCGCACGACTAGCCAGACCAAGATTTGACTCAATATCTTTGGCTCTAGTAACCAAGACATCGAAATCCGTATAATCAGCCGCAAGCATATATGTCTTAACATCCGTTACCAACCCATAACAGAATCGCTTGCACCTCTCCCGCTCACTGACTGAGGAGGACAAACTGAATCTTATACTCAGCTACTGACATGTTGCCTTGCATAAGAGACATAAACTCTCTTTTGTTCTCATCCAGATAACGCACTCCCAGAAATAGTGGTCGTCCACCACGTATTAGCATCACCATGCAGCAGTGATGCAACACAACCCAACTTTTGCACATTATTGCAGCTCATCTGCCCCAAAATCCGCTTGGTGCTCTCCAACCAAGACTCAGAACCTTCCGGAGATAGGCCCCTGAACTCAGTCCCTCCTAGACTACGAAGACATTCCAAAGGCAACCTCACATTGGCATCATCTTGATGCGCAGCTCTATGGGCTCCAGCTACTGCTACATGGAAAGCTCCAACAATAGCCTGAATCAACATGGCCATGTCAGGAGCAGCTTGCCCCTGAGCACCTTCGGGTTCATCAACCCCAGCACCAGCACCAACATTACTAGCTCCACCACCACCACCACTGGGTGGTCCACCACCAGGAGGAGGAGGTTAATCCTCTACATTCTCAGTATTCTCATTATCTTCCATCGATCTAGTATTGATTCTCAGCTCTCTACGTGGCCCCATTATATAGAAAACAATGCACTGACAAAAATGCAATAAACATAATTAGGCACAATAAGGCAAGTAATCCAAGTACTCAAGCTCATTTTTGAAAACAATCCCCTCATTAGTTTTGATATGGCAATGGGATCCCCTATTACACTCCAAATATAGCATAGCATCACAAAAATATCTCAATTGAATCGTACATCACTATTCACACATCACACTTTCACCAAAGAGTCACCATCATGTATAAACACATACAACAACCACATACCAAACCCCAATTATACGAGAACCAAGCTCTGATACCAACAAATGTACCCCCCTCAGCCCGTCCTAGACGATCGACCCGAACTATGAAGATTACACGGGGAAAACCAAAGTCAACCCGAAAGTCAGCCTTGATTAACGACCCTTTTTTATTTTTAATCTTATCTAGATACTTGTTAACCCTAAGTGGGTACTCACGAAACACGATTGAGAAAGGCACATCGAACAGAGAACATATAGGGACTCAATTGCACTTCACACAAGATTAGGGACCAAATTGTAATTTTTGTAACTTTGAGGGACTTCATTGGTTTTAAGGTTACAATTACGAAATTAGTCATGTTACATGCTTCTCTGCCAAATTTCAACTTTAAAGGACATCTCAAGCTCAACCAATTGCAATCTCAACATTTAGGACTAAAATGTAAAGCATGCAAAATCAAACAATTCAAATCTGTGTCCAACGGTCACCCATTTCGGAACATCCACCCACCGTATCGAAACGCTGTATCGAAACGACGTTGACTATTTCAGTACGCGGGTATGTTCTGAGACCAGTTCCGAAGTATAGCATTCTAGTAGCCAAATCGTTCCGAAACAGCCTCCACCGTTTCAAAACACAAAGGCCATTACAGGCCCCCGTTCCGAAACACTAAAGGGTATTTCAGTACGAATTTCCCAGAAACAATAGCAAATGCTGGTTTTCACTCATTAACCTACTCAAACATGTCCCAAAGACTCTCTAACCATACCAACAAGTCAACATACATATAAGGAACATATTTGGAACACTCAAGCACAAATATAGCATCAAACACAAAATCTCATTAGTCTAGAGGCATGCTTCCTAATATCAAAACTCAAATAGGCAATTCAACATGAAAACAAGCAATTAAGGCCATTTACAATCCAACAAGACGAAACAAACATGCTTCAACCTTAGGGAGTTTAACACATTTCGCAAAACACAATTCTTGGTTTCCCATTGCCAATCTATCAAAATTAAAGTGTATGAAAACTTCACCATACATGAGCTTGAACTTCCTTGGATGAACTTAGCTTCCTTGATGCCCGAAAACACCTCAATTATCTGCATTATTGGTAAAAGAGAGAGCATAAGCATAATTGCTTAGTGAGGCATGGTCTAAAGAAAACCAACACAATAATGCACATTTTAAATACACTTTCATCAAAAGCTTTTAAACGACATGCTCTTTTCTACCTCATGCTTGGAAACCTTTCCAAGCAACTTCTCATTGAAACCACATGTAGATACATTCTATCTCATGCATTTAAACCAATGCAAAAACTCATGGCAAAGCAAAAATAATGCTTGTACTCTAAGCATCTCATAACAAACCACATATGCATTCCTCATAGCATAAATCATTACATCAAAGGTACATGTGAATGAAAAACCATAACATATTTTATATTGGCATTTCACATCTATATATTACTCGGATATGCGGACATCTCACTTGACACTTTCGGTGGCATCTCTCATCACCGTACTCACTCGTCTAGCAACATAGTTTCCAGTGGAATCTCACATCACCGTACTCACATGGCGGAATCTCTCATCGCCACAAAGCTTGGGTATTTCACCAAGTCCTACCCGATGGAATGCCCATCATCGGTTCTCTCCCTTTGGCTTAACCAAAGAGTACGTACGAATTTTTAGTTTATAGTGCACTCTCATCCTATTGATCGATCAATTATATCCGGTAAGTATCTCAACATCTATGCCAATATATTATGTCAAATCAACATCTCACCTACTGTTTTCATGCATTAAAACTAATCATTCTCATCTCATTTCAAAATCATAACAATTGTCATACTTCAACATAAAAGCTCAAATCTCAATTTTGCAACATATTACTTTATGAAATCATTTCAAGCACCGTCTCATGCAATAATTCATGCATAAAAACAGTTGGAATTTACCAATCTAAAACCATGAGCATGTAAAAGCATTTAAGGGGCAATCACCACATTCTAGAGAGCAATCTAGCCAATACTTACTTCCGAAATTAGGAAGATGTTTCAAACCTTTCCTAAATCCCCAAACCTTGATTCTCTGTCCCTCAAGGACTTCTAAAACCATACGCACTCACCGATTATGTTTCGCTTGCTTGCCGAAACGCTATCTAAGCTCCCGGATCAACTCCAAAGGTGTCCGAAGATGTCTCCCCTATTTTAAACACATAAGAACAGGGGATTAATGCATCATCATGTATTGAAATCGTCAGCCACACACCTAAACTCCGTACTCTACACAAAAACCACATTTCGGCTACCAAACACAACTGAAATCACCTCCAAACTCTTCCAAAATCAAACCCATCCAAGATCCATCACTTCTAATCATTTCTAAACATCAATTAACATCAAAGACTAACACAACCACGTCCTTATACCTCCACCTATAGCAGAACACCAAAATCACCCCAAAAACCACCATTTTAACAAACAAAAACATAGGAAAAACAACCTATTCGGGATTGGATTGATAAAACCTCATTTATAACATCATTTAACATCCAAAATACATTATAAAACCATCTCAAAACAGAGCCCAATCAATCACCATGAAAATCTTCAAGATCTCTTCCAAAATCTTGAGTTTTAAGTCAAATTCTTGTTTCTAACATTAAAACCACTTAAAATCATTAATAAAGGATTGACAACCTAGAAATTTTAGTAAAGAACTAATCATTAGAGGAGAAGGACGAAACTTACCTCTAATGGATGATTTCTCTTTGATTTGGGCAAGTTTTCTTGAAAATACAATGTAGAAATCAAGTGGATTTGTTGAAAGATTGATTAGGAATCAACAAGTGATGGAAATCTCATCAAATGAATTGGAAATCAAAGTAAATTTGGTGGAGAAAAAGTGTTTGGTTGATAGGATTTTGAGAGAAAATGAAATGAGAGAAAATTAGTGAAAAGTGGTTATGAAAAGTCAAAGGTAGTTTGTCACCCTTATTCTCTTTAATTAAAACATTAATTAAATCACCCAAATTAAGGAAAAATCTAATGAAAACATTTTTTGTAAAATTAGCTCCTTAAAGATTCAAAGTTTCAATCCTTTACAAAACAGTCACCACTAGACTTTGCAAAAACTGTGATTTGGTCACTACACTGAAATGTAATATTTCCAAACCCTATTGTGTAAAATTGATTTCACCATTCTCTTATATATATTAAATGAGGATTTTTAGATATTTTCCTATATTTTTAAAGCATCTCGAACTAGGTGTTCCCTAAAACCCCCTTTTAGATTCGAATCGTTTCCCAGACCGACCCGGTTCAGACTCTAAACATCTAGGCCCAATTTTGGGGTGTTACATACACAGACGTATTTCCCGGTGAAGGTTTGTGGGTGTAGAATTCTCTCACATGGTTGTTGTTTATTCTTTCTGGCTGTCGTGCGAAGAGGTCTCATCCCATGTTGTGTATCCTTTCAAATAGGAAGGGTTCGAGGAAGAAATCCCCATCGGGATAGGTATATTGGAACCCCATTTCTCCTATAGTTGTCGTTCTCTATAGTATTCCTTGTAGGTTGCTTCGACAATTGGGTTCAAGAACCTTTTGATCAGAGGTTTGGAGGTGGCGGCGGGTTACTGTGATGTGGCCATAGCTGTGAGATGGTTGTATTTCCTAAAGAATGAAAAAGAAAGTGTAAGAAGGTAAAGCAAGTGAAATCTTGAAAGCAACGATAGTAGAAAGAATTGATAGTAAAGGAGAAAGCAAAGTGAAGAGCGATGAGAGAATAGTTGGCCTTATATAGTCGCTTCTCTCCGTTACCTTGGCAAGCACACAGTGAACGGATGACAATTATTGTGGCGCGAGTAACGGGATTCTAACCGTTAGGCAGGTAGTTGTTCCACTCGTAGTGGCAAATGTAGCTGTTGCAGCTAGCTGTTATGAGGCTGCAAGTCGTTATACTCATCCGCCCTGGGTTGCCTTGGCCGATGATTGGGCTTCTCCTTTTATTCTTTCATCTTTCTTGGTCTTGCCTTCATTCCTGACTTGAAATAAATTAAATACAAATTAAATCTAATCCTAATACATAAACATAGAATAAAAATAAAAAATAAAAAATAGGATATGTCGGGCTGTGCTTTTCCCAAGCATAATCACTTCCTGAGGGCTTTGTGTTTGGCTTTTCATCTGGGAATGTCCTTCCCCTCCTTAGTTGAATTTTGTTTCCATCTTTTCCGCCCTGGTGGGACATTCACCAAAGAAAAAAAGAGGCTCTTTTTAGCAAAATAAATAAATAGAGATTTAATGTGAAAAAAAAAACTAAAATAGAAGTGCAGAAATTCAAACGTAGTTGTTGTTGTCAATCCCAAGCAACGACGCCAAAAACTTGTAGAGCGCCTGGATGTTCTCTATTTATGAGCACAAGTGCACACTCTTGTCAAGTTATAGTATAAAAGATATCGTCTCCCATAGGGATTGGAGCAGCTTCTCTGAATGGTTTCCTGCACAAAGATTTAGTAAATGCATAATTAAATCTCATGATGTGGAAATATAAAAACACAAATAAAATAAAGATAGTGATGAGAGGGATGATAGGGAGATATTTGGTCGATAGACTGGGTAAGACAATTGTAGCTCAGTAGCGTGAAGACTGCATTGTACAACTTGAGTATGTTTTTTGCTGCCAAGATTTGCTGCCTTGGCGGGTATGGCGGACGTCAGGCTATAACCCTGTCTCACGGCCGCAGCATGTCACTGCCCCTGCAACTTTCGCTATCTCGGCAGGTGGAACAGAAATAGGTCCTGGTGGCAAGTCTTACAGACATTCCAAGTTCGGCGGGATAGTCGACAGTAATCCTCCCAATTTCTAAGCAAGGATGCTCGAACACTCACGTGATGTAGGCAATACCTAGCAATCTCAGCGTAAACCTAACACAAGCAAGTCCACTCGATTGGTGATCCCTTTTCGCCGCTGAAACTTGTGAACTTGTTAGGAACCAAGTTAGACACGCCCCAACATGTTGTGACCATCCTTAACCATTTCGTGAGCCTTACACTTTTGTGCCTGACAAATGGATTCTCTCAACTGACTGGTGTAGACTAATTGAAAGAATGAAGTGCATAGATTAGGCAAACTTTGGAATTTTATTGAAAACAACTCAAAAGTATTACAACCGTTTCTCACATCTACTTTACATACACGCGCCTAAACCCTAGGAGAGTTGGGCCGCGACCCCCAACAACTCCAATCTATCTAGCTACATCTCTGTTGTACGTCTATTCAAGCACACATACCCTCATACTTCGTCATGCTCCTATACCCTTACATACATTGGGTATATATAGGGCTCATGGCCTAAGTTTGATTCCCCCAAGAGGTAGAAGTTCTTAAAGTATATTAACATTAAATACAATCTCTTTTTTGATTTAAATGTGGACTCTTTGGATGTTGCCTTCTTCTGCAAGTAAAGATAAGTACTCTTACTTTTCGATCTTGGATCAGCTCTACCGGCCGCTACATTCTACAGAAAATTGCAAGACTGGCTCATTGGGCTTAAGAAATTGCCTTCTTTCAATCGCGACCCATCTTGGCTAAGTCGGTGTAACTCCTGCCTGGGCGGCATTTGGCGGCAATGCTGCTTCGGCAGTGTCCTTTGCGGCATCTGGAACTGCTTCAGTACAGATCCTATTGTTCCAGATTTCATGTCCTCTAATCTCCTCCCCCTGATACATGACCTAAAAATAAACTCTAAACTAAAACAATATCTTTTCTTAACCAAGCATAAGATATTCAATAAAAGCATGGTGAAAGAGAAATACTGTTATAATGCATTCTATGCACCTAATATGCCTAAATGAGCTTAAGAACAAAAATAATAAGGGCAGGAATGTATACAAAATATAGAACTCATGGACACTCTACACACCCCTAAACTTGAACTATTGCTTGTCCTCAAGCAATGCAACCTAACTATTAAATCTGCCTCTTGCACAAAATTAATCGAAACATTAACCTTTAACTCGATGTCTTACCTCAAGGCCATGGCACCTGTTTTTATTTTAGTGATAGATAATGGTATGAAATAACTTAAGTTTACTTTTCTTAATGTCAGTGTAGTGTGTGCAAGTCTGTGTCCATGTTAAACATGCTGAGATAACTAAGTTAACAAAGAATGCCTAAAATAATGAAATTACTAAAAGGGATATGAGTTGTTACCTTGGCAGCACAGTTGGGCACTTTTGTCTTCTTTTCTGATCATGGCTTTAAGGGCTTCAGCTCATCACAACTATTCTTTGGATCTGGAGCTAGGATAAGTGCACTCTATGAAACTCTGAACCCCTTGAATAAAGTCATCCCGTGAAGGCTTTCATTCACTATTGCTAATTTGTCCGTCACTTGGTTTAGATATGTGGACTTTGATAGCAGTGGAGTGTCCTTGCTCATGATCCTTCCTAGAGCCAGTTTCGGGCACCTATAGGGTATTTAAACTTCCTGCCTAGAGCCTGTTTCGGGCACCTCTAGGGTTTTCATCATCTTTGTTTTGCTGCCTTGTGCTGCCGTGGCGGCAAACCTGTATCCAATCAAGGTATTTTATTGAGGCATGCAATGTTAAACTTAGATTCCAAGCAAAAATTCAGCATTTAACAGACAAGTGTAAAGATAATTAGCAAAAAGAAAAATTTTCTAAGTATTTTTCATGCTTCTTCCCATAGTTAGATTTAAAAATTTTGTATGGTGCGAATATAAATAATCGCTAATCTATCATTAGCACAAGTTTGAAACTAAAAATTTCTACTTCATTAAGTGCTAGGGGCAGAATTTACATATGATCCTATATGCATCTAAATGATCCTAAAACAAAAAGGAGTATCCCCCCCCCCCAAACTCATGGTTGGCATTGTCCTCAATGCCTTTAAACAAAACAAAAATTAAGAATAGAAAATTACATAAAAGAAAAAAGAATTAAAAATAGAAAAATAAAACATAAAAAGAAAAATAGAAAAATGAAATAAAACATAAGAATTAAAAATAAAAGAAAAGGAAATGGCGTAATAGGCTGGGGGAGTTCCCCTGTGTTGCTACTGCGTTAGAGGATGATGTTTAGGAGGCGGGCATGAATAGGCGGCGCGTGGCAGATGTGTCTGTCGATTGGGCTCTTTTTCTTTCTACGCAGCAGCTGGATGCAGCTAGGGGTGGGTTTCTTGGATGGTCCTTCAAGTCCTCCATCTTGGGGCTCTATTTCTGGCCGCTTTCTTTTCCTTACTGCCTCTGTCAGTTCATCATTGAGGGAGTCTGGGGTCTCCATATCTAAGTCATCGGCATCTTGGGCAGCGACCTCTTTTGCTGCTAGGGAGGTAACTCTAGTCTCATGCTCCTTTTCTGATTCGGATGAGGAGGTGAGCTCGTTTGGCTGAGTGGGAGATGGAGAGGTTCTTCTCCTGGGGCGGTGATATGGCCCGTCGCTGTCGTCGACGGCAGGAGTAGCAGTTGGTGTGGGTGTAATATGAACTTGCTTGGATGTTGCTGACTCTTTTGGGAAAGTGTGCAACTCTGGGTCGCCGTCTTGGTATTTGTCAAGCAAGTAGGCCACAAAGGCCTCTTGCACGTCCACTACATATTTGATGAAGACCACATATTTGTGCTTGATCTTTTGGCAGCTTTCAACTAGGTTGAACAGTAGAATGATCACGACAGATGGGAGGTCAGCTTCAGTAGTGCCCGCTACGACTGGGGTGGTAGCAGCTTGGGACGTCGGCTGGGCGATTGAAGGTGTTTCTGGCTCCGATTCATGCATCATCTGTTGGTGAGAAATTCTAGTCCATCCTTCCTTGGAATGAAGTACTTTCTCCTTGGGATGCGGCGGCACTCGAAAATTGGCATAGAGGCATGTGATGAGTGCAAGGAAGAAGAAAGGTACCTTGGCATTTGGCTTTTCTACATGGGCATAGATCTCCCTTAGGATCACTTCACCAACATTGATTTTTTCCCCTTCATGATGTTGTAGATAAGAGCAAGCTGCAGCCTGTTGACTGTCTATCCGTGCGTGGTTGGCATTAGGCAGCATTGGACGAAGTTACTCTAAAGGGCTGCCTCGGATAGCAGGTCGCGGTGGTTGACTGACCCATTGTTTTATCCCATTAGCCACTTGGTGTTAGGCTTAAAGATTTCTTTCTTGATCTTGTTGTAGTCAGCCGCCGTCAGATAGGACTTGTAACCCCCGTAGCCCGGTCTAGACGGTTGACCCGAACTACGAAGATTACACGGGGAAAACCAAAGTCAACCCGAAAGTCAACCTTGATTAACGACCCTTTTTTTTCCTTTTTTGTCTTGTCTAGATGCACATTAACCTTAAGTGTGATCATACAAACAACATATCAAAAGATCACAAACATCAGAGATCAAACAGGGACCCAATTGAACAAATTACGACTTTAGGGACCAAATTGTAATTTCTGATAGATTAAGGGACTTAGCCCAAATTAGAGTTACCATCTTGAAATTAGTCAGGTTTCATGCTTCTCTGTGAAATTTCAGCTCAAAAGGACATCCACAGCTCATGCAATTGATCATACAAGATTTAGGACCAAAACGCAAACATATCAAAACATATAACCACCATGTCAGCCCCCTAACGGTCGACCGTTCCGAAACAGGCTAGCCCTGTTCCGAAACACGGGCCGTTCCGAAACAGGTTCCGGAACATGGCCTCGACAGAGGCTAAACCGTTTCGAAACGGTGCATACCGTTTCGGACGCCTGGGTTCATGCAAGGCACCCGTTCCGAAACGGTACACCCCTGTTCCGAAACGCCTGCACGAAGACCAGCAAACAAGCATACTAGATCATGCAATTGGACACTCAAACATGCTCCAAACATCACCAAACTTTACCAGCATGCAATTAAACATATTTAAGACATCCAAGCATCATCAATTCAACAAATTAACATCACATGCTAAAAGCCCCAATTCAAAGGTCATGCTTCCAACACAAGCTATCTACTCAAGCAATCAACTTGCAAAACAAGCATATATGGTTCAATCCAAAAACCAGCAACAACATTAACATTCAACATACTTAGGGAGTCTTAAACGCCTCCCAAAACACATATACATATTGGTCCCCCATTGCCAAAACATACAAAAGCTAAAACACTTATAAAACCTTCATACATTGAGCTTTACTTGTACTTGTTTGCTTGCCTCCTCTTGCTGCCCTCAATGCACTCTAATGCTCTGCATTATTGAATCAAGAAAACGAGAGAGCGTAAGCCAAAGCTTAGTGAGGAGTGCTCTTTAAAAACCATTCAATAATGCATTTAAAACCATTTGTAAATCATGCTTGTAAACAACCTTTACACATGCTCATAGCATACTTTAAATCAAGCAATATCATGCTTCCACATTTCATTTAAACAAGCATCTCATGCTTCAACATAAACATTAAATCATGCATCTCATGCATCTCATGTACTATACATGTCATATTGGCTCAAGTGATACATTTCATTTATGAAATCAAGTTCAACAACTTTCCCCAAGGACTTTTAAACACCTTGGACCCCAAGGACTTTTAAACACCTTGGCCATGGACTTTTAAACACCATGAATGGACCACACAAGGACTTTTAACCACCTTTGTGTCCGTAGCTTGAATTACCCCAAGGACTTTTAAACACCTTGGCCCCAAGGACTTTTAAACACCTTGGCCCCATGGACTTTTAAACACCTTGGCCCCAAGGACTTTTAAACACCTTGGCCCCATGGACTTTTAAACACCATGGAAAGGAGCACCTAAGGACTTTTAACCACCTTAGAGTCCGCAACAAGATTCATCCAAGGACTTTTAACCACCTTGATGATCTTAGGTAACAAGGCTCACTCAAGGACTTTTAACCACCTTAGTGACCTTCACTTTTACAAACCATCACTTGCCAATACACACTTTATACATCATATAACCCACTGTTTTAAAGCATTTAAACCAAGCCATTTCATCATGCATTTCAAATCATTAAATCATCATTTAACAATGCATAAAACAAGGTACTCTTACCTAGAGACACCTTCAACACATGGCTTAAAACATCAGCATAAATCATGCTAAATCATCAGCAATTAACATGCTAAAACATGCTTTCCAAAACAGTAGCAAAACATGCAAAATCATCATTTCACATTTCATCAAAACATGGCCACCACTTTAAGAGAGTAATCCGAAAACTTACACTTGAGCTTAGCAAAGTTGTTTAGACTTAAACTAAGCTCCCAAAACCTTCAACCTTTGGTTTAAAAGCTGAAAATCCATTTTCACTCACCGATTACCACTTCGCTTCAAGCCAAAGCACCAAAACAAGCCTCCGGATCAACAAATCTTGGATCCTAGGATGCCTCCCCTGTTTCAACACATTAAAGCAGAGGATTAATGCATCATCATGCATTAACTGCTTCAATGAAAGCATCAAAACTCGCTGCTCTCACTAAACCTCCATTTTCGGCCTCCAAACACAACCGAAAATGCATCCGAAACACTTCTAAACAAAGCCCAGCCACAAACCAGCAAAACCTCACTTCCATCAACATCACTTAACATCTAAAAACAACCTACAACCATCCTTATACCTCCAGCAACACCAGATCCACAAGATCACCACAAAAGCTACCTTAAAACACAAGCTAAAATTAGGAAACCCAACCTATCCGGGATTGCATCAATCAAGACTCATTTCCACATCAATTTAATGATCATTTAACATCAAAAACACTTCTCAAAACACTGATTTAACAGATCAAACGAAAATCAAGTGAAATCATCAAAATCTTGCATAATTAGCCAAGATCCATAAATCAACCTTAAAACCTTTAATCAAACAACAATTTAGGATTGAAAACTTTAGGAATTTCATTAAAGAACTTGAAGTTCAGAGGAGAAGGACGTTCTTACCTCCAAACTTGAGTTTCTCCTCTTTTTGGAATAGAAAAGCTTGATGAAACTTGAAGCAATTGAAGAGGATTTGAAGACACAATGATTTGCAATCAAATGAGAGTTGAAAGAATGATTTTAGGTGATGAAAATCAGAATAAAATCTCTGGAGAATGAGTGTTTGGGTTGAGAGAAAAGATAGAGAGAAAATAGGTAGTTGAAAGAGAAAATAGCTAAAATAGGATTTTCCCTCCTTTTGATTCTTTTAAAATCAGAATTATGGGTTAAAATATCTTAGAAAAATCTGGAGAAACTCCCTTTGGGTAAATAGCTCCTTAAAGATTCAAAGTTTCAACCCTTTATAAAATAGCCACCAAACTTTCAAAAATTACATTTTGGTCACTAGCCAAAATGTCACATTTCCTAAACTCATTTTCCAAAATTGATTTCACAGTTCACTTAATTACAATAAAAGATGATTTTAGAACATTTTTCCATAATTTTTATGCAACCCGAACTAGGCTTTCCTAATTTAACCTCTTACGGTTCGAACAACACTTTGACCAACCGGTCAACGCCCAAGACTTCCAAGCCCAAAACCGGGGCGTTACAACTCTCCCCCCCTTAAGAAATTTCGTCCTCGAAATTTACCTGAAGGAAAGAGATAAGGAAACTGCTTCAGCATATCTTCCTTCCGCTCCCACGTGGCTTCCTCAACACCGCGATGCTTCCACAGCACCTTCACCAACTCAATGGTCTTGCCACGAAGAACTTTACTATCTGAATCCAGAACCTTCACCGGTTCCTCATCATAGGTCAAATCCGGATTCAATTCCACTTCCTCCACAGGCAACACATGCGAAGGATCAGATCGATACCTCCGGAGCATAGAAACATGGAACACATCATGAATCTTCTCCAGCTCCTGAGGTAACCTCAACCGATACGCAACAGGACCAACACGCTCAACAACCTCATACGGTCCAATGTATCTAGGGCTCAGCTTACCCTTCCGCCCAAACCTCATCACCTTCTTCCAAGGCGAAACCTTCAAGAACACGCGATCACCCACCGCAAACTCTATCTCCTTACGCTTCAAATCCGCATAAGACTTCTGCCGATCAGAAGCAGCCTTCAACCTCTCACATATGAGCTTCACCTTCTCGGTGGTACCTTTCAACAAAGCAGGCATCGAAACCAACTTTTGACCAGTTTCAGCCCAACACAGAGGAGTCCTACACTTCCTCCCATACAGAGCCTCATAAGGTGCCATCTGTATACTCGCCTGAAAACTGTTGTTATAAGCGAACTCAACCAGAGGCAGATGCTTCTCCCAAGAACCTTGAAACTCTATCACGCAGCATCTCAACATATCCTCCAAAATCTGAATAACTCGCTCAGACTGGCCATCCGACTGAGGATGATAGGATGTACTGAAATGCAACCTTGTACCCAAAGCTTGATGCAAACACTGCCAAAAACGCGACGTGAACCTCGGATCCCTATCCGACACGATCGACTTAGGCACACCATGCAACCTCACAACCTCAGCAACGTACAGCTCTGCCAGCTTATCCAAAGAAAACGTAGTATGCACAGGCAAGAAATGTGCACACTTCGTCAGACGATCCACAATCACCCAAACAGAATTCTTCTTCGACGGAGATAAAGGCAAACCAGATACAAAATCCATGGTAACCCTCTCCCACTTCCATTCAGGGATCTTCAACGGTTGCAACAAACCAGAAGGAACCTGATGTTCAGCCTTAACTCGCTGACACACCAAACACTTGCTTACAAACTCTGCCACATCCTTCTTCAAACCTACCCAATAGTACTCATCACGAAGATCACGATACATCTTTGTACTACCAGGATGCATAGCAAAAGGACTACTATGACCTTCAGCTAGAATAGCATGCCTCAACTCAGCATCTGCAGGCACTACTATCCGATTACCAAAACACAACACTCCATCCTCATTAAAGCAGAAATCCGAAGGCCTACCCTCCGCGATATCCTGAACATGAGACACCAAGGAATCATCCAACAACTGCTTATCCTTGATCAACTGAACCAACGAAGGTTTCACTTGCAACTCAGCAACAAGACCACCATCCTGCGATATGCTCAAGCTAGCAAACATAGCTCTCAGCTCAACAGCTACCTTCCTACTCAAGGCATCCGCAACAACATTGGCCTTTCCAGGATGATACTCTATCGTCAGATCATAATCCTTGAGCAACTCCAACCAACGTCGCTGCCTGAGATTCAACTCCTTCTGAGACATCAGATACCTCAAACTCTTGTGATCCGTGTACACAGTACACTTCTCACCATACAGATAATGCCTCCAAATCTTCAGAGCAAAAACCACTGCAGCCAACTCAATATCATACGTAGGATAATTGCGCTCATGCGCCTTCAACTGCCGCGACGCATAAGCCACAACCTTACCCTCTTGCATCAGCACACACCCCAAACCAACATAGGATGCATCACTGTAGACTACAAGCTCTTTCCCTGATTCAGGCTGAATCAAGATAGGAGCTTGCGTCAAAGCCAACTTCAGCTTCTCAAAAGCTTGCTGTCTCGCTTCTGTCCACTCATACTTAACATCTTTCTGTAGCAACTTCGTCAAAGGAGCAGCACTCTTGGAAAAACCATCCACAAACCTTCGGTAGTATCCTGCCAAACCAAGGAAACTACGAACCTCCTGAACAGACTTAGGAACTTTCCAGTTCATCACTGCTTCAATATTCTGAGGATCAACACGAATCCCCTCAGCTGAGACCACATGCCCAAGAAAAACAACCTCTCTAAGCCAGAACTCACACTTGCTCAACTTAGCATAAAGCTGATTCTCCAACAAAGCTTGCAACACAACTCTCAAATGCTCTTCGTGCTCTTCCTCAGTACGCGAGTACACAAGGATATCATCAATGAACACCACAACAAACTTGTCCAGGTATTCATGAAAAACACGATTCATCATATCCATGAAAGCAGCAGGAGCATTTGTCAAACCAAACGGCATCACAAGGAACTCATAATGCCCATACCTTGTCCTGAAAGTTGTCTTAGGCACATCCACATCCTTCACCTTCAACTGATAATACCCTGACCTCAAGTCAATCTTAGAGAACACAGCAGCTCCCCGAAATTGATCAAAGAGATCATCAATCCTCGGCAAAGGATACCGATTCTTGATAGTCAACTTGTTCAGCTGACGGTAATCAATGCACATCCTCATCGTGCCATCTTTCTTCTTCACAAACAAGACAGGAGCACCCCAAGGCGAAACACTCGGCCGGATGAAACCACGATCAAGCAACTCTTGCAACTGCGTCTTCAGCTCCTTCAGCTCCTTAGGTGCCATTCTGTAGGGAGTAATGGACACAGGAGTGGTATTCTCATACAGCTCAATACCAAACTCCACCTCACGATTAGGAGGTAAACCAGGCAACTCCTCAGGAAAAACATCAGGAAACTCCTTCACAACCCTGATATCCTGCACCCTTAGCTCCTTCGAACTAGGATTCATCACGAAAGCTAGAAAAGCTTCACAACCTTGCCTCAGCATCCTGCTCGCCTCCAAGGTAGAAACAACATTGGCAAGAAACTTCACATTCTCACCAACCACCACCACTTCATAATCATCCGCAAGCTTAAGCGAAACCCGCTTATTCTCACAGTCCACAACAGCACGATGCTCAGCAAGCCAATCCATACCAAGGATCACATCAAAACCATAAAAGGGCAACTCCATAAGATCAACAAGAAAGACATGCTCTTGAACAACCAAAGGACACCTTCTATAAAGCTTACGAGTCACAACAGTTTCACCAAAAGAACTAGTGACTCTAACACCAACATCCAAAGACTCAACAGGCAAACCAAGCAACTCAGCATGCTCACGAAGAATGTATGAATGCGTAGATCCAGAATCTATCAAAGAAAGCAATGACAAGGATTGCAAAGTAAAGGTACCTGCAATCACATCAGCATCATTCCTTCCCTCGCGCTGAGCATACACCCTCGCTTGGCCTCCACCCTCAGGTTGAATAGCCACAACGTGAGCGACTCCACGCCCACCTTCCTCTCGCCTCTGAAAATTACCACGGCCGCGCCCACGACCTCTCTGCGGTGCTGCAACAGGAGCACGCTCTTGACCACCAGCCATCCTCGGACAATCACGCCTCAAATGATCAGCTGAACCACAGTTCCAGCACTCATAACCAGCTGCCATCACAGGAGCTTGCACCTCCCTCCCAGCACGAGGACAGTCACGCTTCAAGTGACCACGCGATCCGCAGATCCAACAAGCACTAGGGTCAGCTCTAGCATTGCCACCCCTAGCAGGTGCACCTCCACCTCTCTTAGATGAAGACTGAAACCTCTGATCACGCCCTCTCTTGTTCCGACCACCGGAACTATACTCAGCAACTCTCTTCCCAGAACTAGCTCCAGCACCCTTAGCAGACAAACTCAGGTTCATCTCAATGTCTTTGGACCGACTAACCAGCACATCGAAATCATTGTACTCAGCTGCCAACATATAGGTCTTAACCTCCGTCACCAAACCATAACGGAACCTTTCGCACCTCTCGCGCTCATCAGGTATCAGCTCCGGTGCATACTGGCTAAGACGTACAAACTGTACCTCATACTCAGCCACACTCATGTTCCCTTGGGTAAGAGACATGAATTCACGCTTCTTTTCATCCAGATATCTAACTCCCAGATATCTCCTCTTGAACGCATGCTGAAAGAACGTCCATGTAACATCAGCATCAGCCATCCCAGAGATTGTGGTCGTCCACCACGTATAAGCATCACCTTGCAGCAGTGACACCACACATCCCAGCTTCTGTACATCAGTGCAACTCATTTGTCCCAAGACACGCTTGGTACTCTCCAACCATGCTTCAGACCTCTCAGCTGACATACCCCTAAACTCAGTCCCACCAAGACTGCGCAAACGTTCCAAGGGTAGTCTAGCACCAGCATCTCCTTGATGCCCAGCTCCTTGAGCTCTAGCTACTGCTGCCCGAAAAGCACCCGCAATAGCTTGTACCAGCGCAGACATGTCAGGCATCGCTTGCCCCTGACCAACCTCAGGTCCTGCAGCTCCAGCACCAGCTGCCTCAGCTCCAGCTCTTTCCCTCTCCGCACCACCACCACCAGGTGGAGGAGGAGGTAACACAGCACTACCAGTGTGCTCATCATTCACATTCCCTTCCGGGGTCGTAGCTCTCGCGCTACTCCTTAACTCTCTACGTGGTGCCATACTATTACCATGCATAACAATACAAAATAAAACAAGTCAGGACCAGCAAGGTAAGCAAATTCCAAGTATTCAAGCTCAATTTCTTTCAAAAACAACATCATCTCTTTAGCTTTTGTTTGGCAATGGGTACCCTCATCATGCATCATCACAACATGCATCACATATACATCATCATCACAAATCACTGAACATGCTTTCACTCAACAAGCATACCAACCAAACCATGCTTCAATCATGCATACACACATTCCCAATTACTCGAGAACTCAGCTCTGATACCACCAAATGTAACCCCCGTAGCCCGGTCTAGACGGTTGACCCGAACTACGAAGATTACACGGGGAAAACCAAAGTCAACCCGAAAGTCAACCTTGATTAACGACCCTTTTTTTTCCTTTTTTGTCTTGTCTAGATGCACATTAACCTTAAGTGTGATCATACAAACAACATATCAAAAGATCACAAACATCAGAGATCAAACAGGGACCCAATTGAACAAATTACGACTTTAGGGACCAAATTGTAATTTCTAATAGATTAAGGGACTTAGCCCAAATTAGAGTTACCATCTTGAAATTAGTCAGCTTTCATGCTTCTCTGTGAAATTTCAGCTCAAAAGGACATCCACAGCTCATGCAATTGATCATACAAGATTTAGGACCAAAACGCAAACATATCAAAACATATAACCACCATGTCAGCCCCCTAACGGTCGACCGTTCCGAAACAGGCTAGCCCTGTTCCGAAACACGGGCCGTTCCGAAACAGGTTCCAGAACATGGCCTCGGCAGAGGCTAAACCGTTTCGAAACGGTGCATACCGTTTCGGACGCCTGGGTTCATGCAAGGCACCCGTTCCGAAACGGTACACCCCTGTTCCGAAACGCCTGCACGAAGACCAGCAAACAAGCATACTAGATCATGCAATTGGACACTCAAACATGCTCCAAACATCACCAAACTTTACCAGCATGCAATTAAACATATTTAAGACATCCAAGCATCATCAATTCAACAAATTAACATCACATGCTAAAAGCCCCAATTCAAAGGTCATGCTTCCAACACAAGCTATCTACTCAAGCAATCAACTTGCAAAACAAGCATATATGGTTCAATCCAAAAACCAGCAACAACATTAACATTCAACATACTTAGGGAGTCTTAAACGCCTCCCAAAACACATATACATATTGGTCCCCCATTGCCAAAACATACAAAAGCTAAAACACTTATAAAACCTTCATACATTGAGCTTTACTTGTACTTGTTTGCTTGCCTCCTCTTGCTGCCCTCAATGCACTCTAATGCTCTGCATTATTGAATCAAGAAAACGAGAGAGCGTAAGCCAAAGCTTAGTGAGGAGTGCTCTTTAAAAACCATTCAATAATGCATTTAAAACCATTTGTAAATCATGCTTGTAAACAACCTTTACACATGCTCATAGCATACTTTAAATCAAGCAATATCATGCTTCCACATTTCATTTAAACAAGCATCTCATGCTTCAACATAAACATTAAATCATGCATCTCATGCATCTCATGTACTATACATGTCATATTGGCTCAAGTGATACATTTCATTTATGAAATCAAGTTCAACAACTTTCCCCAAGGACTTTTAAACACCTTGGACCCCAAGGACTTTTAAACACCTTGGCCATGGACTTTTAAACACCATGAATGGACCACACAAGGACTTTTAACCACCTTTGTGTCCGTAGCTTGAATTACCCCAAGGACTTTTAAACACCTTGGCCCCAAGGACTTTTAAACACCTTGGCCCCATGGACTTTTAAACACCTTGGCCCCAAGGACTTTTAAACACCTTGGCCCCATGGACTTTTAAACACCATGGAAAGGAGCACCTAAGGACTTTTAACCACCTTAGAGTCCGCAACAAGATTCATCCAAGGACTTTTAACCACCTTGATGATCTTAGGTAACAAGGCTCACTCAAGGACTTTTAACCACCTTAGTGACCTTCACTTTTACAAACCATCACTTGCCAATACACACTTTATACATCATATAACCCACTGTTTTAAAGCATTTAAACCAAGCCATTTCATCATGCATTTCAAATCATTAAATCATCATTTAACAATGCATAAAACAAGGTACTCTTACCTAGAGACACCTTCAACACATGGCTTAAAACATCAGCATAAATCATGCTAAATCATCAGCAATTAACATGCTAAAACATGCTTTCCAAAACAGTAGCAAAACATGCAAAATCATCATTTCACATTTCATCAAAACATGGCCACCACTTTAAGAGAGTAATCCGAAAACTTACACTTGAGCTTAGCAAAGTTGTTTAGACTTAAACTAAGCTCCCAAAACCTTCAACCTTTGGTTTAAAAGCTGAAAATCCATTTTCACTCACCGATTACCACTTCGCTTCAAGCCAAAGCACCAAAACAAGCCTCCGGATCAACAAATCTTGGATCCTAGGATGCCTCCCCTGTTTCAACACATTAAAGCAGAGGATTAATGCATCATCATGCATTAATTGCTTCAATGAAAGCATCAAAACTCGCTGCTCTCACTAAACCTCCATTTTCGGCCTCCAAACACAACCGAAAATGCATCCGAAACACTTCTAAACAAAGCCCAGCCACAAACCAGCAAAACCTCACTTCCATCAACATCACTTAACATCTAAAAACAACCTACAACCATCCTTATACCTCCAGCAACACCAGATCCACAAGATCACCACAAAAGCTACCTTAAAACACAAGCTAAAATTAGGAAACCCAACCTATCCGGGATTGCATCAATCAAGACTCATTTCCACATCAATTTAATGATCATTTAACATCAAAAACACTTCTCAAAACACTGATTTAACAGATCAAACGAAAATCAAGTGAAATCATCAAAATCTTGCATAATTAGCCAAGATCCATAAATCAACCTTAAAACCTTTAATCAAACATCAATTTAGGATTGAAAACTTTAGGAATTTCATTAAAGAACTTGAAGTTCAGAGGAGAAGGACGTTCTTACCTCCAAACTTGAGTTTCTCCTCTTTTTGGAATAGAAAAGCTTGATGAAACTTGAAGCAATTGAAGAGGATTTGAAGACACAATGATTTGCAATCAAATGAGAGTTGAAAGAATGATTTTAGGTGATGAAAATCAGAATAAAATCTCTGGAGAATGAGTGTTTGGGTTGAGAGAAAAGATAGAGAGAAAATAGGTAGTTGAAAGAGAAAATAGCTAAAATAGGATTTTCCCTCCTTTTGATTCTTTTAAAATCAGAATTATGGGTTAAAATATCTTAGAAAAATCTGGAGAAACTCCCTTTGGGTAAATAGCTCCTTAAAGATTCAAAGTTTCAACCCTTTATAAAATAGCCACCAAACTTTCAAAAATTACATTTTGGTCACTAGCCAAAATGTCACATTTCCTAAACTCATTTTCCAAAATTGATTTCACAGTTCACTTAATTACAATAAAAGATGATTTTAGAACATTTTTCCATAATTTTTATGCAACTCGAACTAGGCTTTCCTAATTTAACCTCTTACGATTCGAACAGCACTTTGACCAACCGGTCAACGCCCAAGACTTCCAAGCCCAAAACCGGGGCGTTACAGGACTCCAATTCTTCATGTGGGTTACCGGGGACATCTATGTTGTAGAAGTTGTTGATCGTATCCGATGTGAACTTGACACCTTCTCCACGGACATACACGAACGAATTTCCTGGTGTAGGTTTGGGGTGTAGAATTCTCGCACATGGTTGTTGTTTATTCCTCCTGGCTGCCGTGTGAAGAGGTCCCAGCCCATGTTGTGTATCCTTTCAAAAAGGAAGGGTTCGAGGCCAAAATCCCCATCAGGCTGGGTATATTGGAACTCCATTTCCTCCCATAGGTGTCGTTCTCTATAGTATTCCTTATAGGTTGCTTCGATAGTTGGGTTCAAGAACCTTTTTTAACAGAAGTTTGGAGGTGACGACAGGATGCTGTTATGTGGCCATAATTGTGAGATGGTTGTATTTCCTAAATAATGAATAAGAAAGTGCAAGAAGGAAAAGCAAGTGAAATCTTGAAAGCAAGGATAGCATAAAGAATTGAGAGTAAAGGAGAAATCAAAGTGAAGAGCGAGGAGAGAATAGTTGGCCTTATATAGCCGCTTCTCTCTGCTGCCTTGGCGGGCACGCTGTCAACGGGCGACAATTATTGCGGCGCGAATAACGGGGTTATAGTCGTTACGCAGGTAGCCATTTCGCTCGTAGTGGCAAATGTAGCCGTTGCGGCTAGCCGTTATGAAGCTGCTAGCCGTTATACTCATCTACCCTGCGCTGCCTTGCCCGCTAATTGGGCTTTTCCATTTATTCTTTCATCTTTCTTGGTCTTGCCTTCATTCCTAACTTCAAATAAATTAAATACAAAAGTTAAATAAAAAATAAATCTGATCCTAATACATAAAAATAAATAAAAAAATAGGATATGTCAGGATGCGCTTTTCCCAGGCATAACCACTTCCTAAGGGCTTTGTGTTTGGCTCTTCATATGGGGATGTCCTTCCCCTCCTCGTATGAATGTTGTTGCCATCTTTGCCACCCTGACGGGATATTCACTAAAGAAAACAAAGAGGCTTTTAAGCAAAATAAATAAACAGAGAATTAATATGAAAAATCTAAAAGACAAGTGCATAAATTCAAATGTAGTTTCTGTTGTCAATCCCCAGCAACAGCGCCAAAAACTTGTAGAGCGTTTGGGTGTTCTCTATTTATGAGCACAAGTGCACACTCTTGTCAAGTTATAGTATAAAAGATATCGTCTCCCACAGGGATTGGAGCTGCTTCTATGAATGGCTTCATGCACAAAGATTCAGTTAATGCATAATTAAATCTCACGATGTGGAAATATAAAAACACAAATAAAATAAAGATAGTGATGAGAGGGATGATAGGGAGAGATTTGGTCGTTAGATTGGGTAAGACAATTGTAACTCAGTAGCGTGAAGACTGCATTGTACAACTTGAGTATGTTTTGTGCTGCCATGATTTGCTGCCTTGGCAGGTATGGCGGATGGCAGGTTACAACCCTGCCACACGGCCGCTGTGGGTCACTACTCCTACAACTTTCGCTGTCTCGGTAGGTGGAACGGAAATAGGTCATGGCGGCAAGTCTGGCAGACATTCCAGGTTCGGCGGGATAGTCGACAGTGATCCTCCCTATTCTAGGCAAGGTTGCTCGAACACTCACGTGATGTAGGAAATACCTAGAAATTTCAGATTAAACCTAACACGTGCAAGTCCATTCGATTGGTGATCCCTTTTAGCTGCTGAAATTTGTAAACTTGTAAGGAATAAAGTTAGTCACGCCTCACCATGTTGTGATTGTTCTTAACCCTTTCGCGAGCCTTACACTTTCGTGCCCGACAAATGGATTCACTCAACTGACTGGTGTAGACTAATCAAAAGAATTAAGTGCATAGATTAAGAAAACTTTGGAATTTTATTGAAAACAACTCAAAATTATTACAATCGTTTCTCACATCTACTTTACATACACGCGCCTAAATCCTAGGAGAGTTGTGTCGCAATCCCCCAACAACTCCAATCTATCTAGCTACATCTTCGATGTGCGGCTATTCAAGCACACAACCACCATACCTCGTCATGCCCCTATACCCTTACATACATTGGGTATATATAGGACTCATGGCATAAGTTTGAGTCCTCTTTGAGGTATAAGTTCTTAAAGTATATTTACATTAAATACAAACTCTTTTTTGATTTAAGAGTGGACTCTTTGGACGTTTCCTTCTTCTGCAAGTAAAGATAAGTACTAATACTTTTCGATCTTGGATCAGCTCTATCGGCAGCTACATGCTTCAGAAAATTGCAAGACTTGGCTCATTGGGCTTAGGAAATTGCCCTCTTTCAATCGCGACCCATCTTGGCTAAGTCGGTGTAACTCTTGCTTGGGCGGCATCTGGTGGCAATGCTGCTTCGGCAGTGTCCTTGGCGGCATTTAGAACTGCTTCAGTACAGCTCCTATTGTTCCAGCTTTCTTCTCCTCTCTTGTCCACTAACCTTCTCTCCCTGCTACAACACCTGAAAATAAAAACGAAACTAAAACAATATCTTTTCTTAACCAAATATAATTTATTCAATAAAAGCATGGTGATAGAGAAAATACTTTTATAATGCATGCTATGCACCTAAATATGCCTAAATGAGCTTAAGAACAACAATAGTAAGGGCATGATTGTGTACAAAATATAGAACTCGTGGACACTCTACATACCCCAAACTCGAACTATTGCTTCTCCTCAAGCAATTTAACCTACCTAGTAAATTTGCCCCTTGCACAAAATTAATAGAAACATTAGCCTTTAACTTGATTTCTTACCTCTAGGCCGTGACACCTATTGTTTATGTTACTGATAGAGAACGGCATGAAATAACTTAAGTTTAATTTTATTTCTTAATGCTAGTGCAGTGTGTGCAGGCCCGTGTCCATTGCTAAACATTCTAAGATAACTAAGTTAACAAAGAATGCCTAAAATAATGAGATTACTAAAAAGGATAGAAGTTGCTACCTTGGCAGCACAGTTGGGCACTTTTGTCATCTTTTCTGATCATGGCTTTAAGGCTTTAGCTCGTCATAACTATTCTCTGGGTCTGAAGCTAAGATAGGTTCACTCTACGAAACTCTGAACCCCTTGAATAGAGTCATCCAGTGAAGGCTTTCATTCACTCTTGCTTATTTGTCTGTCACTTGGTTTAGATACGTGGACTTTGATAGCAGCGAAGTTTCCTTGCTCATGATCCTTCCTAGAGCCTATTTTGGGCACCTCTAGGGTATTTAAACTTCCTTCCTAGAGCCTATTCGGGCACGTCCAGGGTTTTCATCATCTTTGTTTTGTTGCCTTGTGCTGCCGTGGCGACAAACCTGTATCCAATCACGGAATTTTATTAAGGAAGGTAATGTTAAACTTAGATTCGAAGCAAAAATTAAGCATTTAACAGACAAGTGTAAAGATAATTAGCAGAAAGAAAAATTTTCTATGTATTTTTCATGCTTCTTCCCATAGTTAGAGTAAAAAAAATTAGTATGGTGCGAATATAAGTAATCGGCTAATCTATCATAGGTACAAGTTTGAAACTAAAAAGTTCTACTTCATTAAGTTCTAGGGGACAAAATTTACATATGATCCTATATGCTGCTAAATGATCCTAAAACAAAGAGGACTATTCCCCCCCCCCCAAACTCAAGGTTGGCATTGACCTCAATGCCTTTACACAAAACAAAAATTAAGAACAGAAAATAACATAAAAGAAAAAAGAATTAAAAACATAAAAATAAAACATAAAAAATAGAAAAGTGAAATAAAATATAAGAATTAAAAAGAAAACAAAAGGAAATGGTCCTGTCGACTAGGCTCTTTTTCTTGCTATGCGACGGCTGGATGCTGTTAGGGGTGGGTTTCTTGGATGGTCCATCAAGTCCTCCACCTTGGGGCTCTATTGTTGGCCGCTTTCTTTTCCTTACTGCCTCTGCTGGTTCATCATCGAGGGAGTCTGAGATCTCCATATCTAAGTCTTTGGCATCTTGGGCAGCGACCTCTTTTGCTGTTGGGGAGGTAGCGGTGGTCTCCTCCTCTTTTTCTGAATCGGATGAGGAGGTGAGTTTGTATTGCTAGATGGGAGATAGAGAGGTTCTTCTCATGGGGTGGTGATGTGGCCCCTCGCTGTCGTTGGCGGCAGAAGTAGCAGCTGGTCTACGTGTAATATGAACTGGCTTGGATGCTTCTAACTCCGTTGGGAAAGCGGGCAAATGTGGGCCGCCGTCTTGGTATTTGTCAAGCAAGTATGCCACAAAGGCCTCTTTCACGCTCGCTACATATTTGGTGAAGGCCACCTGTTTGTGCTCGATCCTTTGGCAGCTTTCAACTAGGTTGTTCAGTAGGTGGATCACGGCAGACGGGAGGGCAGCTTCAGTAATGCCCGCTACGGCTGGGGTGGCGGCTGCTTGGGACGGTGGCTGTGCGGTTGAAGGTGTTTCTAGATCTGGTTCATGCATCATCAGCTGGCGTGCCCTTCTTGCCCATCCTTCCTTGGCAGAAAGTATTTTGTTTTTGGGGTGCGGCGACACGCGGAAATTGGCGTAGACGCCTGTGATGAGTGCAGGGAAGAAGAGAGGTCCCTTGGCGTTTGGCTTTTCTACAAGGGCATAGATCTCCCTTAGGATCACTTCACCAACATTGATTTGTCACCCCTTCATGATGTTGTAGATAAGGGCTGCCGCGACCTATTGAATGTTGATCCGTGCGCGTTGGGCATTAGGCGACGTTGGACAAAGTTACTCCAAAGTGTTGCCTCCGGTAGAAAGTCGCGGCGGTTTACTGACCCATTGCTTTTTCTTGTTAGCCACATGGTGTTGGGCTTATAGATTTCTTTCTTGATCTTGTTGCAGTCAGCCGCCGTCAAATATGACTCCCATTCTTCATGTGGGTTGTCGCAGACATCTATGTTGTAGAAGCTGTTGATCGAGTTTTGGAGTTGGCGGTGGGCTGCTGTGATGTGGCCATAGCTGTGAGATGGTTTTATTTCCTAAAGAATGAAAAAGAAAGTGCAAGAAGGTAAAGCAAGTGAAATCTCGAAAGTAAGGATAGCAGAAAAAATTGAGAGTAAAGGAAAAAGAAAAGTGAAGAGCGAGGAGAGAATAGTTGGCCTTATATAGCTGCTTCTGTTTGCTGCCTTGGTGGGCACCCTGTCAACGGGCGGCAATTATTGTGGCGCGAATAACGTGATTCTAGCCGTTACGCAGGTAGTCGTTCCGCTCGCAGTAGAAAATGTAGACGTTGCAGCTAGCCGGTATGAAGTTGCTAGTCGTTATACTCATCTACCCTGGGCTGCCTTAGCCGCTGATTGGGCTTCTCCTTTTATTTTTTCATCTTTCTTGGTCTTGCCTTCATTTCTAACTTGAAATAAATTAAATACAAAAATTAAATATGATCCTAATACATAAATATAAATAAAAAATAAAAAATAGGATATGTGATGCTGCGCTTTTTCCAAGCATAACCATTTCTTGAGGGCTTTATGTTTGGCTTTTCATCTGGGCATGTGTAACGCCCCGGTTTTGGGCTTAGAAGTCTTGGGCGTTGACCGGTTTGGTCAAAGTGCTGTTCGAATCTAAAAGGGTGAATTTAGGAAAGCCTAGTTCGGGTTGCATTAAAAATATGGAAAATGTTCTAAAATCATCTTTTAATATAATTAAGTGAACTGTGAAATCAATTTTGGAAAATGAGTTTCGGAAGGGTGACATTTTGGCTAGTGACCAAAATGTAATTTTCGCAAGTTTGGTGGCTGTTTTATAAAGGGTTGAAACTTTGAATCTTTAAGGAGCTATTTACCCAAAGGGAGTTTCTCCAGATTTTTCTAAGATATTTTAAGTCTAAAATCTGATTTTAAAGGATATTAAAAGTGGAGGGAAAGCCATTTGGCTATTTTTGGATTTTGCAACCAACTTTTCCCAATTTTCTTTCTCTCATTTTCTCTCAACCCAAACACTTCTTTTCCAGAGAATTGGATCTGATTTCTTCACCTAAATCCCTCCTTTCAACTCTCATTTGATTCCTAATCAACATATCTTTAAAACCTCTTCAATTGCTACTTGTTTCAACAAGGATTTTGATTCCAAAAAGAGGAGAAACTCAAGTTTGGAGGTAAGAACGTCCTTCTCCTCTAAACTATCAGTTCTTTACTGAAATTCCTAAGTTTTCAATCCTAAATTGATGTTTAATTAAAGGTTTTAAAGTGGTGAAATGGATCTTGGCTTATAATGCAAGATTTGATGATTTTTCATGATTTTCGTTAGATCTGATTAATCTGTGATTTGAGATGTGTTTTTGATGTTAAATGAACTCTAAATTGATAAGGAATTGAGTTTTGATTGATGCAATCCCGGATAGGTTGAGTTTCCTAAGTTTAGCTTGTGTTTCAAGGTTGTTTTTGAGGTGATCTTGGTGATCTGATGTTGCTGGAGGTATAAGGATGTTAATAGGTTGTTTTTAGATGTTATATGATGTTTATGGAAGTGTGGTTTTGCTGGTTTATGGCTGGGCTTTGGTTAGAAGTGGTTTGGATGCATTTTCGGTTGTGTTTGGTGGCCGAAAATGGAGGTTGAATGAGAGCAGCGAGTTTAGGTGCTTTCATTGAAGCAATTAATGCATGATGATGCATTAATCCTCTGCTTTGATGTGTTGAAATAGGGGAGGCATCTTTGGATCCAAGAGTTGTTGATCCGGAAGCTTGATTTGGTGCTTTGGCTTGAAGCAAAGTGGAAATCGGTGAGTGAAGTTGGGTTTTCAGATTTTAAAACCAAGGTTTGAAGGTTTTGGGAGCTTAGTTTAAGTCTAAACAACTTTGCTAAGCTCAAGTGTAAGTTTTCGGAATTTCTCTCTAGTGGTGGCCATGATTTTGTTGTGATGCAAAATGATTATGTGCATGTTTTAATTACTGTTTTGTAAGCATGTTTTAGCATGGTTTTTGCTGATGTTGTAAGCCATATGTTGAAGGTAACTCTAGGTAGGAGTTCCTTGATTTTATACATTGAAATAATGTGGTTTGATGCTTTGAAATGCATGTTGAATATGGCTTGGTTTAATGCTTTAAAACAGTGGATTAAATGATGAAAAAGATGTGTATTGGCAAGTGATGTTTTGAAAAAGATAAGGTCACTAAGGTGGTTAAAAGTCCTTGAGTGAGCCTTGTTACTTAAGAACATCAAGGTGGTTAAAAGTCCTTGGATGATTCTTGTTGCGGACACTAAGGTGGTTAAAAGTCCTTAGGTGATCCTTTCCATGGTGTTTAAAAGTCCATGGGGCCAAGGTGTTTAAAAGTCCTTGGGGCCAAGGTGTTTAAAAGTCCTTGGGGTGATTCAAGCTATGGACACAAAGGTGGTTAAAAGTCCTTGTGTGGTCCTCATTCATGGTGTTTAAAAGTCCATGGCCAAGGTGTTTAAAAGTCCTTGGGGCCAAGGTGTTTAAAAGTCCTTGGGAAGTTGATAAACTTGTTTTAAGAAATGGAAATTGTCACTTGAGCCAATATGACATGTTATGTTTATGTTGAAGCATGAGATTGCTTGTTTAAAGTATGCTTTTGAGCATGTGCAAAGGTTGATTTTAAGCATGTTTATAAATGGTTTAAATTGCATTATTGAATGGTTTTTAAGAGCATTCCTCACTAAGCTTTTGCTTACGCTCTCTTCGTTTTCTTAATTCAATAATGCAGAGCATTAGAGAACCTTGAGGGGCAGCAAGGAGGGCAAGCATACAAGTTCAAGTAAAGTTCAATGTATGGAAGGTTTTATAAGCACTTTTTAGCTTTTGGGTAATTTGGCAATGGGGGACCAATGTGTATGTTTTGGGAGGTGTTTGGAACTCCCTAAGTATGTTGGTTGATGATTTGAATTGCTGGTTTTTGGATTGGATCATTATATGCTTGTTTTGGAAGTTTGTGCTTGAATAGCTAGCTTGTGTAGGAAGCATGCCTTTAGAATTGGGGCTTTTTGCTTACGATGTTGTTTTGATGAATTGTTGATGCAAGTATGTCCTATATATGTTGAATTGCATGCTGGTAAAGTTTGATAGCATTTGGAGCATGTTTGAATGATCAATTGCATGTTTTGGAATGCATTTGGAGCAATTTTGTGCAGGGCGTATCGGAACAGTGTGCACCGTTTCGGAACGGGTGCCTTGATTGAACCCAGGCGTCCGAAACGGTATGCACTGTTTCGAAACGGTTTGGTCTCTGCCAGACCCCCGTTGCGGTACTGGTTGCGGAACGGCCCGTGTTTCGAAACGGGGTCAACCTGTTTCGGAACGGTCGACCGTTGGGGGCTGACATGGGCAGTTATATGTTTTGAATTGTTTGCGTTTTGGTCCTGAAACTTGTTTGTTCAATTGTATGAGTTTGGGAAGTCCTTTTGAGCTGAAATTTCACAGAGAAGCATGAAACCTGACTAATTTCAAGTTGGTAAGACTAATTTGGGTTAAGTCTGTAACCCCCGTAGCCCGGTCTAGACGGTTGACCCGAACTACGAAGATTACACGGGGAAAACCAAAGTCAACCCGAAAGTCAACCTTGATTAACGACCCTTTTTTTTTCTTTTTAATCTTATCTAGATGCACATTAACCTTAAGTGTGACCATACAGACAACGTATCAAAAGATCACAAACATCAGAGATCAAACTGGGACCCAATTGAACAAATTACAACTTTAGGGACCAAATTGTAAATTCTGATAAATTAAGGGACTTAGCCCAAATTAAAGTTACCATCTTGAAATTAGTCAGGTTTCATGCACCTCTGTGAAATTTCAGCTTAAAAGGACATCCACCGCTCATGCAATTGATCACGCAAGATTTAGGACCAAAACGCAAACAATTCAAAACATGTAACTACCATGTCAGCCCCCTAACGGTCGACCGTTCCGAAACAAGCTAGCCCTGTTCCGAAACACGGGCCGTTCCGAAACGGGTTCCGGAACATGGCCTCGGCAGAGGCTAAACCGTTTCGAAACGGTGCATACCGTTTCGGACGCCTGGGTTCATGCAAGGCACCCGTTCCGAAACGGTACACCCCTGTTCCGAAACGCCTGCACAAAAACCAGCAAACAAGCATACTAGATCATGCAATTGGACACTCAAACGTATTCCAAACATCACCAGACTTTACCAGTATACAATTAAACATATTTAAGACATCCAAGCATCATCAAATCAGCAAGATAACATCTCATGCAAAAAGCCCCAAATTCAAGGTCATGCTTCCTACACAAGCTAACATTCAAGCCTTAAACCTTCAAAAGCAAGCAATAGAAATTCAATCCAAAAACCAGCAACATCAACCACATACAACATATTTAGGGAGTCATAAACACCTCCCAAAACAAATACATTGGTCCCCCATTGCCAAAAACATACAAAAGCTAAAACACTTATAAAACCTTCATACATTGAGCTTAACTTGTACTTGTTTGCTTGCCTCCTCTTGCTGCCCTCAATGCACCCTAATGCTCTGCATTATTGAATAAAGAAAACGAGAGAGCGTAAGCCAAAGCTTAGTGAGGAGTGCTCTTTTAAAACCATTCAATAATGCATTTAAAACCATTTGTAAATCATGCTTGTAAACAACCTTTACACATGCTCAAAGCATACTTTAAATCAAGCAATAACATGCTTCCACATTTCATTTAAACTAGCATCTCATGCTTCAACATAAACATTAAATCATGCATCTCATGCATCTCATGTACTATACATGTCATATTGGCTCAAGTGATACATTTCATTTAGAAATCAAGTTCAACAACTTTCCCCAAGGACTTTTAAACACCTTGGACCCCAAGGACTTTTAAACACCTTGGCCATGGACTTTTAAACACCATGAATGGACCACACAAGGACTTTTAACCACCTTTGTGTCCGTAACTTGAAGTACCCCAAGGACTTTTAAACACCTTGGCCCCAAGGACTTTTAAACACCTTGGCCCCATGGACTTTTAACCACCATGGAAAGGAGCACCTAAGGACTTTTAACCACCTTAGTGTCCGCAACAAGATTCATCCAAGGACCTTTAACCACCTTGATGATCTTAGATAACAAGGCTCACTCAAGGACTTTTAACCACCTTAGTGACCTTCACTTTTACAAACCATCACTTGCCAACACACACTTTATACATCATGTAACCCACTGTTTTAAAGCATTTAAATCAAGCCATTTCATCATGCATTTTAAAGCATTAAATCATCATTTAACAATGCATAAAACAAGGTACTCTTACCTAGAGACACCTTCAACACATGGCTTAAAACATTAGCATAAATCATGCTAAAACATCAGCAAATAACATGCTAAAACATGCTTTCCAAAACAGTAGTAAATCATGCAAAATCATCATTTCACATTTCATCAAAACATGGCACCCACTCTAAGAGAGTAATCCGAAAACTTACACTTGAGCTTAGCAAAGTTGTTTAGACTTATACTAAGCTCCCAAAACCTTCAACCTTTGGTTTAAAAGCTGAAAATCCATTTTCACTCACCGATTACCAAACAATCCTAGCCAACAAGCTTTCCAAGCTTCCGAAACCTTCCGAAAACACCTCCAAAACTCAAGGATCAACCTCCCCTGTTTCAAGCACATAATAACAGAACATTAATGCATCCTTATGCATTAAAACACCAGCAACATCAACACAACTCGCTGCTCACCACAAATCTAACAATTTGGCTACCAAACACAACCGAAATCATCTCCAAACACCTCCAAAACTTAACCCAGCCAAGATCCATCACTTCTAACCATTTTTATACATCAAATAACATGCAAGAAGATCACAACCACGTCCTTATACCTCCAGGTATAACAGATCACCAATTACACTCCAAAAACAACCAAAAACTCAAGCCAAACTTAGGAAATTCAACCTATCCGGGATTGCATTGATTAAACCTCAACTTCTAATCATTTTAGCATTCATTTAACATCATTTTAACACCTCAAACCCTGCTTAAACAGATCACACGAAATTTTCACCAAAATCACCAAATCTTGCATTTTAGCCAAAAATCAAGATCTCAATTGAAAAGCCTTTAATAAAACATGAATCAAGGATTGAGAACTTAGGAATTTCAGTAAAGAACTGATAGTTTAGAGGAGAAGGACGTTCTTACCTCCAAACTTGAATTTCTCCACTTTAGAGCCAAAATGCTTGATGAATCAACTTGTAAATTGTGAGGTTTTGATGATGAGATGATTAGAAATCAAATGAGAGTTGAAATGAGAGATTAAGAAGTCAAAATCAGAGAAAGAAATCTGAGGAAATCTTGTTTGGGTAGAGAGAAAATGAGAGAAAAGAGAATTTGAGAGAAAATAGAAAAATTAGTTAAGAATTGGTTAAAATGATTTCCCTCTCTTTTCTTAATCTTTAAAATCAGATTTTAGACTTAAAATATCTTAGAAAAATCTGGAGAAATCCTTTTTGGAATAATAGCTCCTTAAAGATTCAAAGTTTCAATCCTTTATAAAACTGTCCCGCAACTTTCAAAAATTACATTTTGGTCACTAGTCAAAATGTCAACCTTCCGAACCTCATTTTCCAAAATTGATTTCACAGTTCACTTTTATATATTAAAAGATGATTTTAGAATATTTTTCCATATTTTTAGTGCAACCCGAACTAGGTTTTCCTAAATTCCCTCTTATATATTCGATCAGCACTTTGACCGAACCGGTCAACGCCAAAACTTCTGAGCCCAAAACCGGGGCGTTACAACTCTCCCCCCCTTAAGAAATTTCGTCCTCGAAATTTACCTGAAGGAAAGAGATAAGGAAACTGCTTCAGCATATCCTCCTTCCGCTCCCACGTGGCTTCCTCAACACCGCGATGCTTCCACAGCACCTTCACCAACTCAATGGTCTTGCCACGAAGAACCTTGCTATCTGAATCCAGAATCTTCACCGGTTCCTCATCATAGGTCAAATCCGGGTTCAATTCCACCTCCTCCACAGGCAACACATGCGAAGGATCAGATCGATACCTCCGGAGCATAGAAACATGGAACACATCATGAATCTTCTCCAGCTCCTGAGGTAACCTCAACCGATACGCAACAGGACCAACACGCTCAACAACCTCATACGGTCCAATGTATCTAGGGCTCAGCTTACCCTTCCGCCCAAACCTCATCACCTTCTTCCAAGGCGAAACCTTCAAGAACACGCGATCACCCACCACAAACTCTATCTCCCTACGCTTCAAATCCGCGTAAGACTTCTGCCGATCAGAAGCAGCCTTCAACCGCTCACAAATGAGCTTCACCTTCTCGGTGGTACCTTTCAACAAAGCAGGCATCGAGACCAACTTTTGACCAGTTTCAGCCCAACACAGAGGAGTCCTACACTTCCTCCCATACAGAGCCTCATAAGGTGCCATCTGTATACTTGCCTGAAAACTGTTGTTGTAAGCGAACTCAACCAAAGGCAGATGCTTCTCCCAAGAACCTTGGAACTCTATCACGCAACATCTCAACATATCCTCCAAAATCTGAATAACTCGCTCAGACTGGCCATCCGACTGAGGATGATAGGATGTACTGAAATGCAACCTTGTACCCAGAGCTTGATGTAAACACTGCCAAAAACGCGACGTGAACCTCGGATCCCTATCCGACACGATCGACTTAGGCACACCATGCAACCTCACAACCTCAGCAACGTACAGCTCTGCCAGCTTATCCAAGGAAAACGTAGTATGCACAGGCAAGAAATGTGCACACTTCGTCAGGCGATCCACAATCACCCAAACAGAATTCTTCTTCGACGGAGACAAAGGCAAACCAGATACAAAATCCATGGTAACCCTCTCCCACTTCCATTCAGGGATTTTCAACGGTTGCAACAAACCAGAAGGAACCTGATGTTCAGCCTTAACTCGCTGACACACCAAACACTTGCTCACGAACTCTGCCACATCCTTCTTCAAGCCCACCCAATAGTACTCATCACGAAGATCGCGATACATCTTTGTACTACCAGGATGCATAGCAAAAGGACTACTATGACCTTCAGCTAGAATAGCATGCCTCAACTCAGCATCTGCAGGCACTACTATCCGATTACCAAAACACAACACCCCATCCTCATTAAAACATAAATCCGAAGGTCTACCCTCCGCGATATCCTGAACATGAGACACCAAGGAATCATCCAACAACTGCTTATCCTTGATCAACTGAACCAACGAAGGTTTCACTTGCAACTCAGCAACAAGACCACCATCCTGCGATATACTCAAGCTAGCAAACATAGCTCTCAGCTCAACAGCCACCTTTCTACTCAAGGCATCCGCAACAACATTGGCCTTTCCAGGATGATACTCTATCGTCAGATCATAATCCTTGAGCAACTCCAACCAACGTCGCTGCCTGAGATTCAACTCCTTCTGAGACATCAGATACCTCAAACTCTTGTGATCCGTGTACACCGTACACTTCTCACCATACAGATAATGCCTCCAGATCTTCAGAGCAAAAACCACTGCAGCCAAGTCAATATCATGCGTAGGATAATTGCGCTCATGCACCTTCAACTGCCGTGACGCATAAGCCACAACCTTACCCTCTTGCATCAGCACACACCCCAAACCAACATAGGATGCATCACTGTAGACTACAAACTCTTTCCCTGATTCAGGCTGAATCAAGATAGGAGCTTGCGTCAAAGCCAACTTCAGCTTCCCAAAAGCTTGTTGTCTCGCTTCTGTCCACTCATACCTAACATCTTTCTGCAGCAACTTCGTCAAAGGAGCAGCAATCTTGGAAAAACCATCCACAAACCTTCGGTAGTATCCTGCCAAACCAAGGAAACTACGAACCTCCTGAACAGACTTAGGAACTTTCCAGTTCATCACCGCTTCAATCTTCTGAGGATCAACACGAATCCCCTCAGCTGAGACCACATGACCAAGAAAAACAACCTCCCTAAGCCAGAACTCACACTTGCTCAACTTAGCATAAAGCTGATTCTCCAACAAAGCTTGCAACACAACCCTCAAATGCTCTTCGTGCTCTTCCTCAGTACGCGAGTACACAAGGATATCATCAATGAACACCACAACAAACTTGTCCAGGTATTCATGAAAAACACGATTCATCATGTCCATGAAAGCAGCAGGAGCATTTGTCAAACCAAACGGCATCACAAGGAACTCATAATGCCCATACCTTGTCCTGAAAGCTGTCTTAGGCACATCCACATCCTTCACCTTCAACTGATAATACCCTGACCTCAAGTCAATCTTAGAGAACACAGCAGCTCCCCTAAATTGATCAAAGAGATCATCAATCCTCGGCAAAGGATACCGATTCTTGATAGTCAACTTGTTCAGCTGACGGTAATCAATGCACATCCTCATCGTGCCATCTTTCTTCTTCACAAACAAGACAGGAGCACCCCAAGGCGAAACACTCGGCCGGATGAAACCACGATCAAGCAACTCTTGCAACTGCGTCTTCAGCTCCTTCAGCTCCTTAGGTGCCATTCTATAGGGAGTAATGGACACAGGAGTGGTATTCTCATACAGCTCAATACCAAACTCCACCTCGCGATTAGGAGGTAAACCAGGCAACTCCTCAGGAAAAACATCAGGAAACTCCTTCACAACCCTGATATCCTGCACCCTCAGCTCCTTCGAACTAGGATTCATCACAAAAGCCAGAAAAGCTTCACAACCTTGCCTCAGCATCCTGCTCGCCTCCAAGGTAGAAACAACATTGGCAAGAAACTTCACATTCTCACCAACCACCACCACTTCATAATCATCCGCAAGCCTAAGCGAAACCCGCTTATTCTCACAATCCACAACAGCACGATGCTCAGCAAGCCAATCCATACCAAGGATCACATCAAAACCATAAAAGGGCAACTCCATAAGATCAACAAGAAAGACATGCTCTTGAACAACCAAAGGACACCTTTTATAAAGCTTACGAGTCACAACAGTTTCACCAAAATAACTAGTGACTCTAACACCAACATCCAAAGACTCAACAGGCAAACCAAGCAACTCAGCATGCTCACGAAGAATGTATGAATGCGTAGATCCAGAATCAATCAAAGAAAGCAATGACAAGGATTGCAAAGTAAAGGTACCTGCAATCACATCTGCATCATTCCTTCCTTCGCGCTGAGCATACACCCTCGCTTGGCCTCCACCCTCAGGTTGAATAGCCACAACATGAGCTACACCGCGCCCACCTTCCTCTCGCCTCTGAAAATTACCACGGCCGCGCCCACGACCTCTCTGCGGTGCTGCAACAACAGGAGCATGCTCTTGACCACCAGCCATCCTTGGACAATCACGCCTCAGATGATCAGCTGAACCACAATTCCAGCACTCATAACCAGCTGCTATCACAGGAGCTTGCACCTCCCTCCCAGCACGAGGACAGTCACGCTTCAAGTGACCACGGGAACCACAAATCCAACAAGTACTAGGGTCAGCTCTAGCATTGCCACCCCTAGCAGATGCACCTCCACCTCTCTTAGACGAGGACTGAAACCTCTGATCACGCCCTCTCTTGTTCCGTCCACCACCGGAACTATACTCAGCAGCTCTCTTTCCAGAACTAGCTCCAGCACCCTTAGCAGACAAACTCAGATTCATCTCAATGTCCTTCGATCGACTAACCAACACATCGAAATCATTGTACTCAGCAGCTAACATATAGGTCTTAACTTTCGTCACCAAACCATAACGGAACCTTTCGCACCTTTCGCGCTCATCAGGTACCAACTCAGGTGCATACTGGCTAAGACGTACAAACTGTACCTCATACTCAGCCACACTCATGTTCCCTTGGGTCAGAGACATGAATTCACGCTTCTTTTCATCCAGATATCTAACTCCCAGATATCTCCTCTTGAACGCATGCTGAAAGAACGTCCATGTAACATCAGCATCAGCCATCCCAGAGATTGTGGTCGTCCACCACATATAAGCATCACCTTGCAGCAGTGACACCACACATCCCAGCTTCTGCACATCAGTGCAACTCATTTGTCCCAAGACACGCTTGGTACTCTCCAACCACGCTTCAGACCTCTCAGCTGACATACCCCTAAACTCAGTCCCACCAAGACTGCGCAAACGTTCCAAGGGTAGTCTAGCACCAGCATCTCCCTGATGCCCAGCTCCTTGAGCTCCAGCTACTGCTGCTCGAAACGCACCCGCAATAGCTTGTACAAGCACAGACATGTCAGGTATCGCTTGCCCCTGACCAGCTTCAGGTCCTGCAGCTCCAGCACCAGCTGCCTCAGCTCCAGCTCTTTCCCTCTCCGCACCACCACCACCAGGTGGAGGAGGAGGTATCACAGCACTACCAGTGTGCTCATCATTCACATTCCCCTCCGGGGTCATAGCTCTCGCGCTACTCCTTAACTCTCTACGTGGTGCCATACTTTACCATGCATAACAATACAAAATAAACAAGTCAGGACCAGCAAGGTAAGCAAATTCCAAGTATTCAAGCTCAATTTCTTTCAAAAACAACATCATCCCTTTAGCTTTTGTTTGGCAATGGGTACCCTCATCACGCAACATCACAACATGCATCACATACACATCATCATATCATATCATAACACTGAACATGCTTTCACTCAACAAGCATACCAACCAAACCATGCTTCAATCATGCATTCACACATTCCCAATTACTCGAGAACTCAGCTCTGATACCACCAAATGTAACCCCCGTAGCCCGGTCTAGACGGTTGACCCGAACTACGAAGATTACACGGGGAAAACCAAAGTCAACCCGAAAGTCAACCTTGATTAACGACCCTTTTTTTTTCTTTTTAATCTTATCTAGATGCACATTAACCTTAAGTGTGACCATACAGACAACGTATCAAAAGATCACAAACATCAGAGATCAAACTGGGACCCAATTGAACAAATTACAACTTTAGGGACCAAATTGTAAATTCTGATAAATTAAGGGACTTAGCCCAAATTAAAGTTACCATCTTGAAATTAGTCAGGTTTCATGCACCTCTGTGAAATTTCAGCTTAAAAGGACATCCACCGCTCATGCAATTGATCACGCAAGATTTAGGACCAAAACGCAAACAATTCAAAACATGTAACTACCATGTCAGCCCCCTAACGGTCGACCGTTCCGAAACAGGCTAGCCCTGTTCCGAAACACGGGCCGTTCCGAAACGGGTTCCGGAACATGGCCTCGGCAGAGGCTAAACCGTTTCGAAACGGTGCATACTGTTTCGGACGCCTGGGTTCATGCAAGGCACCCGTTCCGAAACGGTACACCCCTGTTCCGAAACGCCTGCACAAAAACCAGCAAACAAGCATACTAGATCATGCAATTGGACACTCAAACGTATTCCAAACATCACCAGACTTTACCAGTATACAATTAAACATATTTAAGACATCCAAGCATCATCAAATCAGCAAGATAACATCTCATGCAAAAAGCCCCAAATTCAAGGTCATGCTTCCTACACAAGCTAACATTCAAGCCTTAAACCTTCAAAAGCAAGCAATAGAAATTCAATCCAAAAACCAGCAACATCAACCACATACAACATATTTAGGGAGTCATAAACACCTCCCAAAACAAATACATTGGTCCCCCATTGCCAAAAACATACAAAAGCTAAAACACTTATAAAACCTTCATACATTGAGCTTTACTTGTACTTGTTTGCTTGCCTCCTCTTGCTGCCCTCAATGCACCCTAATGCTCTGCATTATTGAATCAAGAAAACGAGAGAGCGTAAGCCAAAGCTTAGTGAGGAGTGCTCTTTTAAAACCATTCAATAATGCATTTAAAACCATTTGTAAATCATGCTTGTAAACAACCTTTACACATGCTCAAAGCATACTTTAAATCAAGCAATAACATGCTTCCACATTTCATTTAAACTAGCATCTCATGCTTCAACATAAACATTAAATCATGCATCTCATGCATCTCATGTACTATACATGTCATATTGGCTCAAGTGATACATTTCATTTAGAAATCAAGTTCAACAACTTTCCCCAAGGACTTTTAAACACCTTGGACCCCAAGGACTTTTAAACACCTTGGCCATGGACTTTTAAACACCATGAATGGACCACACAAGGACTTTTAACCACCTTTGTGTCCGTAACTTGAAGTACCCCAAGGACTTTTAAACACCTTGGCCCCAAGGACTTTTAAACACCTTGGCCCCATGGACTTTTAACCACCATGGAAAGGAGCACCTAAGGACTTTTAACCACCTTAGTGTCCGCAACAAGATTCATCCAAGGACTTTTAACCACCTTGATGATCTTAGATAACAAGGCTCACTCAAGGACTTTTAACCACCTTAGTGACCTTCACTTTTACAAACCATCACTTGCCAACACACACTTTATACATCATGTAACCCACTGTTTTAAAGCATTTAAATCAAGCCATTTCATCATGCATTTTAAAGCATTAAATCATCATTTAACAATGCATAAAACAAGGTACTCTTACCTAGAGACACCTTCAACACATGGCTTAAAACATTAGCATAAATCATGCTAAAACATCAGCAAATAACATGCTAAAACATGCTTTCCAAAACAGTAGTAAATCATGCAAAATCATCATTTCACATTTCATCAAAACATGGCACCCACTCTAAGAGAGTAATCCGAAAACTTACACTTGAGCTTAACAAAGTTGTTTAGACTTATACTAAGCTCCCAAAACCTTCAACCTTTGGTTTAAAAGCTGAAAATCCATTTTCACTCACCGATTACCAAACAAGCCTAGCCAACAAGCTTTCCAAGCTTCCGAAACCTTCCGAAAACACCTCCAAAACTCAAGGATCAACCTCCCCTGTTTCAAGCACATAAAAACAGAACATTAATGCATCCTTATGCATTAAAACACCAGCAACATCAACACAACTCGCTGCTCACCACAAATCTAACAATTTGGCTACCAAACACAACCGAAATCATCTCCAAACACCTCCAAAACTTAACCCAGCCAAGATCCATCACTTCTAACCATTTTTATACATCAAATAACATGCAAGAAGATCACAACCACGTCCTTATACCTCCAGGTATAACAAATCACCAATTACACTCCAAAAACAACCAAAAACTCAAGCCAAACTTAGGAAATTCAACCTATCCGGGATTGCATTGATTAAACCTCAACTTCTAATCATTTTAGCATTCATTTAACATCATTTTAACACCTCAAACCCTGCTTAAACAGATCACACGAAATTTTCACCAAAATCACCAAATCTTGCATTTTAGCCAAAAGTCAAGATCTCAATTGAAAAGCCTTTAATAAAACATGAATCAAGGATTGAGAACTTAGGAATTTCAGTAAAGAACTGATAGTTTAGAGGAGAAGGACGTTCTTACCTCCAAACTTGAATTTCTCCACTTTAGAGCCAAAATGCTTGATGAATCAACTTGTAAATTGTGAGGTTTTGATGATGAGATGATTAGAAATCAAATGAGAGTTGAAATGAGAGATTAAGAAGTCAAAATCAGAGAAAGAAATCTGAGGAAATCTTGTTTGGGTAGAGAGAAAATGAGAGAAAAGAGAATTTGAGAGAAAATAGAAAAATTAGTTAAGAATTGGTTAAAATGATTTCCCTCTCTTTTCTTAATCTTTAAAATCAGATTTTAGACTTAAAATATCTTAGAAAAATCTGGAGAAATCCTTTTTGGAATAATAGCTCCTTAAAGATTCAAAGTTTCAATCCTTTATAAAACTGTCCCGCAACTTTCAAAAATTACATTTTGGTCACTAGTCAAAATGTCAACCTTCCGAACCTCATTTTCCAAAATTGATTTCACAGTTCACTTTTATATATTAAAAGATGATTTTAGAATATTTTTCCATATTTTTAGTGCAACCCGAACTAGGTTTTCCTAAATTCCCTCTTATATATTCGATCAGCACTTTGACCGAACCGGTCAACGCCAAAACTTCTGAGCCCAAAACCGGGGCGTTACAAAGTCCTTTTAATTATCAGAAATTACAATTTGGTCCCTAAAGTTGTAATTTGTTCAATTGGGTCCCTGTTTGATCTCTGATGTTTGTGATCTTTGAGTATGATGTTTGTGTGATCACAATTATGGTTAATGTGCATCTAGATAAGATTAAAAAAAAGAAAAAAAAAAGGTCGTTAATCAAGGTTGACTTTCGGGTTGACTTTGGTTTTCCCCGTGTGACTTTCTTAATTCGGGTCAACCGTCTAGGCCGGGTTAAGGGGGTTACATCATGTCCTTCCCCACCTCAGGTGAATGTTGCTGCCATCTATGCCCCCCTGTCGGGACATTAAAATAAATGTGTAGAAATTAAAACGTAGTCGGTGTTGCTAATCCCCGGCAACGACTTCAAAAACTTGTAGAGCGTCTGGGTGTTCTCTATTTATGAGCGGAAGTGAACACTCTTGTCAAGTTATAGTATAAAAGATATCGTCTCCCACGGGGATTGGAGCGACTTCTATGAATGGTTTCCCTGCACAAAGATTTAGTAAATGCATAATTAAATCTCACGACGTGGAAATATAAACACACAAATAAAATAATGATAGTGATGAGAGGGATGATAGGGAGAGATTTGGTCGTTAGATTGGGTAGGACAATTGCAGCTCAATAGCGTGAAGACTACATTGTATAGCTTGAGTATATTTTGCGCAGCCATGATTTGATGTGTTGGCCGGTATGGCAGGCGGTAGGCTACGACCTTGTCACGCGGCCGTAGCGGGTCATTACCCCTGCAACTTCCGCTGTCTCAGCAGGTGGAACGAAAATAGGTCTCGACGACAAGTCTGACAGACATTCCAAGTTTGGCGGCAGAGTCGACCGTGATCCTCCTTATTTCTAGGTAAGGATGCTCCAACACTCACGTGATGTGGGCAATACCTAGCACTCTCAGCGTAAAGCTAACACATGAAAGTCCATTCGACTGGTGATCCCTTTTAGCCGCTGAAACTTGTGAACTTGTTAGAAACCAAGTTAGTCACGCCCCAACATGTTGTGACCGTTCTTAATCCTTTCGTTAACCTTACACTTTAGTTCCCGAAAAATGGATCCTCTCAAGTGACTGGTGTAGACTAATAGAAAGAATGAAGTGCATAGATTAAGCAAACTCTGGAATTTTACTGAAAACAACTCAAAACTATTACAACGGTTTCTCACATCTACTTTACATACACATGCCTAAACCCTAGGAGAGTTGGGTTGTGACCCCCGGAAACTCCAATCTATCTAGCTACATCGCCGTTGTGCGGCTATTCAAGCACGCATCCCCTCATACCTCGTCATGCCCATATACCCTTACATACATTGGCTATATATAGGGCTCATGGCCTAAGTTTGAGTCTTCCTTGAGGTAGAAGTTCTTAAAGTATATTTACATTAAATAGAGACTCTTTTTTGATTTAAATGTGGACTCTTTGGATGTTGCCTTCTTCCGCAAGTAAAGATAAGTACTCCTACTTATCTATCTTGGATCAGCTCTACCGACCGCTGCAGGCTTCAGAAAATTGCATGACTGGGCTCATTGCGCTTAGGAAATTGCCCTCTTTCAATCGTGACCCATCTTGGCTAAGTCGGTGTAACTCCTGCCTGGGCGGCATTTGGCGTAAATGCTTCTTCGGTAGCATCCTTGGCGGCATCTGGAACTGCTTCAGTACAGCTCCTATTGTTCCAGCTTTCCTATCCTCTCTTTTCCTCTAATCTCCTCTCCCTGCTATAGCACCTGAAAATAAAAACTAAACTAAAACAATATCTTTTCTTAACCAAACATAAGATATTCAATAAAAGCATGGTGAAAGAGAAAATATTGTTATAATGCATGTTATGCACCTAAATATGCCTAAATGAGCTTAAGAATAACAATAATAAGGGAAGGAATGTGTACAAAATATAGAACTCATGGACACTCTACACTATTTGACAGGGTTTTCTAATAAACTGCTAGACTCTCTCGATACCTAGAAGTTAACAACAAGAAGCTATGGTAATACATGTCTGCGTGACCCCTAACAGCTTATTTTTTATTCAAGTTCCTTTTATTAGTCGTTAACCTAAACTTATGTTTAAGCAGAATTAGAACCTAAGTTGACAGCTTAATCTCTATTATTCACATTTGTCTAACTTAACTATCTCGATATTAAGTCACGACCTAATAATTAAAAGGCCTCTCGCTCGATAGCTCTTATAATAATTATGCACAAAGAACGATGAACATAATAGATAAAGAAAATATGCTATAACATTAAACAATAAATAAAACATAGAATCTTAAAACAATAACCCAAATAAAGTATTGGCAAATTTTTGAGAAAATAACATCCATAAAAATAGTAAAAGTCATAGTAGTTTATAGCTTTTGTCACTTGGAGAGTTCTCTTGATCTTCCAATTAAGGATAAGATGATATGGTGATCCATAAAAACAACAAAGGAGAGGGGACCACACATTAATTCACATTAAAGGGTCTAAGATTTTTCTCCAGCGTCGCAGCGAATGTTGTAGCATCTAGTCCATCACAAAGAGAATGTTGCTCCAATGTTCCACCACCCCTGCTATGTTACTTCATGCGCAAACAACACTAAAAACCACTATCTTTCCCATTAATAGCATCAATATAGATAAACATTAAGCTCAAACACCATAAATCCATATCTATAAGCAAACTACTCCTAAATGCAACAATATGCTTTCGAACACATACAATGTGCTAAGTAAAAGAATTTAAAATATAGGTTTTTTTATGCACTCATCACCCAACAGAGACATCGACCAGATACTAATGTTGGTTCCACCTCCTGCCCTGTCAAGAAGACTAAGTCCTCCCTGGACAAAGGCAAGTGCATCTTCATCCGGGAACCTTCACCCTAGTAACTCCTTGGGTTAGTTTTCTTTTTAGTTTTTCCTTTTTTTAGTTTTTCATATTGTATGTGCATGTTTTTCTTTTTATTTGTTTTTCTTGTTTCCTTTTTGCATTGGGGACAAAGCTCTTCTCAAGTTTTGGGGGTACTATCTCATGTATATATTAGGTTAAATTTAGGTAAATTTTTTTAAAAAATAGCATGTAAATAGTCTAATATGTTTTTATGGTTCCGTTCGCTATGATTTCATTGATTCTAAAATTGTTACTGCGTTGATCATGATTTCATATGATGAATCCATGTTTAATGTTTTGCAATGTGTTACGAGCTTTCGTGTTTTGAACTTAGTGTTGAAACTGTTGTAGCTTTTATTACACTTGTTGCATGCCTTCTAAAACCTTAAGAAGTCCTAGGGAAATTCTAGGTCAACTCTCTGATGATAATGCATGAATTAATATGAATGAACTGAATTCTCAATGTAGCAATTAAAGGCTTAAACTCCCAAGAAAAGTCGAGAAAATAATGAAAATCAATTGAAAACTCAATGACATAGGCAAAATTTATGAGGGACACTCTTCTATGCATCTTGCTACCTTAGTAGACTAGGTGAGTTGTGTTTGCTCCATTTAACTTTACGTGGGAGGAATGGTATTACTGGCATAAGAGTGAACAAATGTCTTCACAAGATGACTCTTCTCGTAAGGCTCGGGGATGGACTATTTGCTCTACTTCATCTTCAGGTCTAAAGAGAAGTTGTGATATGTTGAAGCCCTAGTAATACAATTTTTAAACTTAAAAAGAATTAAGCGAGTACAATATTGTTTTTAAAAACAAAAACAAAATGCTAAGGCAATAAAAGAGAGCTCTAATGCATTGCATTTCATTAAAATAGGCGAGGAATGAATTACTACTGCAACATGTCTTGGAATTCTTGTCATCATAGCTTAGTTGGAACCTTGGAAACAATGGGTCGTTTATGTTTTTTTTCATGTTTAGATTGTATTTCTTGAGGACAAGCAACAATTCAAGTTTGGGGGTATTTGATGATTATGTAGATAACCTATTTCGCATACCCTTTTTACTTGAGTTTTGCGTGTGTTTAAGCTCATTTAGTTGCATTTAGGAGTAGTTTGCAAGTAGTTAGGGAGTTACACTATATGTGCTAATTGTTATATACTTTGGTGCTTTTAATGGGAGAGGTAGTGTTTTGTAGTGAATACGCAAGATATATTAGAGTTGGAGGAATGCTAGAGCATGAAAGATAGAACACCTCTCGTAGGAGCTCACAAAGGAAGAAGAGTTGGAGATAAATCTAATTTTGACACATGTGGACTCTCCTTAGATACAGAATTCATTAAAGATAGCGGGAAAGCAAGATTCTCTTAAAGGATGTTGGGCACCCTTTAAGGTTACAAAACCCTAGCTTTCTCACATATATAAAGAAGACTTGGGCAACAATTACAGAGAGCTCGATCACAATCAAAATTCCTTAGTCTTCAGCTACCAGAGAACCACCAGAGTCAAAGTTCTAGAGGAGTCTCGACACGACAGAAGCCATCGAGAGAGGTTGGAAGAGTGCGGGACTTGTAGCAACAATTAGAAAGCTTGGAAGAGATCGTCGAGGACGCTCGACCCTTTTCTATCCATGCTTAATAAACTGCCATGTTTTTAATTGTTTTTATTATGGATATTTTAGGCCCAGACATGAGCTAAATACTTTTAGTTGGATTTATTGCTTTATAGGATTTTATGTTTTGATACTTTGTTTTAATGCTATAGTTCTTTTCCGTTATATATTATGTTCATCGTTCTTCATGCATAGTTTTTGTAAGAGCGATCAAGAGAGGCCTTTTAACTATTGGTCTCTGGCTTAATATCAAGATAGTTAGGTTAAACAAACATGAATAGTGAGGCTAAGCTATTAACTTAGTCGTAATTCAGCTTAGAAATAAGTTTAGGGTTTCAACAACTAACAAGGAGAACTTGAATAGATAATCGAGTTGTTAGGGTTCATGCATACATGTATTACCTTAGCATCAATGTTATCAACTTCTAGGCATGAGGAGAGTCATAAGTTCATTATAAAATCATGTCGAGTAGATAAAGATCTTAATGGTATACGCAGACATGTATTGCTAGTTGCTAAAGCATTGAAATAAGTAATCAATCATAATTACAAGGCAATAAACCCATCATCCATAATTATTTGTACTTGTTGCAACATTTGTTTGTCATGATCATGACTACTTTACTTCATTTGCATTTAGTTTTAATAAATCACCATCTAACCAATACTTGCTCAACCATCCTTAAGTATGATTGCTTCGTAATTATTGATCCAATCCTCGTGAGTTCGACACTCTACTCTATCACTTTATTACTTGATCGACGAGTATACTTGCCATAAAGAGCATCACTATTCGATAAGCATCAGCATCATTGGATAAAGGCATTTCCCTAAGGGGGTAATCGTGTACTTGTAGAGATCATGCGCTCCAAGTTGGCAGGGAGTGTGTAGTTCTCTTTGTCCTTGTAGAGTCACAATGCTCTGAGTATTTCCGGGATAAAGGCATTTTCTTTCTTTGTAGAATCAGTCGAAAGTGGGGATCTGAACATGATCCTTGGAGAGACAGATTTGGACTAGTTGAAGCCATTCTTGTAGCATATAGAGGCAGAGGCGGTATGTTGGAATTACATCTTGGGTAGTCGTAGAACCGTTCATGTGTTAGGGTTGGATAATGCCAATGCCCTTTGTAGAAGTAGATGGATACTCAGGGATGTCGTACTCACGAATATATTCTCTGATGGATGCAGTGTGGATATTTTAAGGAAATGTGTAGTTACTTTATAATAAGTTAGAATGTTCCCCTAGGAACGTACCAAGTTCCTGGGGAGTACGCACAGGATGGGTTTCCCTAATACTTGGAGATTTTGGAGGAGTGTGTATTTGCAACGGTGATTATTTGTTGGAAGGGTTCTATAGAAACTTCAATGTTGTGCAAATTCCACTCTTATTCCCTTTGGGGGGTTCCACATGCTTTCTCTAGTCATGCACATAGATGTCACTGGGAGTAGAGATTACCATACAATTCATATGTTTTTACATTTTCTCCCGGGGGACATTAACTCCAAAGGTGGTCAGATGGGACCATCCTAGTGGCGATAGCTAGTCACAAAGGATTCTTCAGTCGAGAGTGCTTCTCATGCATGCTATCTTAATTGTTGATTCTCCACTTGCCCCGAGGTGCGTCTTCTTGCATCCTCTTTGGAAATCTCGAGGGTTCAGCCCCGACATTTCACGGTAGGTTCCTTGGGCTTCCTATGTAGGGGCTTTCCAATGACGACCACCGTGGTGGGTCTCGCAATGTCGCAAGAGGCTTATGGTTTTTACGAGTGAGGTGTGGCTACATCTTTGCGGCCTCGCTCCTTCGCGAGGTGGCCATTTGTCGTTGTAGCTCGGGCGGGGTAGCGTTGGTTCTCTGGTTCCCTAGTGTTGACTCTGGTAGTAGGTGGTGAGATATCGTTGGCCCATTGATGTTTTCCTTTTTCCTATCTATGGTTGTCATGACTGATTCTCTTTGTTGGGAAGTCTCCACGCTCATCACACTAATTGTTGATATCAATTTTGGGCGACACTAAACATGGAGGTGGAGATGGTGGCTGACAGTAGGTGTGGGGCCGACAATGAGTGGTTCACTTGTCGGGATATGAGCCGAGAGCCATAGAGGACCATGGATGGTTGTTGAAATAGGTGGTTCACCCCTGGTTGATTCGGGGCAGAGTGTCACTAACGGCATTAAGCCGGTGACTGGAGCCATTTGGGAGAGGAGAGAAAAAGAAGGGAGATGATAGCTCTTGTAAAGAATTAGAGGAACGTACCCTTTGTCTTCGATCTTGGGGTATTTATATCCCCTTGGAACTGTGGATGGAGGGACATTTAACGTGACTGCACCAAGCCTAGTGATGGTTGTTGATAAGCTGGTTGGCGGTAGCTCGACTTGTCAGGCTACAAGCATAATCAAACATGATAGTTGTCTTGTCTTGGTGTAGTGGCTTAGTATAGTAGTCTTTGGGGACTGACGGGTCTGAATATGTGGAAACGTCCAGGCTCCGTTATGGTTCGGAGCGTGGCACGAAGATGCCGTTTGGTGGTTCACCCCTTCTAATGTGGGCGAAGAGCCACATTAGTTTTTGGAGGCGTTCGGCGGAGGCACAACAAATCCTTTAAGCTTTTCATGAAAAAAGTAATGGCAATGAACTATAGAAGAATAAAGGACCATTAATGCAATTTATTGAAACATGCAATGGAGAATGAGTGTCATTTAACTTTCTCTTTGGATAGCTAGATTTGGGGTTTTGGTCGCATTTTCGGTCGTGATGTTTTATCGTAATCGTAGACTTAAGTGATGTTATTGTGGTCATTACATACCTCTATTTTCCACAGTAGCGCTATTAGACGATGTCGTTACCATTACGTAGCGGTTGCTATTGCAGTAGTTGATTGATATTTACATATGCATACATATAAATGATAATGACTTGGTTAAGGCTGAAAGAGGAGATGAAAACATGAAACGGATTGTAATACCCTAAAGTAGGGCCTAGTAGCTTGTTGCACACGTAATTAGAGCCTAATTGTGCAAACATCTCATAATTAAGAGGGATTAATTATGTTAAGGACTACATTGTTAAGAGTGGAAAATAAATGATCAATATTAGAAGGACTAAACTGAATGGATTAACAAATTACATGTTTGCAAGCTAAATTGGAAACACTAAGTGGGCCATACACATGTCCATCTAAGACCCAACTCTTGTCCAACAAGAGATGATTAAGCATCATCTTCTTCCTTATTCATCCTTTACCTGAAACCAAAGAAAAAGAAAGAAATTAAGAGAGAGAGCTTGAATCTTGGGTGGATTAGTTAATTTGATGAAGAAACTTTGTGTAGAACCCCGATTAGCAAGGTAATGGTCTTGTTTACATGCGTCTTCATATGAATTTTTTGTTGGAAAAGTTGATATATGTTCGAATGATATGCTTGTGAACTGGTCGGATTGTATGTCGTTTGATTCATGCTTGAATTGGTTTTAGATGGTAACTTTTTAGATGACTGGAATGTTAGTGAAAATAGGTTGAAATTGAACTTGACCGAATGATACATTACATTCATGAAACCCCTTGATTGTATGAACATGTAATATGTTATGTAATTCGAATTGCTTGTGAAAGTGAGGCTTGAAATATATGATTAGCTTGCTGGAAAACATGTATATGAAATGATTTAGGAAGTTCATCGATTGAAAATCATGTTTAGATAATGAAATTTGAACTAGACATGCTTTGGAGGTTAATTGAAAACTAGTGACTAAATTAAAAGAAATGGTAAACTGCTGGACTGTTTTACATGTAATAAGGGCTGTAATTGATGACTTAGAAATAGGGTAAACAAGTTTAAAAAACTGGTTGGATTTTTTGTATGATTTAAACATGATTCGGGACTGTTTATTATACTTAAATGAACTAAGGATTGTATTGAATGAATAAGAAAACTATGGATTGTTTTAGCATCAAATTGAAACTGTTTTTGTACTAAATTATGTGTAGGAAAATTCTATTTCATCAAATTAAAGGACTAGCATGTTAAAATGCTTAAAACTGAGACTGTTTTACATGAAAACTACATTGTTTTGACTTTAAAATTGGATTGCTTGGTATATAGATTTTAAGGACTATTTTGAATCAATTTGAACTGTTTAGGGACTTTTTTAAAATGCTTTTGGACTATATCATTAAACACAGAATTTGGGACTGTTTTATGATAAAAACTGCACTCTTTTATGGTGTGAAAACTACTTTGAAATTGTGAAAGGATAAGCCTAATTGAAGGACTATTTTGGACCATTTTAAGACTTGTAGGGACTGTTTTATATATTTGATAAAAGTAGTAAAATTGAGACTGTTTCAGGGCAGTTTAAAACTAGAAGAAATTGTTTTAACAAGCTTGATGATAGGATTAATTTAATGAATGGAAATGTGCATAAAATTGCTAGGTGGCAAACATGTTTGAGCTAGAAAGAATAGGCTTGTATTGTTTGGGTTGTATTGCTTGAATTAGATGCTAGATTGAGTTGAATGTTTGAGTGCATTCCTTGATTTTAATCCCTTGAATTGAATGTATTGTTAGCACAAGGAGATGAATTGGTTGAAGAGGATAGAGTTGATCAAGCTAAGGAGAAACAAAAAGGTATTTGGATCAAGGATCACCAATGGCTTAGCTTGGAGTATTATGAGTGTAGCTTTACTTAGGGTTAGGACTAAGGTTCTAACGAATATGTTTGTTGTGTTGTTACTATGAAAATGCCATGAAATGATCCTAATCTATGCTTGATAATGTATAAGGGAAGAATGACTAAATGGAAACTTGTTGACTATGGTATGCTTGATGTACAATATGGTTATGTAAATGGATCATGTGACTCTTGCTTGATCTACTATGATTTCTTGCGATGATCCATTCCAATGCTTCTTGATGTGCCTAGTATGATCATGCTTGATACTTGATGACATGAAACATGGATATATACCTGCTAATACTCGAATGATACATAATAATTGAGCTAAGGCTCAAATAGCGTAAAGGCAAACTTGATCTTCATAAACATCACATACGGGTAATGTCTTGAATGAGCTTGATACTCGAATACTTGATGTTTGAATGATTATGATACATAAATACTTGATAAGTAATTAAACAAGCCTTGGTTGCTAGTTGGTCTTAGGTAGGATGGCATGCCATAGAGTCTAGAGCTCATTGTGATTGGGTGGACTACGGTCCCGGGCTAAAGCCCCTATTTGGTGAAAGTATGAGGGATGTGAGTATTGGTCACTTGGCAGTAGAGGGTTTGACCGGTACTATAAGTACCATCTTGTGGTGACAGTTTGGTTGGTGACTCGATTACCTAAACATAACTAAGTACCAATGCCTAATTTAATGTTAATAAGCAATAAAGAAAATATGGCTTAAAGCTTGAATATGTTTGACACGATACTTGAAGCTTGCTTACTACATAACACTTGAATGAAATCATGAATTTGCTATACTTGAGTATGCCCCTTGTCTTGTTTGATACTTGATTGAGCTTGAAATCAATTAATCCCCTTGCTTGTATACCATTCGAATGATGCTTAGATGTATAACATGATACATGTTGCTTGTGTGTTAAGACTCTTGATAAAATGCTTGTTCTTGATATGAAATGCATAGATGGTATCGACTTTACATGTCTACTTGTTCCCTGCTAGACTTGAGATGCTTGCATCCTTAGCTAGGTTCGATCTATAGTGCTTAGAGCCTAGCTAGATTGTACTTGACTTAAAGGCTATTAAACTTAATACTTGTTATCTTTAGATGCTACCTCCCTAAGTACACTATGTACTTATCATTCTCGTTTTCCATTCTTCCCAAACAACAAGTCTAAAGAGTTCGTAAAGCTATCTTTCTTAAGCTCGAAGCAAGACACAAGCAAAGCTCAAAGTATGATTTTGTACTTGTTTTTGTATTCTCCTAGTTGGTGGCACCTAGATATGTATATAGCTCATGTTAGAACATGCATTTTGGGTTTATTGAAAGTTTGTATATATATATGATCATAAATATGTGGTTGGTGAAGTCTTGAATGGCAATGTGATGCCTATGATGTTAAATGATATGCTTGATAATATCATGTCATGTTGAAATGATGAGCTTGGCACTTGATTTTATGACCTTGCTATGATCGAAATGTGCTTGAAAATAGTGTACTACTTGCTAGAATCTTGAATGGCCTATGTGAATGGATCTTGAACATGGTTACTTGCTTTTGCTCAAATGTGATTGGCCTTGATTGCTAGTCTTGTTTCATAAGGCTGATAGCTTACTTGATGGTTTGATTGTGATGTTATGATTCGAATGAAACAAACATGATCATGCTTAGCCAAACCAACCTATATGTAATCCTTGTATTGAATGTGAAATGATAGGATGTTATGCATAGTTATCTTGAGTATGCCTCGTGACATTATAAACATGCTTGACTTATATCTCGAAATGGTAAAAGTTGCGCATATATGTACTAGATTAGAATTGAATGTGTTCATGATCAAGTACATGTTCGAATGCTTCACATGTATTACTTGTTTAGTATGATCAAATCTTGATTGAAACAAAGAAGTATCATGTTTAGGATGTTTGATTCTTGCATACCATGATGTTATCGAATGTATCTTAGATTTCTTGTATTAAAAGTAGCTATTTTTTAATGCATATTGCTTAAGTATACATGCTTGATCGAATTATATACATGCTTTACATGTCCTTGTTGCTTTTCGAATATCATGTATGTTATTGTTGCATGTCTTGCTAGTTAAGAAACTCGTCTACTAGTGATGAATTGAAAAAAAAATTAATTTGGTTTGTAAGATCATTACCTAAAATCCTTGCTGGAAAGTGAGTGTTTGGCTGAGGAGATTTTGATAGAAAACTTAAGGAGAGAAAAATTACGTCAAATTTGTTTTTAAAAAATAACTACCTTCTTTTTAATAAATTCTTTTTAAATACTTTAACTAAAACACTTCAAAACTAATCCAATTGAGAGAAAATCTAATAAAAACATTTACGTATATTAGCTACTTAAATATTCTAAGTTTTGGCCATTTTACAAAACAATTTTACACGTTTTACGTTTTGGTCACTAATCCAAAAATGTCAAATCTCTAAAACTCATTTTCCAAAATTGATTTCACAAAAATCATTAATATATTAAATGAGGATTTTATAACATTCTCCCATATTTTTATCATTCTCAAACATATTTATTCCAATTTAAATCCCAAAACTAACTCAAATCACTAACACGATTCTCCCTAACCGTCAAACCTTCCTGGTTAACATCTAGGCCCAGAATCGGGGCGTTAGAAATCTCCCCACTTAAGAGAGCATGGCTTACTCTTCGCCACTCAACTGTCAGGGTACTTATGTTGGAGAATGGTTTACTCTTCACCTCTCGACAAGATAGAAGGGGCATAGTCAGGCGAAATGCCTTGAAAATCAAGCTTTGATTCGTCAGATACTATTTCAGCACAATTAGCCACATTAACCAACTTGTTTAAGAATATGCAGCGACCCAGTAACACACAGGAAATCAAGGTAGTATACTCATTTTGTTGTTTATGTAATGGTAACCATGATTCTTCTCAGTGTTCGCAGAACCCAGAGTCTAGCTTTTACATTGGAAACATTAACCGGAACATCAACACATGTCCCAACTCATACAGTCCAGCCTAGCGGAAGCATTCTAATTTTTATTGGAGTAAACAGAACAACTCCATTAGTAAGAACCGTCAAATTACATAAGCATCATGATTCTAACAGAACATGCCAGGTAACAGATGCCACAAGAACAATTAACATCATCTAGTTCTTTGTAAACTCTATAAATGCTTTTTTTGATGATAATTGATTCTTATATGGCTGAGAGTAATAATTCCATGAAAAAGGTTGACGCTTTTCTTAACAGGACCGAGATGACAATGTAAAATCAAGGAGCAGCCTTGAAAGCATTGGAGACGCAAGTCGGGCAATTTGCCTAGATTCTAAATACAAGGCCACAAGGAGGTCTGCCTAGCGACACTAAGGTTGTACGAGGAACGGGCCATGAACAATGTAAGGTGATCACCACCCGAAGTGGATCAAAAGAAAATGATGGACCTATCCAATATGAGGATAATAATCAACCAGCAGAACAGTCCCCTGTTCAAAATGATGTATCTAGCAACAATTCCATGGCAATCATTGATGTTGAGCCTTCAGCAGTTGCCACGGCAAGTCCACCTACCGCGGCAAGTCCATCCAAAAGTTCCAACCTAAACGAGATAGGCAAAAGACAAGGGGATCAGATTTCCACCACCATTTCCATAGAAGCTAAAGAGGCAGAAACATGAATACCAGTTCAAGAAATTTCTTGACATCTTAAGGCAAGTTCACATGAACGTGCCACTGGTTGAAGCAATAGAACAAATGTCGAACTATGCTAAGTTTCTTAAAGACATCATCTCTGACCAGACTAGGTTGAGCGAGTTTGAGACAGTTGTTGTGATAGAGGGATATATGGCAATATTGCACAACCGATTGCCACCCAAACTAAAAGATCCCAACAATTTTACAATACCTTGTGCAATCGACAATCACTATGCCGGAGAGGCGTTATGCAATACTAGAGAAACCATAAACCTTATGCCAAAAATATTTTTTTCAAAGATTAGGGATAGGGAAGGTGAGTATAACCCTCTCGACCCGGTTTACCTCAATAAACGACCCTATTTTTTCATGTTACCCTATCTAGATGCTCATTACGATCCTATGTGTTTAACATCGCAACGGGATATTTTAAAACTCAATCAGACATCGATTCAGGACTCAATTGCATTTAATTACATTTTAGGGACCATTTTGTAATTTCACCAAACTATAGAGACTTCTTCACTTTTAAATTTACCAACCTTTATTTAGTCACATTACATGCGTCTCCGTCAAATATCAAATCAAAATAATCATTCATGCTCATTTAATTACATCCACAACACTCTTGGACTAAAATGTAAAGATTCAAAACAAACAAAGATACTTTTAACAACCTTAACAGCCAATTGTATCGATACCTTAGAGATAGTACCGATACGCCTATGACAACCATGCTCCAAGATTCAAGTTCAATAAGACCGTATCGATACCCTATAAGCATGTTCCGATACACCCTCGTGTATCGATACGCCCCTTCAATTTTGCTTGGTCCATATCGGTACCCATTCTACCGTACCAATACCCATGGACCTGTAATGTCATATTTTGCTATTTTTCACCCTTTAATCCACTCTAAAGCATTCTTCAAACTTCAAACATCAAACATGCATACATCATACTTTACTAACAAACCTCTATCCTATATGGAAATTTCATCATCAACACGTAAAAGTAAGCATCAATAAATTCTATAGGCATGCTTCCTAAACAAAAGGACCACTCAAGACCCAAAATGCAAACCAAAGCATAAACCAACAAGTAATGGCCACTTACAAGTCATTAAGGTATGTCAAACTTGCCACAAATCAGAGAGTTTCAAAAACACATCTCCCAAAACAACAAGGTATCCTCCCACTGCCAACTATTATTACTAGTAAGCAAATGTAAAACCATACTTGAGCTTAATCACACTTCTTGGGATCCTTCTTGCCTCTTTGCTGCACAAATGTTCTAATTTTGTGCATTGTTGGAAAAAGAGAGCGTAAGCACAATTGCGTAGTGGGGGATGCTCAAAACCAACAACAACAACAATGCATTTTAAAATCATTTCTCATTTAGAAATCTCTATCTCATCATGCTTTATGATGGAACAAAGTCCTCCAAGACAAGCCAAACCTTGAGACCCAGTCGAACCTCGAGAGCAAGCTCAATCTCAGTAGAAAGGTCATGTTATGCAAGTTGTGCAAAGGGAATGACTCATTAGCATGAAGGAGATGTTTGATCAATTTGTAACTTCTCTAAAACAAGACCATCCTGCTACTCCTCATGTTGCTGCACCTAGTAGAGCCCCAATCGACAAGTTGGCTCAACACCGGGCCTATACCTTCACTGGTGCTGATGAAACCAATCATGAAGTAGCTGAGTGCTGGCTAGAGGCTAGTACTCGAATTCTCACCAAACAACTCATGTATTCCGATGAACACAAGCTTGAATGTGCCATAGCTCTCTTGGTTGATGAAGCTCTAAGTTGGTGGGAAACCACAACTTTGACTGCCCTTGTTGATACTATCACATAGAAGTTCTTCGTAGAGGAGTTCAAGAAGACATATATAAGTGAACAATATCTAGCCGAGAGTCGGAGTAACCCCCTTAGCCTAGTCTAGACGGTTGACCCAAACCAAGGTGATTACACGGGGGAAAACTGAAGCCAACTCGGTAAAGCTGAGTCTGATTAACGACCCTTTTTTTCTTTTTATCTTTCCTAGATGCGAATTAGATCCTATGTGATCAACAAAGAGTAAAGGAGAAAACGGCGCAGCGATCAAATGTCGTTTAGGGGTTCAATTGCACAATTTAAGCTTTTAAGGACCAAAATTTAATTTTTAGAAATTACATGGACCTTTCCAATTTTATAGCTACCAATATGCAATTAATCAAATTTCATCCTTCTCTGTAAAATTTCATCTCAAAAGGATCTTCCAAACTCATTCAATTGCATACACAACATTCAGGGACAAAAATGTAACATTTCAGACTTGTAAAGGCTCCATTTAACTAAATTAACGGTTAGGTATCGATACCCTGCTACCCTGTATCGATAAGCGGGGAGGAAGTAGCCAAAGTTGAGCAAGGGTATTGATACCTTTCCCCAAGTATCGGTACGGATGTACAATTATGTATAGGGGTATCGATACACTTCCCCGGTTTATCGATACACCCTACCAAGTTTCCACATGTGTATCTATACACATGATGCCCGTGTCAATACACTTGCACCATTTTAGCTTAAGGGTATTGATACACTTACCCCCGTGTATCGATACACCCTTTTTTGCTTAAGGGTATCGATACACCCACCATTTTTGCTTAAGGGTATCGATACACTTGCCCGAGTAACGATACCCACACCTTGCTCAAGAAATAGCTCCAAAAATGCATCATACATCATCCATTCACCCATTCACACCCAAAACTCATAGATATGCTTATATCATCATGTACAACATATTTGCATCAAAAACTAGCCACATTGCAAGCATTAGGCTCCACATCTCATATAACATATGCCACTAGAATGGACATGCCTTTAACCATAAGCCATAGCAAAACTAATATGCAAAATGAGGATCCAAAGACAACATAAATGTTGTTTACAAGACTTCAAGCACAAACTAAACATGCTCAAGGTGTTTCACATCACCATACAACTCATGAGTGGAAATCCCTCCCATTTCCTCTTATTACACTAAAGTATACCACATACTTTGCTTAGCCAAAACACTTGGATATCCTTTGCTTGCTTGCTGCAAAAAAATGCTCAATTCTCTACATTGATGAAACAAATTAGCGTAAGCATAAAGCTTAGTGAGGACCACTATAAAACCAAAACATTCATCAATGCATTTTAAAAACCGGATCATCATTCTTTGTGAACACATGCATTCCTTTAAAACATGCACTTAAAAACATATTTCCTCTTTCATATCCTCTTGCTCATTGCATCATTAACCAAAACAGAAAAACCTTTGCTCATGCTTAAACCAAGCACCACATGCATTATAGCATAAGTCTCAAGCATCACATGCTTTCTCATAAAAAAGCATCTTGCAATAATACATTATAACATCATCATTATATTGGCTCGCTAGTAATCTTTAACATAAACCATTCCATAACACAATGCAATTCAAATAAAATCAGATATGTCGATTACAAGCATTGTCCCACACGCTTCATACACACTACCGACTTCACAAGGTGGAGCTCAATGGCACAATAACAACCCCTCAACACCCAAGATGAAGTTTAAAGGCACAATCACAACCCCTCAACATCACTCATCGGTAGTTGTATAACCTACTAGCGAGAGCTGGGACACAAAACAAGGCTTACATATGAGAGCTACCTCAATCATTGTAATCACCTTAGCCAAGCTCACACACGGGAGCAATCCTCCACCATTGTGACGCTTAACCAAGTCCACCCACGAGAGCCATCCTCCATCGTGGTGACGTCAATTCCTCAATCGCTAGGGTACTTGGATGGAGTTTACGGCACAATCACAACCCCTCGACATCCAGGGCGACTTTATTCACGATGTACCAAATCCTATATCCGGCTAACTATATCTGATTCAAGTAACCAAAACCTTTGTAACACCCCAATTTTGGGCTTAGAAGTTTAGGGTCTGAACTGGACCGGTCTGGTAGGTGGTTCGAATATAAAAGGAGGTTTTAGGGAAAGCCTAGTTCAGGATGTTTTAAAAATATAGAAAAATATCTAAAAATCCTCATTTAATATATTTAAGAGAGTGGTGAAATCAATTTTACAAAATTAGGTTTGCAAATTCTACATTTTGGTGTAGTGACCAAAATGTGATTTTTGCAAAGTTTAGTAGTGATTGTTTTGTAAAGGATTGAAACTTTGAATCTTTAAGGAGCTAATTTACCCAAAATGTTTTTCTCCAGATTTTTCCTTAATTTGGGTGATTTAAATAATGTTTTAATTAAATAAAAAGAAAAGGGAAACTACCTTTTGGATTTTCATAACTTCTTTTTCCTAATTTTCTCTCATTCCTTTTTCTCTCAAAATCCCATCATCCAAACACTTTTTCTCCAGAAAAATTCACATTGATCTTCACTTCAATTATGAGATTACTATCATCAATTGGTTCCTAATCAATCTTGCATCAAGTCCTTTTGATTTCCACATTGAATTTTCATGGAATTTGGCCCAAATCAAGGAGAAATCATCATTTAGTGTTAAGGATGTTCTTCTCCTCTAAATACCCAGTTCTTTACTGAAATTCCCAAGTTGTCAATCCTTTATTAAAGTTTTATAAATGGATTTAAGGTTAGAAACTTGATTTTGGCTTAAAACTCAAGATTTGGAAGAGATCTTGAGGATTTTCGTTGTAATGGATTGGGCTCTGTTTTGAGATGATTCCCTAATTTATTTTGGATTTCTAATGATGTTAGAAATGAGGTTTATCAATCCAATCCCGAATGGGTTGAATTTCCTAAGTTTTTGCTGATGAAAATAGTGGTTTTTGAGGTGTTCTTGGTGTTCTGTTATAGCTGGAGGTATAAGGACGAGTTTAGGTTTATTTTGGATGTTAATTGATGTATAGAAATGGTTAGAAGTGATGGATCTTGGCTGGGTTAAGTTTTGGAAGTGTTTGGAGGTGTTTTCGGTTGTTTTTGGTAGCCAAAATGTTGGTTTTGGGTAGAGCAGTAGTTTAGGAGTGTTGGCTGAAGATTTCAATGCATGATGATGCATTAATCCTCTGCTTTGATGTGTCTAGAACAGGGGAGACATCTTCAGACACTTTTGAGTTGATCCGGAAGCTTAATTGGCGTTTCGGCAAGCTAGCAAAACGAAATTGGTGAGTGGAGATGGTTGTCCAGCTTTGAAACAATTATTTGGAGGTTTTGGGAGCATATTTTAAGTCTAAACAACTTAGCTAAGCTCAAGAGTAAGTTTTCGGAAAAACTCCCTCGGATGTACCAAGTTATGGTTTGATGCATTAGTTATGAAATGCATGTTTAATTACTATTTTGAAAGCATGTTTTAGCATGATTAATGCTGGTTTTGAAAGCCTTGTATTGAGGGATGCTCAAGGTAAGAGATCCTTGGTTTGACATGTTATTAATATGGTTTTGATGCATAGTGATGCATGATGATAAGTGGCTTTGATTTATTCTTTTAAAACAGTGAATTGATGATGGTATTTGATGTATATTGGTAAGTGGTGTAACACCCCAAATTTGGGCTTGGAAGTTTAGGGTCTGAACCGGATCGGTCTGGAAGACGGTTCGAATATAAAGGGAGTTTTAGGGAACACCTAGTTCGGCATACTTTAAAAATATAGAAAAATATCTAAAAATCCTAATTTAATATATAAAATAGAATGGTGAAATCAATTTTACAAAATGAAGTTTGGAAATGTTACATTTTGGTGTACTGACCAAATCGCAGTTTTTGCAAAGGTGAAATAGTGACTGTTTTATAAAGGATTGAAACTTTGAATCTTTAAGGAGCTAATTTACCCAAAAAAATTTCTCCAAATTTTTCCTTAATTTGGGTAATTTTATTAATGTTTTAATTAAAGGAAATGAGGTTTAATTAAATGAGAAACTAACTTTGACTATTCATAACTACTTTTCACAAATTTTTGCTCTCTTCATTTTCTATCAAACTCCTCTCAACCAAACATATTTTCTCCAGAAAATTTACTTTGATTTTACACTTCATTTGATGAGATTTCAATTCCTCTTTGATTCTTAATCAATCCCTCATCAAATTCACTTGATTTCTACATTGAATTTTCAAGGAAACTTGTCCAAATCAAGGAGAAATCATCATTTAGAGGTAAGCTTGTTCTTCTCCTCTAAATACTAAGTTCTTTACTGAAATTCCCAAGTTGTCAATCCTTTATTAAAGTTTTATGAATGGTTTAGTGTTGGAAACAAGATTTTTGCTTAAAACTCAAGATTTTGGAAGAGATCTTGGAGATTTTCGTGGATCTTGGTTAGGCTCTGTTTGAGGTTGTTTTCTAATGTATTTTGGATGTTAATTGATGTTACAAATGAGGTTTTATCAATCAAATTCCGAATAGGTTTGTTTTCCTAAGTTTTGCTTGCTAGAATGGTGGTTTTTGGGGTGGTTTTGGTGACCTGCTGTTGCTGGAGGTACAAGGTCATGTTTATTTTGCTTTTTGATGTTAATTGATGTTTATAAAAGGTTAGAATTGTTAGATCTTGGCTGGGCTTTGTTTTGGTAGAGTTTGGAGGTGATTTCGGTTGTTTTTGGTAGCCGAAATGAGGTTTTTGGGTAGAGCAGCGAGTTGGGTTGTGTTGCTGGTGATTTTAATGCATGGTGATGCATTAATCCTCTGTTATTATGTGTTTAAAATAGGGGAGAATGATCCGGAGGCAATAGAGGTGGCGTTGGAAGTTTCGGATGCTTGGAATGCTTGTCGGCTAGCAGAGTTTTGTGCATCGGTGAGTGAGATCATGTTTTCCAGCTTTCGAATGGTTTGAAAAGGGGTTTGGCAACTTAAATTTAGGCTTGAAACGCTGGTTTAAGTTCGGAAGTAAGTAAAGTAGAATTCTCTCTCAATTATGCTATTATTGTTTTGAAAACTATCAAAATGGGATTTGATGTGTTTGAATTGACAATGTGGTTTAATTTGTTGTTTGATCGTAGTTTTAAAGCATGTTTTAGCATGATTAATGCTAGTTTTTGAAATTCATGTATTGAAGGATGCTTAAGGTAGGAGATGCTTGGTTTGATATGTTATTAATTTGGTTATGATGCATGGAGATGCATGAGGATAAGTGGCTTTGATTAATGCTTAAAACAGTGAAGCGGTGATGGTATTTGATGTATTTTGGCAAGTGATGAAATGGTTTTTAAGGACTTGAATCAGATATAGTTAGCCGGATATAGGATTGGGTGCACCGTAAGTAAAGTTGCCATGGATGTTGAGGGGTTGTGATTGTACCATAAACCCCATCCAAGTACCCTAGCGATTGAGGAAATTGGTGTCACCACGATGGAGGATGGCTCTCGTGGGTGGACTTGGTTAAGCGTCACAACGGTAGAGTATTGCTCCCGTGTGTGAGCTTGGTTAAGGTGATTACAGTGGTTGAGGTAACTCCCATGTGTAAGCGTTATGGTGTGTCCCGGCTCTCGCTAGTGGGTTATACAACTATCGATGAGTGATGATGAGGGGTTGTGATTGTACTGTTAAACTCCATCACGGGTGTTGAGGGGTTGTGATTGTACCGATAAGCTTCACCTTGTTAAGTCGGTAGTGTGTATGAAGCGTGTGGGACAACGCTTGTAATCCGCGTATCCGATTGTGTCTTGTGTTGAAATGGTTTGTGAACTATCACTTGAAAGCCAATATAATGTATTTGAATGTAATGAAATGAGAGATGCTTGAAAATGAAGCAAGGTTGCATGGGAAATATGTAAATGATACAAGAATGCATGTGATACTTGTTAAGCATGAGCAAAAGTATATCTTCTATTGTGAATGGTGCGTATGTGCATAGAATCTCATAAGTGCATTCAAGTCTTGTGAAGGCTTGTTTTAAAAAGGCACGTAATGCAAATGTTGCTTTTGTAGTTCATGTGTTTTACATTTGTTGTTTGCATGAGATAGATAGAAGGAACATTTGGTTTTTAAAAGGCATTTTACTGTGAAATGATCATTAAGCATGAGAAAAGTATGGTGTGAAGTGGAAGTGATTTCCAAGGAAATTGAGTTAAACATTGCATGAAGTGTTCATGCATGGAAAGGTTTAAATGATACTATTCGCAAGAAAGTTGTTTGGGGTGATTTGTTTTCATGTTGAGCAATGCATGATTTAAAGCAATGTTGTTTCAAAGGAGGTTTTCAAACAATGTTTTGGTTTATTGAATTGTATCTACATTTCAAGAAGGTTTTATGATTCGATGCATTGATGGTGTTTTGGTTTTGAGCATTCCTCGCTAAGCATTATGTGCTTACGCTCCTTTTTGTCCATCAATGCAGATATTTGAAGTTGGGACAACAAGAAGCAAGGGATTCAAGAAGAGCTCCACTATAGAAGTATGTCTTGGTTTATAGCTATAGATAACAAAGGCAATGGGGGAGAACCTTTTATGTTGTTGTGTAATGAGATTGTGTATGTTGACCATGTTCGGTTTATGGTTTGAACATTATTGTTGATCGCTTTGCCATATTTGAATCTTCTTCTTCATAAGTTGATATGCTATGCTCTTTGATTAAAGGTAAGATCATGTGTTGGATATGATGAATGAGTAGGTGTGCCTAATGTTTGGTTTGTATCTAGTCTTTGATGTAATTTGTTAGTTATAATGCTTATCATGTTGATGATATGTTATGGAATGGTTTCAATTTTGTTTGATTGTGTTTTGAAGTGAAAAATCAGAATTTTATGTTGTTTCTGGGCAGGGTGTATCGAAACACCCTTGGCTGTTTCGAAACGGGTGCTTGAAATGGCTTGGGTGTTTCGGAACGACTAGAAGTGTTTCGAAACACTTTTGCTACTGGAAGTGTCTGTTTCGGAACTGGGTTCGAAACATACCCGCGTACCGAAACGGTCAACACCGTTTCGATACGGGCGTCCGACATGGGTGCTTTGAGACGGTTGTCAGTGTATCGAAATAGGTGACCGTTTGAACACAGTTTTGAATTGCTTGAAGTCTGCATGCTTTACATTTTAGTCTTGAAAGTTGTAATTGCAATTGCTGGAGCTTGAGATGTCTTTTTAGGCTGAAATTTGGCAGAGAGGCTTGTTATATGATTAATTGAGGTTTGGTGAAACTAAAATCTTGGAAGTCCTTTTATTTTCCAAAATTTACATTTTGGTCCCTAAAAGTGTATTTCTTGCAATTGAGCCCTTAAACGTTTTCTGATCGCTGTGCTTTTCTCTTCCAAGATTCTTTGGCTTTTATATAGGTTTAATGCGCATCTAGAGAAGTTTAAAAAGAAGAAAAGGTCGTTAATCAAGGTTGACTTTCGGCTTGACTTTGGTTTCCCCCGTGTGATCTTCGTAGTTCGGGTGTAGCGTCTAGGTCGGGCTAAGGGGGTTACATTTGTTGGTATCAGAGCCAGGTTGCGAACTTTTGGGGCAACATTAAGTTTGTGGTAAGTTGTTATGGTAAGTGTTGGATGGTTAATCTAAGGTGTGGTTGAAAGTTGGTTGGAAAATGTGTCTTTGAGTGAATTGTTAATGTTTTTATCATGTTTTTTTGGTTATGAATCTTCTGTGAGCTAGTGTGAACATGTATTGGTGATATGTTGGTGTTGTGAGTTGATTTTCTGAATAACGAAAATGTGATGGTATGGTATGTTGATGTTATGATGTTGAAGGTGAATGTTGTTTGATGAGAGCATGATTGAAGTTTGCTGATTGATATGCCCGATGTTTGTGATATCAATGTTTTTATTGATTGTTATGTCTTATAAAAGGGGAGAATTCGGGATACCCATTGCCTTATTATTTTAGCTATTGTGTTATGTTGGAGTTGGAATCTTGAATCCTTGCTTGAAGCTGGCCTGATCGTTTTGTTTGTTTTGTTATCATTGCTTTGTTAATAATAGCACAATGGTATCGTTGAGAGAATGACCGTTGGGTACAATGGTTGCTGCCTTAGAGCAGGTTGTTAAGGCATGGAATTCACTTTTTGGTGGGAGTGTACCGCTTCGGTCGATAGTGCATGGAGTTGAGGTAGTAGGGCAGGAGGAGAAAGCTAGTTCTGTGATGAAGGATTCATCACCTGTGGTTCCAGAGGTGTCAGGAACATCTCAGGACGTGGTGAAAGTGAGGCCTGTAGACGTGCCGACTGTGGGACATGCGAGTTTGTCAAAACAATGTTTATATGATTTGGGAGCTGTGGAGTATCATGGTTCGACACCTGAGGCGTTCGAGGCTTGGTTAGCCAGTATAATTCTGATTTTGGATCAGGAAGGGTGTGACAACGCCTGTAGGCTGGGAAGTGTTGTCTTGTTAATGTTGGAGGATGCTTGTGCTTGGTGGACATCTGTTGCGGTGGCAATGAATATCCACGATATAGATTTGGAGTTCTTTGTATCTGCCTTTAATAGAAGATACCTTGGGGAGAAGTTCTCAGGAGTTAAGCAACGTGGGGGTGTGGCTTCAGATTATGATGGTGGGAAAAGTTTAAGCAAAAGAGCTGTCGGTACTGACCTCGAGAGTGGTCGGCGTAAGAGGCTGCATGATAGAAGGGTTTGCTTGAATCGATGTTTGGGTGGTAGTGCAGATTTGGGTCAAGTGCTACATGACCAAGGAGTGGTAGCTCGATTGTCGATGTGTGACTGTTGTAGAAGGCGTCGTGATGGATTTTGTTGGAACTGTGGTTCTGTGGAGCATGTGAAGCGGAATTTTCCTCAAGCGGGGGGATCAGCTTCAGTGGGTGCAAAAGGGTCTCAGAAGGGTCATGAGCGCGGGCGAGACAATGTTCGGAGGTGGCAAGAAAGGCAGAAAGGTATGAGGTGTTTGGAGGGTGGATCTTGTTAGAGTTGTGGGTCCATTGGACATTTGAGACGAAATTGTTTGGAGTTAGCTTGGGGTAGTCAGTGTTCTTTACAGCAGGGAGACGGTGATGGCTTTAAGGTCTTGGTTGGTGTTGCAGCGGTGTGGCCAAGGAATAATGGTTCTACGAGGAAGGGAGTTTGTCTGTTGGAGACCCGAGGCGGTGAGGTGATTACATGTAACTTTGCTAAGTAATCTTTGTCCTAGTTATCTTTGTTGGTTCCGGTTTGGATTCCCTTGTGTAGTGGGTAAGGTCTTATAGCTAGCAAGTTGGGGTAGTAGCCGGTGCTATTTTGAAAACAACTTTAGTGTGAAGAGGGTATTAGTGGAGTATTTTTGTAACCCCCTTAGCCCGGCCTAGACGGTTGACCCGAACTACGAAGATTATACAGGGAAAACCAAAGTCAACTCGAAAGTCAACCTTGATTAACGACCCTTTTTTTTCTTTTTAAACTTATCTAGATTCACATTAATCCTAGGCGTACTCTTGAGAAAAACATACTTGAAAAGCACAGCGATCGAAAAGCAATAAGGGACTCAATTGCACAATATACAAAAGTTAGGGAGCAAATTGTAAATTCTGGAAAGATGAAGGACTTAGCTGATTTTTAAATTACCAATATCAAATTAATAATATTACATGCTTCCCTGCCAAATTTCACCTCAATCGGACATCTCAAACTCAAGCAATTGCAAATACAAAATTCAGGGCTAAAACGTAAAGCTTGCAAACCTTAAACCATTCAAATCAGTGCCCAACGATCGTCTGTTTCGGAACGGGGGTTGACCGTTCCGAAATGCGGGTTTGTTTCGAGACTTGTATCGAAATAGGGCTTGGCAGTAGAAAAAGTGTTTCGGAACGACCCTATCCGTTTTAATACACGAAGGCCATTACATGCCCCCGTTTCAAAACGTTAGTGCCCGTTCCGATACGAACTGCCCAGAAAATGCAAAATTTGCTGGTTTAACATACATTTATCCACTCAAACACATCCTAATGACTTCCTAATCATACCAACAAGTCATCATACATAAAAGGCACATGTTTGCATCATCAAATCACATTCCTAGCATCAATTAGGAGAATCCACAAAACTATAGGCATGAATCCTAATAACCAAAGCAAACAACCTTCAAAGCATCAAAACAAGCACCAAAATTGCCATTTACAAATCCAAAACATTTACCGCGTCATGCCACAGCTAGGGAGTCCAAATCATCTCCCAAATCACATCCTAGGTTCCCATTGCCAAATATCAAAAACTAATAACGTTGTGAAAAAGTCACCATACATGAGCTTAGCTTTCTCTTGGATTCTTAGCCTCCTTGTTGCCCTCAAACACCTCAATTATCTGCATTATTGGTTCAAGCAAGAGAGCGTAAGCACAAATGCTTAGTGAGGCATGCTCTAAAGAAACGACACAATAATGCATTTCATAAAACACTTTTCACAAAGCCTTTTAACACACATCATCATCATTCATGCAACATTGCATTCACAACAAGCATCTCATGCTTCAATATCATTAACATGTCATATTGGCTTCCAAGTGATAAACCATAACCATTTACAACAAAAACACAATCGGATACGCAGATTACAAGCGTTGTCCCATACGCTTCATACACACTACCGAACACACAAGGTGGAGTTTACCAGTACAATCACAACCCCTCAACACCCGTGATGGAGTTTAACGGTACAATAACAACCCCTCCACATCACTCATCGGTAGTTGTATAATATCACTAACGAGAACAAGGAACACACAACACAAGATTCACATATGGACTTTTAACCACTATTGTGATCTTAACCATCTCATTAATGTACTTGGATGGAGTTTACGGTACAATCACAACCCCTCAACATCCAAGGTGACTTTATTCACGGTGCACCCAATCCTATAGCCGGCTAACTATATCCGATTCAAGTACTTTAAAACCAACACATCACTTGCCAATATACATCAATTATCATCAATAATCCACTGTTTTGAAGCATCTAAATCAAAGCCATTTACATCATGCATCACTATGCATCAATCCACATTTTAACAAATCAAACCAAGGATCTCTTACCTTGAGCATCCTTCAACAAATGGCTTACATAACCAGCATTAACCATGCTAAACATGCTTTCAAAAATAGAATTTAAACATGCAATTATCAACAAATGCATCGAACCAATCCATGGCTCATCCAAGAGAGTTTTTCCGAAAACTTACTCTTGAGTTTAGTTAAGTTGATTAGACTTAAACTAAGCTCCCAAACCTTCAAACATTTGATACAAAGCTGGAAATCCAACTCCACTCACCAATTCCGTTTCGCAAGCTTGCCGAAACGTCGTTCAAGCCTCCGGATCAAAACCACAAGGATCCGAAGATGTCTCCCCTGTTTTAAACACATCAAAGCAGAGGATTAATGCATCATCATGCATTAAAATCTTCAGCTATTACCCTAAACTCACTGCTCTCACCAAAACCAACATTTCGGCTACCAAACACAACCGAAATCACCTCCACACTCTTCCACAACATTACCCAGCCAAGATCCAACACTTCTAAACATTCTTAGACATCAATTAACATCCAAAAGGAACCTAAACTCGTCCTTATACCTCCAGCTATAACAGAACACCAAGATCACCCCAAAAACCACCATTTTCACAAGCAAAAATTTAGGAAAATCAACCTATTTGGGATTGCATTGATTAAACCTCAATTACACATCATTAAACATACAAAATACATTAAATAGCCATCTCAAAATAGAGCCCAAACAATCACCACGAATTTCTTCAAGATTCAATCCAAATCTTGAGTTTTAAGCTAAAATCAAGATCACAACATTAAAACCTTTTATAAAACTTAATTTAAGGATTGAGAACTTGGGAATTTCAGTAAAGAACTGAGTATTTAGAGGAGAAGAACATCCTTACATCTATTTGTAGATTTCTCCTTGATTAGAGCCAAAATCCTTGAAAATTCAATAAGCAAAACAAGAGGATTTGATGTAGGAAGGACTAGGAATCAATTGATGATTGAAACCTCATCATTTAGGGTGAAAATCAGTAGAAATATTGCTGTAGAAATGTGTTTGGCTGAGGGAATTTTGAGAGAAAATGAGATGAGAAAGTTTTTAAGAAAGTTAGTTATGAAAAGCTAAAATATGGTTTCCCTCTTTTCCTTTAATTAATTAAACATTAAATGAATCATTAAAATCTAAGAAAAATATGGAGAAATCCTTTCTTGGGTAAATTAGCTCCTTAAAGATTCAAAGTTTCAATCCTTACAAAACAGTCACCACTGAACTTTTTAAAAATTACATTTTAGTCACTATTTCGAAATGTCACCCTTCCAAACCTTATTTTGTAAAATTGATTTCACCACTCTCTTATATATATTAAAAGAGGATTTTTAGATATTTTTCCATATTTTTAAAGCATCCCGAACTAGGCTTTCCCTAAAACCACCTTTTATATTCGAACCAAAAATCAGACCGGTCCGGTTCAGACCTTAAACTTCCAAGCCCAAAATTGGGGTGTTACAATTTTTTGGTTAGCGGATTGTTAAATGGTAGAGCTGGACCAGTTAGAAGTGAGGTAAGAGGTTGTTCTTATACGGATTCTGAGGATGTTATTGGTAAGTGTGGACTGACATACATGCACAGTTAAAACCATTTGTTATATATTATATATATATGTATGTTGGTACATGCATACATGCGACATGACATTAGAGGTTTTGCATACATGTACACAGGCATTGATAGGGCATATTGGTGACCATACATACGAACGTTCACACTTACTAATGGCTAGTTGGGTCCGTTAGTGTTGTGGTAGGGTTAGGTTAGATGGTGGGTTTTAAGTGTTGTTTTGGTGCTAGGAGTAGTGGAAGGTAGTAAGCGAGTTGTCAGTAATAGTGAGTGCGATCTAGCATGTTGGCAGAAGGAAAGTGTCTTGGTGCTTAAAGAGTTTAGCGGAGTGGTGGTGAGGAGATTACCGGTTGAAGTTAGAATCGGTCGAGGTGGTTGTGAATAGCTAATAGGTGTGGTAGTTTCTTTGTGTTAAATGATGTTGTAGGTTAGTGGATGTGTTTCCGGAATGCTGAGGCGTCTTGGCGTTGATGTTTGCAATAGGAGGGTTGTTTATGTCGGTGATGGTTCGTAGCAATCTCCGAGGAGTTGAGAGGAGGTTGTGTTGAGAGCTATAGATAAGGTTTGGCTTGGGAGGAGTAGAGGTTTTGTAATCTTAATATGTTTGTATGAAATGGGTGGTATCCAGTTAAGGTTAGTGTTATGGTCAAAGCTTGGTATGGAAAGGCAATGTAAGTTCAAGGGCCATTGTTGGTTGGCCGGGTTCTTGAGAGAAGTGGTTTGTTAGTTGAGTATAAGTGAATCTTTCTTAAGTCAGTTGGGGTAAGTGGAACAGCTGGTGGAGTTAAGGTTGTAGTCTTGTGGCATGGGTTTCGAATGTTGTGTGAGTAGTTTTGGTGAGTTGTTATGGTGGTGACAATGGCAGATGTGAGGGAATGTTATCAATACATTGAGAAGTTTGAGTAAGCAGTTGATGCATAAGAAATTTTTGCTTGTTGTGGTAATCTTTGAAAGGAGTTGATGTCACATTGAGCAGTTTTGCAAGGGGTTTTGGAAGCAGTGAAGATTGTGGGTCACATTGTGGTTGGAACTGGATGGGTTGGTGTCACTGTGTGTGTGGGTTTTGTTGAGGGAGTTATGAGATAAGGTGGAGTATGTTGTAAAGATTTGAAGGTTCTTCAGGTTGTTGGGGCTATGCACAGTTCGAAAGTGTGAAAGGTTAAGCTGAGGTTAACATTTGAGTGTTCTGGAAGTCTTGAACCGTAAGTAGTGGTGTTGGGTTTGTGTATAGTGGAGGTTTGATTTGTGGAGGAGTTGATTTTTTGTGGTGTTTTGGGTTGAGGATGTTCGGTGGTGGTTAAGTCTCATGTGTTACATTGTGTGTTGCTTTGGGAAGTTTGGTATCATGCTCTTTTCGCATGTTGAAATTTCGAGGACGAAATTTCCTAAGATGGGGAGAGTTGTAACACCCCAAATTTGGACTGGGAAGTTTAGGGTCTGAACTGGATCGGTCTAGAAGAGGTTCGAATATAAAGGGAGTTTTAAGGAACACCTAGTTCGGGATACTTTAAAAATATAGAAAATATCTAAAAATCCTCATTTAATATATAAAAGAGAATGGTGAAATCAATTTTACAAAATGAAGTTTGGAAATGTTACATTTCGGTGTACTGACCAAATTGCAGTTTTTGCAAAGGTGAAATGGTGACTGTTTTGTAAAGGATTGAAACTTTGAATCTTTAAGGAGCTAATTTACCCAAAATGTTTTCTCCAATTTTTTCCTTAATTTGGGTAATTTTATTAATGTTTTAATAAAAGGAACTGAGGATTAATTAAATGAGAAACTAACATTGACTATTCATAACTACTTTTCACAAATTTTCCCTCTCTTTATTTTCTCTCAAATTCCTCTCAACCAAACACATTTTTTTCCAGCAAATTTAGTTTGATTTTACACTTCATTTGATGAGATTTCAATTCCTCTTTGATTCTTAATCAATCCCTCATCAAATTCCCTTGATTTCTACATTGAATTTTCAAGGAAACTTGCCCAAATCAAGGAGAAATCATCGTTTAGAGGTAAGCTTGTTCTTCTCCTCTAAATACTCCGTTCTTTACTGAAATTCCCAAGTTGTTAATCCTTTAGTAAAGTTTTATGAATGGTGTTAGTTTTGGAAACAAGATTTTGGCTTAAAACTCAAGATTTTGGAAGAGATCTTGGAGATTTTCTTGGATCTTGGTTAGGCTCTATTTTGAGGTTGTTTTCTAATGTATTTTGGATGTTAATTGATGTTACAAATGAGGTTTTATCAATCAAATCCCGAATAGGTTTGTTTTCCTAAGTTTTGCTTGCTAGAATGGTGGTTTTTGGGGTGGTTTTGGTGATCTGATGTTGCTGGAGGTATAAGGTCATGTTTATGTTGCTTTTTGATGGTTATAAAAGGTTAGAATTGTTAGATCTTTGTTGGGCTTTGTTTTGGGAGAGTTTGGAGGTGATTTCGGTTGTTTTTGGTAGCCGAAATGAGGTTTTTGGGTAGAGCAGCGAGTTGGGTTGTGTTGCTGGTGATTTTAATGCATGGTGATGCTTTAATCCTCTGTTGTTATGTGTTTAAAATAGGGGAGAATGATCTGGAGGCAATAGAGGTGGCGTTGGAAGTTTCAGATGCTTGGAAGGCTTGTCGGCTCGCATAGTTTTGTGTATCGGTGAGTGAGATAATGTTTTCCAACTTTGTAATGGTTTGAAAAGAGGTTTGGGAACTTAAATTTATGCTTGAAACGCCGGTTAAGGTTCGGAAGTAAGTAAAGTGGAATTCTCTCTCAATTATGCTATTATTGTTTTGAAAACTATCAAAATGGGATTTGATGTGTTTGATTTGACAATGTGGTTTAATTTGTTGTTTGAGCGTGGTTTTAAAGCATGTTTTAGCATGATTAATGCTGGTTTTTGAAAGTCATGTATTGAAGGATGTTCAAGGTAGGAGATCCTTGGTTTGATATGTTATTAATTTGGTTATGATGCATGGAGATGCATGAGGATAAGTTGCTTTGATTAATGCTTAAAACAGTGAAGTGGTGATGGTATTTGATGTATTTTGGCAAGTGATAAAATGGTTTTTAAGTACTTGAATCGGATATAGTTAGCCGGCTATAGGATTGGGTGCACCGTAAGTAAAGTCGCCTTGGATGTTGAGGGTTGTGATTGTACCATAAACTCCATCCAAGAACCCTAGCGATTGAGGAAATTGGTGTCACCACGATGGAGGATGACTCTTGTGGGTGGACCTGGTTAAGCGTCACAACGGTAGAGGATTACTCCCGTGTGTGAGCTTGGTTAAGATGATTACAGTGGTTGAGGTAACTCTCATGTGTAAGCCTTGTGGTGTGTCCTGGCTCTCGCTAGTGGGTTATACAACTACCGATGAGTGATGTTGAGGGGTTGTGATTGTACCGTTAAACTCCATCACGGGTGTTGAGGGGTCGTGATTGTACCGATAAACTCCACCTTGTTAAGCCGGTGGTGTGTATGCAGCGTGTGGGGCAACGCTTGTAATCCGCGTATCCGATTGTGTCTTGTGTAGAAATGGTTTGTGAACTATCACTTGAAAGCCAATATAATGTATTTGAAAGTAATGAAACGAGAGATGCTTGAAAATGATGCAAGGTTGCATGGGAAATATGTAAATGATACAAGAATGCAAGTGATACTTGTTAAGCATGAGCAAACGTATATCTTCTATTGTGAATGGTGCATACGTGCATAGAATCTCATAAGTGCATTCAAGTCTTGTGAAGGCTTGTTTTAAAAAGACACGTAATGCAAATGTTGCTTTTGTTGTTCATGTGTTCTGCATTTGTTGTTTGCATGAGATAGATAGAAGGGACATTTGGTTTTTAAAAGGCATTTTTCTTTGAAATGATCATTAAGCATGAGAAAAGTAAGGTGTGAAGTGGAAGTGATTTCCAAGGAAATTGAGTTAAACTTTGCATTAAGTGTTCATGCATGGAAAGGTTTAAATGATACTATTTGCAAGAAAGTTGTTTGGGGTGAGTTGTTTAGCATTTCAAAGTTAAAGGTTGGTTTTCATGTTGAGCAATGCATTATTTAAAGCAATGTTGTTTCAAAGGAGGTTTTCAAACAATGCTTTGGTTTATTGAATTGTATCTACATTTCAAGAAGGTTTAATGATTCGCTGCATTGGTGGTGTTTTGGTTTTGAGCATTCCTCACTAAGCATTATGTGCTTACGCTCCTTTTTGTTCATCAATGCAGATATTTGAACTCGGGATAGTAAGAAGCAGGGGATTCAAGAAGAGCTCCACTTGAGAAGTATGTCTTGGTTTATAGCTATAGATAACAAAGGCAATGGGGGGAGAACCTTTTATGTTGTTGTGTAATGAGATTGTGTATGTTGACCATGTTCGGTTTATGGTTTGAACCTTATTGTTGATCGCTTTGCCATATTTGAATCTTCTTCTTCATAAGTTGATATGCTATTCTCTTTGATTAAAAGCAAGATCATGTGTTGGATATGATGAATGAGTAGGTGTTCCTAATGTTTGGTTTGTATCTAGTCTTTGATGTAATTTGTTAGTTATAATGCTTATCATGTTAATGATATGTTATGGAATGGTTTCAATTGTGTTTGATGGTGTTTTGAAGTGAAAAACCAGAATTTTATGCTGTTTATGGGCAGGGTGTATCGAAACACCCTTGGCTATTTCGAAACGGGTTCTTGAAATGGCTTGGGTGTTTCGGAACGGGTAGAAGTGTTTCGAAACACTTTTGCTACTGTAAGTGTCTGTTTCGGAACTGGCTTCGGAACATACCCACGTACCGAAATGGTCAACACCGTTTCGATACGGGCCTCCGACATCGGTGTTTCGATACGGTTGTCAGTGTATCGAAACATGTGACCGTTTGAACACAGTTTTGAATTGCTTGAAGTCTGCATGCTTTACATTTTAGTCTTGAAAGTTGTAATTGCAATTGCTTGAACTTGAGATGTCTTTTTAAGCTGAAATTTGGCAGAGAGGCTTGTTATATGATTAATTGAGGTTTGTTGAAACTAAAATCATGGAAGTCCTTTTATTTTCCAAAATTTACATTTTGGTCCCTAAAAGTGTATTTCTTGCAATTGAGCCCTTAAACGTTTCGGATCGCTGTGCTTTTCTCTTCCAAGGTTCTTTGGCTTTCACATAGGTTTAATGTGCATCTAGAGAAGTTTAAAAAGAAAAAAAGGGTCGTTAATCAAGGTTAACTTTTGGGTTGACTTTGGTTTTCCCCGTGTGATCTTCGTAGTTCGGGTGTAGCGTCTAGCCCGGGCTAAGGGGGTTACAAGTGATGAAATGGTTTTAAAGTACTTGAATCAGATATAGTTAGCCGGCTATAGGATTGGGTGCACCGTAAGTAAAGTTGCCTTTGATGTTGAGGGGTTGTGATTGTACCGTAAACTCCATCCAAGTACCCTAACGATTGAGGTAAGATCACAACGGTGGTTGTAAATTCCGTGTGTGGATCTTGTGTTATGTGTCCCTTACTCTCGTTAGTAGAATTATACAACTACCGATGAGTGGTGTTTAGGGGTTGAGAGTGTATCGTTATACTCCACCACGGGTGTCACATCAATGGAGGGATTGCTCTTGAGTGTGAACCTTGTGTAGTCCGATAGTGTGTATGAAGCGTGTGGGACAACGCTTGTAATCCGCGTATCCGATTGCGTTTTGTGTTGAAATGGTTATGAACTATCACTTGAAAGCCAATATATTGTATTTGAATGTAACGAAGCATGAGATGCTTGAAAAGGATGCAAGGTAGCATGAGAAAGAGATGTGCATGTGGTTTAAAAGCTTTGTTAAAAGTGTTTTCTAAAAATGCATTACTGTAATGGTTTTGTTTAGAGCATGCCTCACTAAGCATTTGTGCATACGCTCTCTCTTACCAATAATGCAGATAATTGAGGTGCTTTGGGCATCAAGGAAGCTAAGTTCATCCAAGGAAATCCAAGCTCACGTATGGTGAAGTTTTCATACACTATTAGTTTTGATAAATTGGCAATGGGAACCTAAGATTTGTTTTGGGAGATGTGTTGAACCTATGGTTGTGGCATGTTTGCCTTTGTTGGTTTGAATTGTAAATGGCCTTTAAATGCTTGATTTGAAGTTGTTTGCCCTTTTGGTTTTGATAATAGGAAGCATGCCTCTAGTCTTGTGAAATTTCATGTTTGTTGATATGAATGTGTTAGGGTGTCCTAAACATGTACCATTTAAGTATGTTGACTTGTTGACATGATTAGGGAGTCATTAGATGGTGTTTGGATGGGTTTATGCATGAAAAACAAGACTTTGCTGCAGTTTCTGGGCAAACCGTATCGAAACACCCTCTGGCGTTTCGAAACGGGGGCCTGTAATGGCCTTCGTGTTTCGAAACGATTGGGGTTGTTTCGATACGTTTTGGCTACTGGAGAGCCGTGTTTCAGAACCAGTATCGAAACTGAAGAGTGATGCCCCACGTTTCGATACTGATTGTAAGTGTTTCGAAACAGGTGACAGTTGGGCACTGCTTTGAATGGTGCTGAAGTTTGCAAGCTTTACATTTTAGTCCTGAAAGTTGAGTTTGCAATTGTATGAGTTTGAGATGTCCAATTAAGGTGAAATTTGACAGGGAAGCATGTAACACGACTAATTTCATATTGGTAACATATAAATCAGTAAAGACCCTCTAATTTACAGAATTTACATTTTGGTCCCTATTCTGGTAATAAGTGCAATTGAGTCCATGTTTGTTATCCGACCGATGTGCCTTTCTCAAATAAGTTTTATGGGAACTCACTTAGGGTTAATGTGCATCTAGAAAAGATTAAAAAAAGGTTGTGAATCAAGGTTGACTTTGGTTTTCCCCGTGTAATCTTCGTAGTTCGGGTCAACCGTCTAGGCCGGGCTAAGGGGGTTACAACCTTTTACCATCACTTGCCAATATAATCACCAATCAACATTATTTCACTATTTTACAAGCATAAACCACAATGCCACTTTCACAAGCATTAACATGCTTAAAACCAATTGCATAAATCATATAAACTCAAGGATCACTTACCATGTGCATCCTTAACAAAATGGCATTTAAAACCAACAACATCATTGCCCAAAACATACTTTTTAACAGTAATCAAAACACATTTAATCCAAGTGCATTTTAAACCAAAACATAGCACAAACCAAGAGAGACTCTCGTTTTACTTACTCTTGAGCTTATCTAAGTGTTTCAAACTTACACTAAGCTCCCAAAACCACGCTCAAAGCATTTCAAAGGTGGAAAATCGTTTTCCACTCACCAATATGTGAAACTTTGCTTGTCAACGCGAAGATCACTCATCTGAAGCTTCCAGAATCTCTTCGCTAGCTTCCAGATCAATACCCCCTGGTTTTAGAGCATCAAAACAGAGATCCAATGCATTAAAATGCATTCCAACACCAGCAACTAAATACAAACTCGTTGCCCAGCAAAACCACATCAATATACCCATCTGAAACAACCGAAAACTCATTTGATTGCCTCCTAAACAAAGCACAGCCAACAATCATCACTTCCAACCATTAATATTCGTCAAAACACATCTAAAAACAACCTAAACCCATCCTTATACCTCCAGCAATGATATAACCATCAAAACACTTCAAAAACTCAACTAAAACTATCATAAAACTCAAGGATCTCAAGTATTTCGAGATCTATATCATTGAAACTCTTTTTCAAATCATCCCCAAAATTCAATTAGAATCCATCTAAAATAGAATTCATTAACAACACTTCGAAAATCAAGAATTAAACCTTAGTTTTGGATGATTTTGATCTTAAATCAAAACTATAATCAAAACTCAGTTAGAAACAACAATTGAGAAGCAATAATTCTTGGAATTTCAATAAAGAACCTTGATTAGAGGTTGAGAATGGGATTTACCTCTAATCCTTGCTTTCCTCAATGATTGACAAGTTTTTGCTTCACAAATCTTGAAGAAATTGAAGAGGATTCTTTAAAATGGTTATGAGATCAAATTGAGAGTGTTTGGGAGAAAAGTCTTTTAGAAAGTGTTTTTTGCTGAAATGAGGATTGAAAAGTTAGTTACGTAAAATGAAACTTCTCAATTTACTATTTATTAATTAAATAAAATAAAATCCCTTTTTAATCAATTATTTTAAAATTCACTTAAATCACATGTCAAATTGAGGAAAGGCTAAATTGCACAAAAGCTCCCTAAAGATTCTAAGATTTTAACTCTCCTTTTGAAAATTGCATTTTTCTACAGTTTTAAAACTTTACATTTTGGTCACTACCCAAAATGTGCCACTTTCAAAACCCATTGTGTAAAATTGATTTGACCAACCTCTTAAACATGATTTTAGAAGTTTTTAGAAATTTTTGTCATATTTTTACCCTATCTTGAACCTTGATTTCCCCGAACCACTTAATATGATTCGAACCGTCTCTAACCGGTTCACTTAACCCGATCTGATGTCTAAAACAACTAGGCCCAAAATCGGGGCGTTACAGTCGGAAACTTTTATTGTACCTTAATGAAGGTGGCCGGCCCATCGAGCAATACGTGTGCGATTTCTGCAAGTACTGCAAGTAAAGCTCGAAATATATCAAGGTGGATGGGGATAAGTGTAGAATGTTTATTGATGGCTTGAATGACGAATTGAGTCCCATATTTGTGGCTCTCATGATTACAGATTTCCAAAATCTGGTTAATCGAGCCATTGCAACGGAAGCTAAGATGAAAGTTGTGGAAAGAAGAAAGAGTGGTAGTCACTAAGGAGACAAAAGATCCAAGAATGATGATGAGTCCCATTGGCAATCCAAGAAGCCCAATTACTATAAAGAAAGTTCCTCAACTCATACACATGCTCAGAAGAGCAATTTCATACCGGGACCTCAATTGGTATCCAAGCCCTCGACCACGATTATCTCTGTTAATAACACGAGGAATTCTGGAAGAGCTAACCAAGTCCCTACTTGCAAGTTTTGTCAAAAGCTCCATTCTGGACAATGTAGAACTCAATCCAATCTATGTTATCTTTGTGAAAGCTCGGATCATTATATCAAGGATTGCCCTAGAATCCTAACAAGCTTCCCAACTGAGCCCTGTTAAAATGTTTAAAATTGGGACTGCTTTACATGAAAACTACATTGTTTTAACTTGGAATTTGGATTGCTTGGTATATAGATTTTTATTAGGACTGTTTTGAATCAACTTCAATTGTTTAGGGACTTTTTAAAAACTGCTTTTGGATTGTATTATTAAACACAGAATTTGGGACTGTTTTATGATAAAAACTGCATTGTTTTATGGTGTGAAAACTACTTTGAAATTGTGAAAGGATAAGCCTAATTAAAGGACTGTTTTAAGACTTGTAGGGACTGTTTTATATATTTGACAAAAGCATTAAAATTGAGATTATTTTGGGAAGTTTAAAACTAGAAGAAACTGCCTTAACAAGCTTGATGATAAGATTGTTTTAATGAATGTAAATGTGCATACAATTGCTAGGTGACAAACATGTTTGAGCTAGATAGAATGGGCTTGTATTATTTGCGTTGTATTGCTTGAATTAGATGCTAGATTGAGTTGAATGTTTGAGTGCATTGCTTGATTTTAATCCCTCAAATTGAATGTATTGTTAGCACAAGGAGAGGAATTGGTTGAAGAGGATAAAGTTGATCAAGCTAAGGAGAAACAAAAAGGGATTTGGATCAAGGATCACCAATAGCTTAGCTTGGAGTATTATGAGTGTTGTTACTATGAAAATGATATGAAATGAACCTAATCTATGCTTGGCAATGTATAAGGGAAGAATGACTAAATGGAAACTAGTTGACTACGGTATGTGAAGAACTAATATTTTGATATAATAATTGAAAAATAGTTTTGGACAAAATTGAAAAGATTTCAAAAGTGTCTTTAAGTCCAAACAACTTGAAAATAAGTTAGTGGGTGTTTTAAATGGTTTTGGCAATGTTTAAAATGTTTTTACGTATCCAAACTAGGGTTTTTAAAGCAACCATTTCGAAACAGGGAGACATGTATCGAAACATTTTGAAACTACCAAAACTCGTACCGAAATAGGGCTTACCCATTTCGACACGGAGGGTTTTTGTTTCGAAACACCCATTTGGTGTTTCGATATGCCCAACAGTCAAAACCTCCCCAATGGTTATTTTCCCAATGGCTATTTAAATTGCATCTCAACTGTCACGCATTCTGAAACGGGGTTGCTACCGTTTCGATACGTATCAAGAGTGTTTCGAAACGGCCAGAGGCGTATCGAAACGGCTTGTTGCATCAGACTTCAACTATTAGTTCTGAAGAAGGCGTTTTGATACGGGGTCAATTGTTTCGAAACAAACGTCTGGAGAACATCATTTATGGTGGAAAATAAAGTCTTCTACGGCTCCAAAACAACCCCAACGGTCCTCAACGGCTATAAAATTAATTGGGAGTATAAAAGGGACCTCCAAGCATCAAGAGAAGACTAATGCTTCAATTGTCAACAACATAATGATCAAGAATTTTTCTTGGAGCTTAATTGTTCATTTTCTTGTATAGACAACACTAGTGAGCTAAACATTGTTATATTTGCTCAAGTGTTTAGGTTTTGGGTGAGAGATAAATAGTGCAAACAATTACCTATTAGAGGGATTTCAAGTTTGCTTTAGAATTTCTCTTGTAAAGAGGGTTTACTCAAGCTTTGGGTTAGAAAGCTTTGAGTGTATAAGGGTTGCCTTTAGCCTAGAAAAGGGGAAGAAATTCAAGAGTGATTTTGGTTGAAATCCTTAGTGGGAAGCTAAAGTAGTGGATGTAGGTGCTTGTTAGAAGGCCGAACCACTATAAATCCTTGTTTCTTATTGTCCAATTTTCACCTCCCACTAAAACACTCAAATATCCAACTTCTCCACACATGACGAGCTAGAACGGTTAAAGGAAATCGAGCACATAAAACCCAATAATATGCTTGATGTATAAAATGGTTGTGTAAATGAATCATGTGACTCTTGCTTAATCTACTATGATTTCTAATGATAATCCTTTCGTATGCTTCTCGATGTGCCTAGTATGATCATGCTTGATACTTGATGACATGAAACATGGATATATACTTGCTAATACTCGAATCATACATGATAATTGAGCTAAGGCTATAATAGTGTAACGCCCCGGTTTTGGGCTCGGAAGTTTTGGGTGTTGACCGGTTCGGTCAAAGTGCTGATCAAATATATAAGAGTGAATTTAGGAAAGCCTAGTTCGGGTTGCATTAAAAATATGGAAAAATGTTCTAAAATCATCTTTTAATATATATAAGTGAACTGTGAAATCAATTTTGGAAAATGAGGTTCGGAAGGTTGACATTTTGGCTAGTGACAAAAATGTAATTTTTGAAAGTTGCGGGACAGTTTTATAAAGGATTGAAACTTTGAATCTTTAAGGAGCTATTATTCCAAAAAGGATTTCTCCAGATTTTTCTAAGATATTTTAAGGCTCAATTCTGATTTTTAAAGATTAAGAAAGGGAGGGAAATCATTTTAACCAAATTTCCAACTAACTTTCCATTTTCTCTCAATTTCTCTTTTCCCTCATTTTCTCTCAACCCAAACAAAATTCTCCAGATTTCTTTCTCTGATTTTGACATCTAAATCTCTCATTTCAACTCTCATTTGATTCCTAATCATCTCATCAACAAAACCTCTCAATTTACAAGTTGTTTCATCAAGCTTTTTGGCTCTAAAATGGAGAAATTCAAGTTTGGAGGTAAGAACGTCCTTCTCCTCTAAACTATCAGTTCTTTACTGAAATTCCTAAGTTCTCAATCCTTGATTTATGTTTTATTAATGGCTTTTCAATTGAGATCTTGATTTTTGGCTAAAATGCAAGATTTGGTGATTTTGGTGAAATTTTCGTGTGATCTGTTTAAGCAGGGTTTTGAGATGTTAAAATGATGAAATGAATGCTAAATTGATTAGAAGTTGAGGTTTAATCAATGCAATCCCGGATAGGTTGAATTTCCTAAGTTTGGCTTGAGTTTTTGGGTGTTTTTGGAGTGTTTTTGGTGATCTGTTATACCTGGAGGTATAAGGACGTGGTTGTGATCATTTTGCATGTTAATTGATGTATAAAAATGGTTAGAAGTGATGGATCTTGGCTGGGTTAAGTTTTGGAAGTGTTTGGAGGTGATTTCGGTTGTGTTTGGTAGCCAAATTGTTAGATTTGTGATGAGCAGCGAGTTGTGTTGTTGTTGCTGGTGTTTTAATGCATAAGGATGCATTAATGTTCTGTTTTTGTGTGCTTGAAACAGGTGAGTTTGATCCGTGAGCTTTGGAGGTGTTTGCGGAAGGTTTCGGAAGCTTGGAAGGCTTGTTGGCTAGTCTTGTTTGGTTATCGGTGAGTGAAGTTGGGATTTCAGCTTTTAAACCAAGGTTTGAAGGTTTTTGGGAGCTTAGTTTAAGTCTAAACAACTTTGCTAAGCTCAAGAGTAAGTGAATGGGTTTTTGCTCTTGAATTGTGTGTGATTTGGTTTTAAAAGCAAATGTGGTTGATGATTGAAATGCATGTGTTTTGCATGGTTTAATTCTGTTTTGTAAGCATGTTTTAGCATGGTTTAATGCTGGTTTTGAAAGTCATTTGAGAAGGATGCTCAAGGTAAGGGATCCTTGGTTTTGTATATGGTAAATGTGGTTTTGATGCATAGTGTTGCATGTTGATCAATGGCTTTGTATGATGCTTTTAAACATTGAATTAATGATGATAAATGTTACCTTTTGCATATTGGTTATGCATGTGAATCATTGGATTAATGAGGTAAAGGTTTTGCATATTGGTTATGCATGTGAATCATTGAGCTAATGTTGTGATGGCTTTGCATTATGTTATGCATGTGGAACATTGGATATTATGGTAAGATGGTTATATTGGCAAGTGATGTGAATGGTTCTTGGTTCGTTGATCGGATATAGTTAGCCGGCTATAGGATTGGGTGCACCGTGAATTAAGTCGCCTTGAAGGCGGAGTGGTCAAGTGTGGACCGGATAAGCTCCCCTCAAGTATTCCTAACGAGATGAGGTCATAGTGGAGGTTGTTGCCCACGGGAGGACCTCGGTTGCTTAAGGTCATAGTGGAGGTTGTTGCCCACGGGAGGACCTTGGTTGAGCAAAGGTTATATGGTGGTTAAAAGTCCATATGTGAGAACCTTGTGCTTGTTGAGATCACAATGGCAGTGGTTAAGTCCATGTGTGGATCTTGTGTGTGATGTCCCGGATCTCGTTAGATGATGTTCTACAACTACCAATCGGTTATGCAAAGGTTGTATGGTGGTTAAAAGTCCATACGGGAGAACCTTGTGCATGTCAAGGTTGTATGGCGGTTGAAAGTCCATACATGGGAACCTTGAGGAAAAGCTAAGGTTGTATGGTGTTTAAAAGTCCATACATGGGAACCTTAGGATGTTGAGGTCAAATGGAGGTTGTTGCCCATTTGGGAGACCTTGGATTAGGTAGGGTGTAGGGAGCGTAGGGACAACGCTCGGAATCCGCGTATCTGATCGGGTTGATAAGTTGAAAAGTGAATGTGGTTGATCACTTGAGAGCCAATGTAATGTTCTTGATCATAGTGAAGCATGAGATGCTTGAATTGATGCATAGTTGCATGTGAAGCATGAGATGCTTGAATTGATGCATGGTTGCATGTGAAGCATGAGATGCTTCAATTGATGCATGTTTGCATGTGGAGCATGAGATGCTTGAAAAGATGCATTGTTGCATAAAAAGTGTATGATGCTAGTGAATGCATGTTTACTTGTAGGTTGAACAAGTGATGGTAATCATTTGGTAAATGATGCATGTGAGCATGAAATATCTATGTTGCATTGGAGTCTTGTAAGACTTGTTTTTAAAGGCATGTGAAGTTGTTGTTATGGTTTTTATGTTGCCTTGATTAAATGCATGTGATGGACTATTTGAGCTAAGGTTTTGAAAGGTTTCTTGCTTGATATGATTTTCAAGTTTAAGAAAGGTATGTTGTGAAATGAAAGTGTTTTTCAATGGTTTTGTTTAAGCTTGGCATATGGTCTTTATGCATGTTTTGAGTTTGATGTTGAAAAGGGTTTTCAAACATGGCTTTGGTAATCGAATCGGGTTTGTTTTAAAGTGTTTTAAAGACCCGCTGCATTGATGGTGTTTTGGTTTTGAGCATTCCTCACTAAGCATTATGTGCTTACGCTCCTTTTTGTCCATCAATGCAGATTCTTGAAGTTTGGGCAGCAAGGAGCAAGGGATTCAAGGTGGACTCCAATGGAGATGTATGTCTCGGTGAATAGCTATAGTTAATAAGGGCAATGGGGTAGAATCTCTCGGGTTTTTGTGAATGTGATCGTATATGTTGGTTTATGAATGTTTAAATGTTGTTGCTATGTTGTTGGAATATGAATTAGCTTAAATGAGTTTGGTTTGGAAGGTTTGAGCATAAATGGTTAGCTTGTGTAGGAAGCATGCCATTGAAGTTGGGGCTTTTCATATGTGTTGGTTATATGTTGAATTGTTGATGCATTTATGGTCCCTGCATGTTGACTGATTATGTGGAATGATTTGGTGTTGTTAATTTGAAGTTTGAAGCATGTTTGATGTTGTTTTTGAGTCGATTTCAGGCAGGGGTATCGATACTCGGGCTTGCGTATCGATACGCCTGAGCCAAATATGCACATTTCTGCCCAGGCGTATCGGTACGGTTGTGTGGGTATCGATACCGTATGAAGGCCGTATCGGAACGGGGGATTCCGTATCGATACCATCGTCGGAGTTTGGTTACTGCCTTCCCCGCGTATCGATACGACTCCAGGCGTATCGATACGTGTTCTGTTATTTCGGTTAAAAGTATCTTCATATGTTTCGAAATGTTTGCATTTTGGTCCTGAATCTTGTTTGTGCAATTGTATGAGTTCGGGATGTCCGTTTGAGCTGAAATTTGGCAGAGAAGCATGAAACATGATTAATTTTAAGTTGGTAACTTAAAATCTGGTTAAGTCCTTAAAGTTTTCAGAAATTACAATTTGGTCCCTAAAGTTGTAATTTGTTCAATTGGGTCCCTGTTTGATCTCTGATGTTTGTGATCTTTGAGCATGGTGTTTGTGTGATCACATCTAAGGTTAATGTGCATCTAGAAAAGATTAAAAAGAAAAAAAAGGGGTCGTTAATCAAGGTTGACTTTTGGGTTGACTTTGGTTTTCCCCGTGTAATCTTCGTAGTTCGGGTCAACCGTCCAGACCGGGCTACGGGGGTTACATTTGGTGGTATCAGAGCTGAGTTGCGAAGGTTGGGGGAAAACGGTAAGTTGTTGTGATGTGTGTTTGATGTTTACCTTGTTGTGTGGTTGAAAGTTGCTTGAAACATGTGTTTCTGAGTATGCTGTTGATGTTTCTGAGCATGTTGCTGATGCATTCAAGCATGTTTTGTGGTTATGAATCTTGGTTGAGTTTATGTGGATATGTGCTGATGCTATGAGCTGATGTTATGCATGGTGAATGTGTTTTGAGCATGTTATGTTGCTAATGTGCTGGTGCATTTGGATGCTCTTTGATGTAAGCATGATCAAGGTATGTTGTTGATATGCTTGATGTTGTGATATCCATGTTGTGTTGACTGTTAAGTCATGTAAAGGGGAGGATTCGGGATACCCATTGCCTTATTAATATAGCTATTGTGTTATTTTGGAGTTGGAGTTTGAATCCTTGCTTAATGCTGGTCTAACTGGTTTGTTTGCTTGTTGTGATTGTATGTATGTTGTTGTTAGTGGTATGGCAAAGTTGATGAAAGAATGGCGGTTGAGTGAGATGGTTGCTGCCTTGGGGCAGGTTGTTAAGGCAAAGAATTCACCCTTTTGTAAAGGTGTTTTGTCTCAGTCTTCTGTGCCTGGAGTTGAGATGGTAAGGCAAGGGAAAGAAGCTGGTTCTGAGATGAAAAGTTCATCATCTGTTGTTCAGGAGGTGTTGGGAACATCTCAGGCTGTGGTAGAGGTAAAGTCACTGGATGTGCTGGCTAGATGTGAGGGTTTGCCGAAGCAGCGTTTGCTTGATTTGGGTGCTGTGGAATATCATGGTTCTTCCCCGGAGATGTTTGAGGCCTGATTGGCCAATGTGGTTCTGATTTTGGATCAGGAAGGCTGTGAGTATGCCTGTAAGCTGGGGAGTGTTGTTTCTTTGATGTTAGAGGATGCTTGTGCATGGTGGACATCTGTGGCGGTGGAGTCACATGTCCTTGATATCGATTGGGATTTCTTTGTGTCGGCCTTCTATGAAAGGTATCTTGGAAGGGAATTTCCAAGGGTTAAGCAAGGCGCGGGTAGTGTTGTTGTGGGGCAAGTGTTGCTTGGGCAAGGAGTGGAAGTTCAGCCACCGGTATGTGACCGATGTGAGAGGCAGCATGTTGGAAATTGTTGGGGCGCAGGTGTTTGCTGGAATTGTGGTTCTAAGTTGCATGTTAAGCGTGATTGTCCTCATGGAGTGAAGTCAGCTTTGGTGTTAGCCAAAGGATCTTTGAAAGGTCGTGGGCACGGCCGGGGCAAGGTTCAGAGGTGGCAGAACAAGCAGAAGGTTGTGAAGAGTTTGGGAGATGGAGTTTGCTGGAAATGTGGGTCTGCTGGACACATAAGGCGTGATTGTTTGATGTTGGCTCGGAATAGCCAAGGTTCTTTACCGCAAGGAGTTGATGTTGACCCTGGTGTGTTAGCTAGTGTTGCAATGGTGCGACAGGAGGGTGATGGTTCCGCAAGGAAGAGAGCTCGTCTGATGAAGCTTCAGGGTGGTGTTGTGTTTTCAGGTAACCTTGTTAAGTGATCTTTGCTTTAGTTGCCTTAGTTTGGTTTCTGTTGGTTTTTCCTTGCGTGGTAAGTTTAGTCTTGCTGCTAGTATGTTTGGGGTAGTGGTAGTTGTGGTTTGGTAATATCTTGGGTGTGAAGAAGGCTTTAGTGAGTATCTTGTGGGTAATGGTTGTTGGTATGATGGAGTTAGATAAGTTAAAGGTGAGCTAGGAGGTTGTTCTTAGACAGATTTTGAGGATGTTATTGGAGGGTGTGAACTGGCATTCAATCACAGTTAAAATCATTGTTATATGCTATATTATATATGTTGGTCCATGCATACATGTGGCATGACACTAGAGGTTTTGCATACATGTACATCAGGCATTGATAGGGCATGTAGGTGATCATGCATACGATGTTCACGCTCGCTAATAACTAATCGAATCTGTTAGTGTTGTGGTTGGATTAGGTGGGATGATGGGTTTTTAGAGGTTGTTTGGTGCTGAGTGAGAGCTAGAAGTGTTGGAGTTTGGTAAATTAGTTGCTAGTGATAGTGAGAGTGGAATAGCCTGTTGGTATAAGGGTAGTGTTTGATACTCTAAGAGTTTAGTGGTTTGGTGGTGAAGGGTATCGGTTGAGGTTAGTATCGGTTAAGTGGTTAGTTTAGCTAAAAGGAAGTGGTAGTTCCTTGGTGCTAAGTGATGTTGCAGCTTAGTGGTTGTGTTCCCAAGTGCTGAGGTTGTTTAGCTTTTAAGTTGTTGTGAAAGGGTTGTGTTGGTTCTTAGCAATCTTTGAGGAGTTCAGAAGCTGTTATGTGTGTTTTGGGTAAGTAATGTTCTGGTAATGCAAGTGTTCTGGTTGAAGTTTGTAGTGAAAGGGCTGTGAAAGATCGAAGGTTTTCGTTGGTTGTTTGGGTTCTTGTGAGAAGTGGTTGGCTGGTGGTGGTTAAGAAAGTTCCGTTGAAGTCAGTTGGTGGTGTTTGGAACGGCTGACGGTTTCAAGTTGGGGTTGTGATGTAATTTTTGGTATTTGGGTGAATAGTTCTGGTGAGCTGTTATGGTAATGTTTTTAGCGGATGTGAAGGATTGTCAGCTTCGTTGAAGAGTTTGGGTAAACAGTTGATGTTTAAGGATTTTTGCTCGTTGGGAAAATCTTTGGAAGAGATTTGGGAGTTTGCAAGAGTTTTAGAGGTTGAGGGGTTTGCCTAGTGGCTGAGTTGGTTTGGTGGTTGTCTTTGTGTAGACAAGTCTTGGGAGTTGTGTGTTACAGTGTTGTCTGCTGTAAGAGCTGAAGTTCTTCAGGTTGATGTTGGGATTGTGTGCAGTTCGGTTATGTGGAAGGTTAAGTCGTGGTTACCTTTGAGAGTTTGGATTTGTGAACAGTGTATGGTGAAGGTTTTGTGTAGAGTGTGATCAGTGGTGTTTGAGGCTGCTGTCATGTGTGTTGCTTTGAGAAGGTTTTGTTTCTCTTTTCGCCGGTTGAAATTTCGAGGACGAAATTTCCTAAGGGGGGGAGAGTTGTAACGCCCCGGTTTTGGGCTCGGAAGTTTTGGGTGTTGACCGGTTCGGTCAAAGTGCTGATCGAATATATAAGAGTGAATTTAGGAAAGCCTAGTTCGGGTTGCATTAAAAATATGGAAAAATGTTCTAAAATCATCTTTTAATATATATAAGTGAACTGTGAAATCAATTTTGGAAAATGAGGTTCGGAAGGTTGACATTTTGGCTAGTGACCAAAATGTAATTTTTGAAAGTTGCGGGACAGTTTTATAAAGGATTGAAACTTTGAATCTTTAAGGAGCTATTATTCCAAAAAGGATTTCTCCAGATTTTTCTAAGATATTTTAAGGCTCAATTCTGATTTTTAAAGATTAAGAAAGGGAGGGAAATCATTTTAACCAAATTTCCAACTAACTTTCCATTTTCTCTCAATTTCTCTTTTCTCTCATTTTCTCTCAACCCAAACAAAATTCTCCAGATTTCTTTCTCTGATTTTGACATCTAAATCTCTCATTTCAACTCTCATTTGATTCCTAATCATCTCATCAACAAAACCTCTCAATTTACAAGTTGTTTCATCAAGCTTTTTGGCTCTAAAATGGAGAAATTCAAGTTTGGAGGTAAGAACGTCCTTCTCCTCTAAACTATCAGTTCTTTACTGAAATTCCTAAGTTCTCAATCCTTGATTTATGTTTTATTAATGGCTTTTCAATTGAGATCTTGATTTTTGGCTAAAATGCAAGATTTGGTGATTTTGGTGAAATTTTCGTGTGATCTGTTTAAGCAGGGTTTTGAGATGTTAAAATGATGAAATGAATGCTAAATTGATTAGAAGTTGAGGTTTAATCAATGCAATCCCGGATAGGTTGAATTTCCTAAGTTTGGCTTGAGTTTTTGGGTGTTTTTGGAGTGTTTTTGGTGATTTGTTATACCTGGAGGTATAAGGACGTGGTTGTGATCATTTTGCATGTTAATTGATGTATAAAAATGGTTAGAAGTGATGGATCTTGGCTGGGTTAAGTTTTGGAAGTGTTTGGAGGTGATTTCGGTTGTGTTTGGTAGCCAAATTGTTAGATTTGTGATGAGCAGCGAGTTGTGTTGTTGTTGCTGGTGTTTTAATGCATAAGGATGCATTAATGTTCTGTTTTTGTGTGCTTGAAACAGGGGAGTTTGATCCGTGAGCTTTGGAGGTGTTTGCGGAAGGTTTCGGAAGCTTGGAAGGCTTGTTGGCTAGTCTTGTTTGGTTATCGGTGAGTGAAGTTGGGATTTCAGCTTTTAAACCAAGGTTTGAAGGTTTTTGGGAGCTTAGTTTAAGTCTAAACAACTTTGCTAAGCTCAAGAGTAAGTGAATGGGTTTTTGCTCTTGAATTGTGTGTGATTTGGTTTTAAAAGCAAATGTGGTTGATGATTGAAATGCATGTGTTTTGCATGGTTTAATTCTGTTTTGTAAGCATGTTTTAGCATGGTTTAATGCTGGTTTTGAAAGTCATTTGAGAAGGATGCTCAAGGTAAGGGATCCTTGGTTTTGTATATGGTAAATGTGGTTTTGATGCATAGTGTTGCATGTTGATCAATGGCTTTGTATGATGCTTTTAAACAGTGAATTAATGATGATAAATGTTACCTTTTGCATATTGGTTATGCATGTGAATCATTGGATTAATGAGGTAAAGGTTTTGCATATTGGTTATGCATGTGAATCATTGAGCTAATGTTGTGATGGCTTTGCATTATATTATGCATGTGGAACATTGGATATTATGGTAAGATGGTTATATTGGCAAGTGATGTGAATGGTTCTTGGTTCGTTGATCGGATATAGTTAGCCGGCTATAGGATTGGGTGCACCGTGAATTATGTCGCCTTGAAGGCGGAGTGGTCAAGTGTGGACCGGATAAGCTCCCCTCAAGTATTCCTAACGAGATGAGGTCATAGTGGAGGTTGTTGCCCACGGGAGGACCTCGGTTGCTTAAGGTCATAGTGGAGGTTGTTGCCCACGGGAGGACCTTGGTTGAGCAAAGGTTATATGGTGGTTAAAAGTCCATATGTGAGAACCTTGTGCTTGTTGAGATCACAATGGCAGTGGTTAAGTCCATGTGTGGATCTTGTGTGTGATGTCCCGGATCTCGTTAGATGATGTTCTACAACTACCAATCGGTTATGCAAAGGTTGTATGGTGGTTAAAAGTCCATACGGGAGAACCTTGTGCATGTCAAGGTTGTATGGTGGTTGAAAGTCCATACATGGGAACCTTGAGGAAAAGCTAAGGTTGTATGGTGTTTAAAAGTCCATACATGGGAACCTTAGGATGTTGAGGTCAAATGGAGGTTGTTGCCCATTTGGGAGACCTTGGATTGGGTAGGGTGTAGGGAGCGTAGGGACAACGCTCGGAATCCGCGTATCCGATCGGGTTGATAAGTTGAAAAGTGAATGTGGTTGATCACTTGAGAGCCAATGTAATGTTCTTGATCATAGTGAAGCATGAGATGCTTGAATTGATGCATAGTTGCATGTGAAGCATGAGATGCTTGAATTGATGCATGGTTGCATGTGAAGCATGAGATGCTTGAATTGATGCATGTTTGCATGTGGAGCATGAGATGCTTGAAAAGATGCATTGTTGCATAAAAAGTGTATGATGCTAGTGAATGCATGTTTACTTGTAGGTTGAACAAGTGATGGTAATCATTTGGTAAATGATGCATGTGAGCATGAAATATCTATGTTGCATTGGAGTCTTGTAAGACTTGTTTTTAAAGGCATGTGAAGATGTTGTTATGGTTTTTATGTTGCCTTGATTAAATGCATGTGATGGACTATTTGAGCTAAGGTTTTGAAAGGTTTCTTGCTTGATATGATTTTCAAGTTTAAGAAAGGTATGTTGTGAAATGAAAGTGTTTTTCAATGGTTTTGTTTAAGCTTGGCATATGGTGTTTATGCATGTTTTGAGTTTGATGTTGAAAAGGGTTTTCAAACATGGCTTTGGTAATCGAATCGGGTTTGTTTTAAAGTGTTTTAAAGACCCGCTGCATTGATGGTGTTTTGGTTTTGAGCATTCCTCACTAAGCATTATGTGCTTACGCTCCTTTTTGTCCATCAATGCAGATTCTTGAAGTTTGGGCAACAAGGAGCAAGGGATTCAAGGTGGACTCCAATGGAGATGTATGTCTCGGTGAATAGCTATAGTTAATAAGGGCAATGGGGTAGAATCTCTCGGGTTTATGTGAATGTGATCGTATATGTTGGTTTATGAATGTTTAAATGTTGTTGCTATGTTGTTGGAATATGAATTAGCTTAAATGAGTTTGGTTTGGAAGGTTTGAGCATAAATGGTTAGCTTGTGTAGGAAGCATGCCATTGAAGTTGGGGCTTTTCATATGTGTTGGTTATATGTTGAATTGTTGATGCATTTATGGTCCCTGCATGTTGACTGATTATGTGGAATGATTTGGTGTTGTTAATTTGAAGTTTGAAGCATGTTTGATGTTGTTTTTGAGTCGATTTCAAGCAGGGGTATCGATACTCGGGCTTGCGTATCGATACGCCTGAGCCAAATATGCACATTTCTGCCCAGGCGTATCGGTACGGTTGTGTGGGTATCGATACCGTATGAAGGCCGTATCGGAACGGGGGATTCCGTATCGATACCATCGTCGGAGTTTGGTTACTGCCTTCCCCGCGTATCGATACGACTCCAGGCGTATCGATACGTGTTCTGTTATTTCGGTTAAAAGTATCTTCATATGTTTCGAAATGTTTGCATTTTGGTCCTGAATCTTGTTTGTGCAATTGTATGAGTTCGGGATGTCCGTTTGAGCTGAAATTTGGCAGAGAAGCATGAAACATGATTAATTTTAAGTTGGTAACTTAAAATCTGGTTAAGTCCTTAAAGTTTTCAGAAATTACAATTTGGTCCCTAAAGTTGTAATTTGTTCAATTGGGTCCCTGTTTGATCTCTGATGTTTGTGATCTTTGAGCATGGTGTTTGTGTGATCACATCTAAGGTTAATGTGCATCTAGACAAGATTAAAAAGAAAAAAAAGGGTCGTTAATCAAGGTTGACTTTCGGGTTGACTTTGGTTTTCCCCGTGTAATCTTCGTAGTTCGGGTCAACCGTCCAGACCGGGCTACGGGGGTTACAAATAGCCTAAAGGCAAACTTCATCTTCATAAACATCACATCAGGGTGATGTCTTGAATGAGCTTAATACTCGAATACTTGAAACTTGAATACTTGATGTTTGAATGAGTATGATACATGAATACTTAATAAGTAATTAAACAAGCCTTGGTTGCTAGTTGGTCTTAGGTAGGATGACATGCCATAGAGTCTAGAGCTCATTGTGATTGGGTGGACTACGATCCAGGGCTAAGGCCCCTATTTAGCAACAGTAGAAGAGATATGTGTATTGGTCACTTGGCGACAGTATGAGGGGTTGAATAGTACTATAAGTACCATCTTGTGGCGACGTTTGGTTGGTGACTCGATTACCTAGACATAACGAAGTATCGATGCCTAATTTAAAGTTAATAAGCAATAAAGAAAATATGGCTTAAAGCTTGAATATGTTTGACACGATACTTGAAGCTTGCTTTCTACATAACACTTGAATGAAATCATGAATTTGCTATACTTGATTATGCCCCTTGTCTTATTTGATACTTGATTGAGCTTGAAATCAATTAACCCCCTTGCTTTTATACCATTCGAATGATGCTTAGATGTATAACATGATACATGTTTCTTGTGTCTTAAGACTCTTGATAAAATGTTTGTTCTTGATATGAAATGCATAGATGGTATTGGCTTTACATGCCTACTTGTTCCCTGCTAGACTTGAGATGCTTGCATCCTTAGCTAGGTTTGATCTATAGTGCTTAAAGCCTAGCTATATTTTACTTGACTTAAAAACTATTATACTTAAAACTTGTTTTTGTACTTATCACTCTCATTTTCCATTCTTCTCAAACCACAAGTCTAAAGAGTTCGTAAAGCTATCTTTCTTAAGCCCGAAGCAAGACACAAGCAAAAGCTCGAAGTATGATTTTGTACTTGTTTTTGTATTCTCCTAGTTGGTGGCACATATATATGTATATAGCTCATGTTAGATATTGCATTTTGGGTTTATTGAAAGTTTGTATATATATATGATCATAAGTATGCGGTTGGTGAAGTCTTGAATGACAATGTGATGCCTATGATGTTAAATACTATGCTTGATACTATCATGTCATGTTGAAATGAAGAGATTGGCACTTGATTTTATGACCTTGCTATGATCAAAATGTGCTTGAAAATAGAGTACTACTTGCTAGAATCTTGAATGGCCTATGTGAATGGATCTTGAACATGGTTACTTGCTTTTGCTCGAATGTGATTGGCCTTGATTGCTAGTCTTGTTTCATAAGGATGATAGCTTATTTGATGGTTTGATTATGATGTTATGATTCGAATGAAACAAACATGATCATGCTTAGCTAAACCAACCTATATGTAATCCTTGTATTGAATGTGAAATGTTAGGATGTTATGCATTGTTATCTTGAGTATGCCTCCTGAAATTATAAACATGCTTGACTTATATCTTGAAATTGTAAAAGTTGCGCATATATGTACTAGATTTGAATTGAATGTGTTCATGCTCAAGTACATGTTCGAATGCTTCACATGTCTTACTTGTATAGTATGATCAAATCTTGATTGAAACAAAGAAGTATCATGTTTAGGATGTTTGATTCTTGCATACCATGATGTGATCGAATGTGTCTTGGATTTCTTGCATGAAAAGTAGCTATTTTCGAATGAATATTACTTAAGTATACAGGTTTGATCAAATTATTTCCATGTTTTCAATGTCCTTGTTGCTTTTAGAATATCATGTATGCTATTGTTGCATGTCTTGCTAGTCAAGAAACTCATCTACTAGTGATGAGTTGGGAAAAAATTAAATTGGTTTGTAATTTCCTTGTCTTTGTTTGCTTGTTTTGCTTTTCCTAACACTCCTTGGTTGGGTTACTCCTAACCCGGGCGAGGGGTGTTACATGGATTATCCTTGTGGGTATTAGATTTGAGATTTACCCGTAGATTTATAAGAAGATATGTAATATGCCTTGATCTTGGACTGAATTTAGATAGGAAATAAAAAAGTTGTTTTTTTCAATAATTTTTTTTTGAAATTCTCTGGCTATTGCCCAGTTTTTGGCTTTTTCGTTGCATATCTTTGTTTTCTTTGTGTATTATTGACCTATTGCTTTTTGCGCATTTTATCTCTTGCTTTGTTTCTCCCTGATGTTTTGATGGTCACAGTGGAGGATGTCCTGGCGGAACTAACTCTCGATGAGGAGGAGGAAGAACAAAAACTCGCAGGGGATCCTGAACCAATGAGTGAACTGATTTCTTTTGAATTTTGTTTTGTTAGATCCTTCCTCACATCTAGTCTAATTAATTTACAATCTATGAATGCGGCGTTGGCCAACGTTTGGCATTCGATTGGGGCATTTCCATTTCTAAGTTAGTGAAGAGAGGTTTCCTTTTCGATTTACAATTCGGTGGATGATGATCTTATAGAAATTGATGGTCCTTGGTACTTTAATTTCCATCTCTTGATTCTACATAGATTATAGGATGGTGAGGAACCATTATCTATCCCTTTACAAACTGTTGACTTTTGGGTCCTTATTAATGATTTGTCAAATGGCTTTATATCGGAGACTATTGCCAAGCAACTTGTTATTTTGTTGGCACTTTCCTAGAGTATGATTCTAGTGCTGTTACGTTGGGTCCGAAAGGTTTTATGCACGTCCGTGTTCACGTCTCTCTACACAAATCCCTCAAACGTAGGAAAAATAGCTTTCATTGAAAGGAGGTAATGTTTATGTTTCTTTTCAATATGAGAAACTCAAGCTTTTTTGTTTTCATTGTGGCAAGTTGGGTTGTGAAGAAGGTTTTTGTCCTCTCCAAGTGTTACAAGATCAACAGGACATTCCTTTCCAATGGGACGCTTCCCTCCATGCTCCGGCAAAACGTAGAAGTATTTTGACGAGTCCATGGTTGCATGAGGAAGATAGGGGAAAATCTCGTATTTCTTGCCTTAATTCTACCTCATTCTGAAAAAGAAAATCTCAATCCCTCTAAATTAGCTTCTGGAGTCAATCCTTTCACGAAAAAGGGATTGTTGATTCTTCCCAAAAGGGAAGTCAACAAAGGATGTTTTGTTGGGCAAACGACAACGGGCCATTACTTGATTTGGCTTGGGCCCTATTTTGTCCACTTCTCTAGGTTCTGTTCTCTATGATACTGATATGGCTATTATGGATGAGAAACCACCTATTCCCCATACTGATAGCCTTAAACATTAGAGGCAACACATTGGAACTACTAATGGGGCTGCTCTAGTGGCCTCCTAGGAAATTATATCTACCACATCGGCCTACTTGGATCAACAGGCTTGTCGGGAGCAATAAATCTCCTAAGTTGGAATATCCGGGGCTTGGGGAAGTCTCGGGCAGTGTAACATCTCTAGCATTGTTTGCGAGATGTAAACAACGCGGTAATATTTATGATAGAAACCAAATTACAGTCTTATGTCATGTCTAAAGTTTAGAAAAAGTGTTGTTACCCAAATGGCATTAAGGTTGAGGGTCATGGTAGAAGTGGTGGTTTGTGTTTTGCTTGGTGTAATGATTATCAGATATCTCTTCGCTCTTATTCCGACCGGGATGTTGATGTTTTGATCTCAAAGGATGGTGAAGGTCACATGTGGAGGTGTACAAGTTTCTATGGTGCTCTCGAGGAACATTATAGAAGTGACCCTAGAACCTTCTTCGACAATTGGATGATACCCTCGATATCCCTTGGCTCGTTATTAGGGATTTCAATGAATTGTTTTTTCTTTTGAAAAGTAAGGTGATCGTATCCATAGTTAGAGATAAATGGATAATTTTGTACGACGTTATATGACTGCTCACTAACCGATATTGGGTACCAGGGCTGGTGGTATTTTAGGGAGAAAGGTAAATTCGAAGGTACAAATATCCGAGAAAGATTAGATATGGGAGATATGAATGAAATATGGTGGTCTCTCTTTCCTACTTTCACATTATCTCACATGACACATTCAATGTCTGACCATTTTCCTCTTCTTTTGAAAAGGTTATGGGAGGCTTCAATGAGCTCAATTCCATAACGTCTACGTTTAGTCAGCAGGGGAATGGATCTTTGGTTTCTTAAGCTTAATGCCAGCATGAAGGTCTCGACCAAAGAATTAACAATGTGACTAGATCAACTTGCTCAGTTACAACCAACGAATGATGTTTTCGAAGAGATGGTGGAAGTGAAATTGACTTTTAATTTAGAGGCTGATAAATTTGAGTTATACTGGGAACAACGAGATCATGCGAATTGGCTTTAAAATGAGGACAAGAATACATTGTTCTTCCATCGACATTCTTCCAAAAGAAAATGTATCAATTGAAACTTTTCTCTTGTGAATAGCCAGTGTGTCCATTGTACCTCATCTGAGTATATAACAATTATTGCTCATGTGTATTTTTTGTTAATGTTTGCCTCCAATGATGTCCATGATTGTACTCACATCTTGGACGGAATTTCCCATGGGTTACTGCTGCCTCAAATTCTTTCCTCACAAGGGCCAATACTAGAGAGAAATTTTTCCAGGCAGTTAAATCTATGGGTCCACTTAAAGTTGCCGGTGAAGATGGTCTCGGGGCTATTTTCTACTACAGGTTTTGGCATGTTATTGGTGAAGAGGTAGTGAGTTATTACATCGGTATTTTATCTGGTGAGTTTGATATGAGGGAGATAAATCACACTCATATAGTTCTCATTCCTAAAGTCTTTGATCCCTAAATGTGGGTCAGTTACGGCCCATCAGTTTATGTAATATTCTTTTTAAAATTGTGTCTAAAGTAATTGCTAATCGCCTACAATCTGTTATGCCATACTTTATTGATGAGTCCCAGAGTGTCTTTGTGTCGGGGCACTTAATAAAGAACAATATAATGGTGGCGTAGGAGGTTTTGCACTCTTTCCAAAAGAAGAGATTGGGCAGATTTGGCCATTTCTCCTTGAAGCTTGACATGTCCAAGGCATATGATCGTGTCGAATGGAGATATATTTATCTAGTTTTACAACAACAAAAAAGGTTTCACACTGGAATGGATTGCTTGTTTTTCCTATTGTATCTCCTCAGTTACTTATTCTATGGTTCTCAATGGGATAGATGGAGATCGGTTCTCACCATCTCGGGGCCTTCGACAAAGTGACCCCCCTTAGCCCATTTCTTTTTCTTGTCTGCAGTGAGGGTCTTTCATCTTTGTTGAGGCAAGGAAATTTGGATGGCAGACTTCATGGTTTCAAAATTAATAGAAATGATCCAATTGTCACATATCTTTTTTCGCCGATGACAGTCTTATTTTTTGCAAGGCTGAAACCAATGGAGGATTGCAGCTTAAATAGATCCTCCCAGCATATAGTGATTGTTCTGGAAGGTGATTAACTATGATAAATCAAGTCTCTTTTTCTCATCCAATGTGCTTGATGCAAACCATGATGACGTTAAGCGTATTTTGGCTGTCGGGCATACGTCTTGTTTAGATAAATATTTGTGCATCCAAGCTCTAGTTGGCCAAAAATAAGAGATGCTTTTAGAAATTTGTGTGACCGAGTCCAATCACGGGTCTCTAACTTGTGCGTTCATCCCCACCACAAGGAGGCAAGGAAGTTTTCATCAAGTCCGTCTTGTAGGCTATTCATGTGTATGCTATGAATGTCTTCCTTCTCCCAAAGACCCTTTGTTGTGATCTTAAGAGTATCATGGCCAAGTTCTGGTGGCAGAAATCTCAAAAAAAATGAGGCATGCATTGTTGTTGTAACACCCCAAAATCTGGTCTAGTCGGAATTAAGTTCCGGTTATTGGAAATCCTATATTGACGAAGTCTAAATAATGTATCAACTAGCTAGTTATTGATATCGAACCCTAATTGAGCTAAAAATGTTGTCATCGGACTTTATCGAATAATATTGAACTTATATAGTGACTAAATTGGAGAAAATGCTAGTTGGAGAGCAAAATTGTGGTATGGTGAGAATTGAGGGACTAATCTTGTGATTAGCCCCTCATTAATTAATTTTAGCTTACGTGGGATGGTCTGAGAGCTTTCCTTGAATTGAACGAAAGCTAAATAGCACATATGTTATATAAAACAAAAGGAAAAAGGAATTAGAAAGCTTACCCAAGAATCTCCTAAGTAAACACCTTCAGTTTCCTCATCTTCTTGCTTCAAGCACACACCTCTATTGGAGAGAGTTTTGAGCTTCAATTTTTATGCCTTTTATCTATATCGAATCGTTACTATCGATCGGGTAAGTTATAATCCTCAATCGGTTAATGGATTCCATGGATATATTGAGTTTAATCTCAAGTTAGGGTTTTGACCATCTATGGCTATTTCATCGTTATTGTTTATATTGAAGTCGGATATCGATTTTGATATTGTTGAATTGATTTTGATATCGAAATATCGACCCTAACAATCTCCTTATTGATTTCCTAGCTCAAGAAGTTGATAAAGGGCAGCCATCATCTCCATCCCAAGCTAGGAACAAATGGATTGTTATCCGAGAGCCTTGAAAGCTTCGGATTGTTAAGGTGAGTGTAGTCGGAGTCTCGAGATTAGGCGAAAAGCCTTCCCGAATCTTTATTTGATGTTTTTGATTATATCGCTAATATTGATATTGATGAAGTTGCATTGGATAGATAATCGGACACCTTGGTAAGTGTCGGTAAGTTTGTCATTGAACATCGGTCATAGTTATAGGAATCATCATTGAGCATTGTCATTGTATAGATATTGTTATTGAAACATTGCTAAGAAATCATTGATTATTGTTCTTGGAATTGAATTATGAAACATTGATTATAAAGCATACTGGCTATTGATAATATTGAAATCATTAATCATCGAAATACTCATTGATTATTGAAATGGACATGAACATTGGAACCTTGGATTTGAATAGACATTGGATACAATTGGCATGCCATAGAATTCCTGAGCTCAGTGTACGGGTGAACTATGGTACTAAGGCTACGGCCTATATTGATTTGGCGAGGCGGAGGGATGTGTATTGATATTGGACATATTGGCGAGGAGGACGGATTAGACCATTCACTGATTTGGCGAGGCGTAGAAATTCGAGTATCCACTATCTTGATTCAATCCAAGGATTTATGATGAAAAGAATATGTTAACCATTGTATATTGTTGCATAGCATTGACATTGTTAAGCATGAGATCATATATGTATTGATACTTGACATATTGTTGTTCAGATTGTTTATGACTACCTCACTAGGCAATGTAGGCCTAACGTGTCTCCTCTCATGCATTTTCAGGTTGAAAGATCTTGTGTCGGAGGATCAGATTAGCAAGGCAAGACAAGTCACTACAAGCCTTCAAGTAATGTATTATGATCTTGTGAACTCCTAGAAGGTGGCAAAGTAGTTGAACTAGTCATTTATCCCTATTTTGATGTGTTTGTGAGATGCCTATGATGTAATATGGTTAATGGCCCTGAATGGCCTTTTTGGTCAGTCTAAAGTGGCATAAAAATGCATACTTAACTCAAAAAGGTAAAAACATAGTAAATATATTTGTATGGTCATCAAATTTGGCATGCTAGTAGTTTATACCATTGAAATATTGTGGGTAAAGTTTCGTTGCATTTGGACATTGTTCGATTGGTAAAATTGAATGAATACCAGCAAAAAGCTGACATTATAGGATAGGTCGTACCAAAATGGGTGATGGCGTTTCGATACGAGTAAGCACAATTTGTGTAACACCCCAATTTTGGGCTTAGAAGTTTTAGGTTTGGACTGGTTCAGTCAAAGTGCGGTTCGAATATAAAAGGTGATTTTTAGGAAAGCCTAGTTCGGGTTGCATTAAAAATATGGAAAAATGTCTTAAAATCCGCTTCTATTATATATAAGAGAATGGTGGAATCAATTTTGCAAAATGAGGCTTGGAAGAGTGACATTTTGAGTTAGTGACCAAAATGTAATTTTTGAAAACTGGGTGACTGTTTTAAAAGGATTGAAACTTTGAATCTTTAAGGAGCTATTTACCCAATAGGAGTTTCTCCAGATTTTTCTTAAATATTAAATGATTTATTAATAGTTTAAAATAAAGGTAAAAAGGAGGGAAAGATATTTTAGCCATTTAACTAACTTTTCCTAAAGTTTCATTTCCATTTTTCTCTCATCTTTCTCTCAAACCAAACACATTTTCTCCAGAGCATTTCCTTCTGATTTTGATGTCTAAACATGAGATTTTAATCCTCATTTGATCTCTAATCATATCTTCAACAAAACCTCACCATTTGCTAATTGGATTTTCAAGATTTTGGTTCCAAAAAGGGAGAAACTCAAGTTTGGAGGTAAGAACATCCTTCTCCTCTAAACTCTCAGTTCTTTACTGAAATTCCTAAGTTCTCAATCCTTAATTTGTGTTTTATAAAAGGTTTTAAGGTTGTGTTCTTGATCTTGGCTTTTAAATGCAAGATTTGGTTGATTTTGGTTAAAATTCGTATGATCTGTTTAAGCAGTGATTTGAGGTGTCTTTTTTATGATAAATGAATGTTAAATTGATGAGGAATTGAGGTTTAATCAATGCAATCCCGAATAGGTTGATTTTCCTAAGTTTTGCTTGAGTTTTTGGTTGTTATTGGAGTGATCTTGATGATCTGTTATAGCTGGAGGTATAAGGACGTGGTTAGATTCTTTTTGGATGTTAATTGATGTTTATAAATGGTTAGAAGTGATGGATCTTGGCTGGGTTAAGTTTTGGAGGTGTTTGGGGGTGATTTCGGTTGTGTTTGGTAGCCGAAATGTTGGATTTGTGTAGAGCAGCGAGTTGAGTTATGTTGCTTGAAACAGGGGAGTTTGATCCGTGAGCATTAGAGGTGGTGTGGAAGGTTTCGGATGCTTGGAAGGCTTGTTGGCTAGCCTTGTTTTGTGTATCGGTGAGTGAAGTTGGGTTTTCAGCTTTAAAACCATTGTTTGAAGGTTTTGGGAGCTTAGTTTAAGTCTAAATAACTTTGCTAAGCTCAAGAGTAAGTAAATGGATTTTCCCTCTTGGCTTGTGTTGTGAATTGGTTCTTAAAGCAATTGTGATTGTTGGATGCAATGCATGTGATTTGCATGTTTTAAATTCTGTTTTGAAAGCATATTTTAGCATGGTTTAATGCTGGTTTTGAAAGCCAAATGTGAAGGATGCTTAAGGTAAGAGATCCTTGGTTTTGCACATTGAAATTGTGGAATTGATGCATAGTGTTGCATGTTGTTTAATGGCTTTGTGAAATGCTTCAAAAACAGTGGATTGATGATGGTAAATGTTGGTTTTAGCATTTGGGTTATGCTTGTAAAACATTGGATTAATGTGGTAAGATGGTTATATTGGCAAGTGATGTAAGCGGTTCTTGGTTACTTAAATCGGATATAGTTAGCCGGCTATAGGATTGGGTGCACCGTGAATAAAGTCGCCTTGAATGTGGAGTGGTTAAGTGTGAACCGGTAACTCCATCCAAGTACACTAACGAGATGGTTAAATACACCATGGTGGTTAAAATTCCATGGGTGGGTTTTAAGGTCATAATGGTGGTTAAAATTCCATTTGAGGACCTTGGGTAAGCAATGGTTATAATGGTGGTTAAAATTCCATTTGAGGACCTTGTGCTTGTTAAGATCACAATGGTGGTGTAAAGTCCATGTGTGGATCTTGTGAAGTATGTCCCGGATCTCGTTAGTGATGTTATACAACTACCAATGGTTGATGCTAAGGTCATATGGTGGTTAAAATTCCATATGGGGGAACCTTGTGCATGTTGAGGTCATATGGTGGTTAAAATTCCATATGAGGATCTTGTGAGTGTTAAGGTTATATGGTGGTTAAAATTCCATATGAGAACCTTGTGAATGTTAAGGCTATATGGTGGTTAAAATTCCATATGAGAGCCTTGTGTATGGTAAGGTCAAATGGTGGTTAAAATTCCATTTGGGGACCTTGAGATTGGTAGTGTGTATGAAGCGTGGGGACAACGCTTGTGATCCGCGTATCCGATTGGTTGTTGAGTTGAAAAGTGGATATGGTTTATCACTTGGAAGCCAATATAATGTTCTTGAATGTAATGAAGCATGAGATGCTTGAAATGATGCATGGTTGCATAAGAAGTGAATAATGCTTAATGAATGCATGTTTTACTTGTTAGCATGTGCAAGTGGTTATGATCTATTGAGAATGGTGCATGTGTGCATGAAATCTCTTTAGTGCATTGAAGTCTTGTGAAGGCTTGTTTAAAAGGCATGTAATGTAAATGTTGAGTTTATGGTTCATATGTTGCATTTGTTTAATGCATGTAGTTAATCGAATGAGCAAGTGATTTGCTAAAGGTTTCTTGCTTTGAAATGATTTTCAAGAATGAGAAAAGAATGGTGTGAAGTGGAAATGTTTTCCAAGGGTCTTGTATTTAACCTTGCATATGATGTTCATGCATTGAATGGTTAAATTGATGGTTTTGCAAGTTTGTGCTTTGAAAAGGGTTACTTAGCTTTCTAAGCTAAGGGTTGATTTTCATGTTTGAGAAATGCATGAGGTTAAGCATGTTGTCAAAAGGGTTTTCAAACATTGCTTTGGTTTATCAAATTATGATGCTTTTGAAAGTGGTTTTATGATTCGCTGCATTGATGGTGTTTTAGTTTTGAGCATTCCTCACTAAGCATTATGTGCTTACGCTCCTTTTTGTCCATCAATGCAGATAATTGAAGTTGGAACAGCGAGAAGCAAGGGATTCAAGGAGAGCTCCAATTGAGATGTATGTCTCGGTAATAGCTATAGATAATAAAGGCAATGGGGGAAGAATTTTCTTATGTTGATGTTTAATGGGATTGTGTATGTTGGACAAGTTTGGTTTTATGTTGTTAATAAGGTTGGAACATGTAATTGGCCTTATGAGGTGGTTTTGGCATGTTGATGCTTGAATGGTTTGCTAAGTAGGAAGCATGCCTATAGAATTGGGGTTTTTCATAATTGATGCCATGTTGATGTTTGGTTGATGCAATTATGTTCCTTGTATGTTGAATGACTTGCTGGTAAAGTTTGGTTGCATTTGGAGCATGTTTGATGGGTCAATTGTATGATGAACCAGCAATTTTTCTGCAATCTGGGCAACCTGTTTCGGAACAGGTGTTAGCGTATCGGAACGGGGGCCTGAAATGGCCTGGGCGTTCCGAAACGGAAGGCACTGTTCCGGAACGGTTTGGCCACTGCCAGGCCTTGTTTCGGTACCAGTTTCGGAACGGTCCCGCGTTTCGGAACGGGTCTTCCCTGTTCCGAAACACTCAACCGTTGGGCACTGAAATTGTTGGTTAAATGTTTTGAAACCTTTGCGTTTTGGTCCTGAATCTTGTTTATGCAATTGGATGAGTTTGAGATGTCCGTTTGTGCTGAAATTCGGCAGTAAAGCGTGTAAGTTGATTAATTTCATATTGGTAACTTTAATTTGGGTTGAGTCCTTATAATTTTCAGAATTTACAATTTGGTCCCTAAAGTTGTAATTTGTGCAATTGAGTCCCTGAATGTTCTCTGATTGTTATGATCTTTGAGTATGATGAACTTGTGAACATATCTAGGGTTAACGTGCATCTAGACAAGAGTAAAAAGAAAAAAAGGGTCGTTAATCAAGGTTGACTTTCGGGTTGACTTTGGTTTTCCCCGTGTGATCTTCTTAATTCGAGTCGACCGTCTAGGCCCGGTTAAGGGGGTTACATTTGGTGGTATCAGAGCTGAGTTGCGAATGTTTTGGGAAATGGTAAGTTGTTGTGCTGATGTGTAGTTGAAAGCCGGTTGAAATGCGTGTTTTTGGAGTGAATTGTTGATGTTTTTAAGCATGCTTTTGATTGTGAATCTTCATTGATGTAATGTGGATTTGTGCTGATGTTGTGCTGGTGTTATGAGCTGATTTAATGAATAATGAAAGTGTGAGGGACCTTATATTGTTTGATGCTATGCTGTTGCGAGTGGATGTTGTTGATGAAAGCATGATCGAATATGTTGATTGATATGCTTGATGTTGTGATATCCATGTTTTCATTGATTGTTATGTCATGTAAAAGGGGAGGATTCGGGATACCCATTGCCTTATTATTATAGCTATTGTGTTATTTTGGAGTTGGAGTTTGAATCCTTGCTTAAAGCTGGTCTGACCGATTTGTTTGTTTTGTTGTGATTGTTTGCTGTTAATAGCATGGTGAAATCGATGAAAGAATGGCAGTTAGGTGAGATGGTTGCTGCCTTAGGGCAGGTTGTTAAGGCGTGGAATTCACCTTTTAATGGAGGTGTTTCGTCTCAGTTTTCTGTGCCTGGTGTTGAGGTAGTAAGGCGGGAGGAAGAAGTTGGTTCTGTGATGAAAAGTTCATCACCTATTGTTCAAGAGGTGTTGGGAACATCTCAGGCTGTGGCAAAATTAAGGCTTGTAGACGTGCCGGTTTTGGGATGTGCGGGTTTGTCGAAACAGCGTTTGTATGATTTGGGAGTTGTGGAGTATCATGGTTCGACACCTGAGTCGTTTGAGGCTTGGTTAGCCAGTGTAGTTCTGATTTTGGATCAGGAAGGTTGTGATTATGCCTGTAAGCTGGGAAGTGTTGTTACGTTGATGTTGGAGGACGCTTGTGCCTGGTGGACATCTGTGGCTGTGGCATCGCACATCCACGACATTGATTGGGATTTCTTTGTATCTGCCTTTTATGAAAGGTATCTTGGAGAGAAATTTCCAAGGGTTAAGCAGTGTAAGAGGCTACGTGATGGAAGTTTTTGCTTGGATCAATGTCTGAGTGGTAGTGCAGATCTGGGGCAAGTGCTGCTTGGTCAGGAAGTGGAAGCTCAGCTACCGGTGTGTGACCGTTGCGGAAGGCGTCATGTTGGAGGTTGTTGGGGCGCAGGTGCTTGTTGGAACTGTGGTTCTAAAGAGCATGTGAAGTGTTGTCCTTATGTGGTAAAATCAGCTTTTGTGGTAGTAGAAGGGTCTCAGAAGGGTCGTGGGCACGGTCGAGATAAAATTCGAGGGTGGAAGGAAGGGCAGAAAGTTGTGAGGAGCTTGGAAAGTGAAGTCTGCTGGAATTGTGGGTCTGTTGGATATATGAGACGTAGTTGTTTGAGGCTGGCTCGGGGTAGTCAGGGTTCTTTGCCGCAGGGAGATGGTGATGACCTAAGGGTGTTAGCTGATGCTGCAGCGGTGCGGCTGGGGAATAATGGTGCTGCAAGGAAGAGAGCTCGTTTGTTGAAGCTTCGGGGTGGTGATGTGTTTTCAGGTAACCTTTGTTGAAGCTTCGGGGTGGTGATGTGTTTTCAGGTAACCTTGTTAAGTAACCTTTGCCCTAGTTATCTTAGTTTGGTTTTGGTTTGGTTTTTCCTTGCGTAATGAGTATGGTTTCGTTGCTAGCATGGTTGGGGTAGTAGTTGTTGTTGTTTTGAAAACAACTTTAGTGTGGAAAGGGCATTAGTGAGTATCTTGTGGATAATGGGTTGTTAGAATGATGGAGTTAGACAAGTTGAAAGTGAGGTGGGAGGTTGTTCTTAGACGGATTCTGAGGATGTTATTGGAGGGTGTGAACCGACATACATGCACAGTTAAAAATCATTTGTTATATGCTATATTATATATGTACTGGTCCATGCATACATGTGGCATGACATTAGAGGTTTTGCATACATGTACATCAGGCATTGGTAGGGCATATTGGTGACCATGCATACAACGTTCACACTCGCTAATAACTAATCGAGTCTGTTAGTGTTGTGATAGAGTTAGGTTGGATGATGGGTTTTTAGAGGTTGTTTTGGTGCTAGGAGAATGTTAGAAGTTGTGGAGGGTATTAAGCAAGTTGTTAGTAACAGTGAGTGCGGTGTAGCATGTTCGTAGAAGGGAAGTGTTTGGCTCTTAAGGAGATTAGCGGTATGGTGGTGAGGAGTTTACCATTGTGTTAGAATCGGTCAAGTGGTTTTTGAATAGTTAGTAGAAGGGTTGTTTTGTAGGTGAGGGTTCGTAGCAACCTTCGAAGAGTTGAGAAGATGTTGTGTTGTGGGTTGTAGAAAAGGGTTAGTCCGGGAGAATAGAAGTCTCGTAACCTAAATATGTATGTGTAGGTTGGGCGATGTTCTAGTAAGGCAATGTGGTAGTTAAAGCTTGATATGGAAAGGCAATGTAAGTTCAAAGGCCATTGCTGGTTGGACGGGTTCTTGTGAGAAGTGGTTGGCTGGTTGTGAGTAAGTAAATTCCTTTTGAGGTCAGCTGATGGTATGTGGAACGGCTGGCAGAGACGAGGTTGGGGTTTTGTGACGTGATTATCGGGTGATGGGTGAGTAGTCCTTGTGAGTTGTTGTGGTAATAATAGCAGCGGATGTGAGGGAATGTCAGCAATATGTTGAGAAGTTGGGTAAGCAGTTGTTGCTTAAGAATTGCTGCTTGTTGTGAAAATCTCTGAAGAGGTTGAGTAGTTTTGCACGGAGTTTTAGAAGCAGTGAAGGTTGTGGGTCACTTGGTGGCTAAACTGGATTGGTTGGTGTCACTGTGTGAACAAGTTTTGGAAGTTGTGAGTTAAGGTGGTGTATGCTGTAAAGTTGGAGGTTCTTCAGGTTGTTGTTGGGGCTATGTGCAGTCCGAAAGTGTGAGAGGTTAAGATGTGGTTAACATCTGAGTGTTCTGGAATTCGTGAACCGTATGTGGTGGTGTTGAGCTTGGGTGGAGTTTTGTGAGGAGAGTGTTCAATGGTGGTTAAGTCTCCTGTGTTGCCTTGTGTGTTGCTTTGAGAAGTTTGGTTGTTCTCTTTTCGCCAGTTGAAATTTCGAGGACGAAATTTCTTAAGGGGGGGAGAGTTGTAACACCCCAATTTTGGGCTTAGAAGTTTTGGGTTTGGACCGGTTCGGTCAGAGTGCGGTTCGAATATAAAAGGTATTTTTAGGAAAGCCTAGTTCGGGTTGCATTAAAAATATGGAAAAATATCTTAAAATCCTCTTTTATTATATATAAGAGAATGGTGGAATCAATTTTGCAAAATGAGGCTTGCAAGAGTGACATTTTGGGTTAGTGACCAAAATGTAATTTTTGAAAACTGGGTTACTGTTTTAAAAGGATTGAACCTTTGAATCTTTAAGGATCTATTTACCCAATAGGAGTTTCTCCAGATTTTTCTTAAATATTAAATGATTTATTAATAGTTTAAAATAAAGGTAAAAAGGAGGGAAAGATATTTTAGCCATTTAACTAACTTTTCCTAAAGTTTCATTTCCATTTTTCTCTCATCTTTCTCTCAAACCAAACACATTTTCTCCAGAGCATTTCCTTCTGATTTTGATGTCTAAACATGAGATTTTAATCCTCATTTGATCTCTAATCATCTCTTCAACAAAACCTCACCATTTGCTAATTGGATTTTCAAGATTTTGGTTCCAAAAAGGGAGAAACTCAAGTTTGGAGGTAAGAACGTCCTTCTCCTCTAAACTCTCAGTTCTTTACTGAAATTCCTAAGTTCTCAATCCTTAATTTGTGTTTTATAAAAGGTTTTAAGGTTGTGTTCTTGATCTTGGCTTTTAAATGCAAGATTTGGTTGATTTTGGTTAAAATTCGTTTGATCTGTTTAAGCAGTGATTTGAGGTGTCTTTTTGATGATAAATGAATGTTAAATTGATGAGGAATTGAGGTTTAATCAATGCAATCCCGAATAGGTTGATTTTCCTAAGTTTTGCTTGAGTTTTTTGTTGTTTTTGGAGTGATCTTGATGATCTGTTATAGCTGGAGGTATAAGGACGTGGTTAGATTCTTTTTGGATGTTAATTGATGTTTATAAATGGTTAGAAGTGATGGATCTTGGCTGTGTTAAGTTTTGGAGGTGTTTGGGGGTGATTTCGGTTGTGTTTGGTAGCCGAAATGTTGGATTTGTGTAGAGCAGCGAGTTGAGTTATGTTGCTGGTGTTTTTAATGCATTATGATGCATTGATCCTCTGTTGTTATGTGCTTGAAACAGGGGAGTTTGATCCGTGAGCATTAGAGGTGGTGTGGAAGGTTTCGGATGCTTGGAAGGCTTGTTGGCTAGCCTTGTTTTGTGTATCGGTGAGTGAAGTTGGGTTTTCAGCTTTAAAACCAAGGTTTGAAGGTTTTGGGAGCTTAGTTTAAGTCTAAATAACTTTGCTAAGCTCAAGAGTAAGTAAATGGATTTTCCCTCTTGGCTTGTGTTGTGAATTGTTCTTAAAGCAATTATGATTGTTGGATGCAATACATGTGATTTGCATGTTTTAAATTCTGTTTTGAAAGCATATTTTAGCATGGTTTAATGCTGGTTTTGAAAGCCAAATGTGAAGGATGCTTAAGGTAAGAGATCCTTGGTTTTGTACATTGAAATTGTGGAATTGATGCATAGTGTTGCATGTTGTTTAATGGCTTTGTGAAATGCTTCAAAAACAGTGGATTGATGATGGTAAATGTTGGTTTTAGCATTTGGGTTATGCTTGTAAAACATTGGATTAATGTGGTAAGATGGTTATATTGGCAAGTGATGTAAACGGTTCTTGGTTACTTAAATCAGATATAGTTAGCCGGCTATAGGATTGGGTGCACCGTGAATAAAGTCGCATTGGATGTGGAGTGGTTAAGTGTGAACCGGTAACTCCATCCAAGTACACTAACGAGATGGTTAAGTACACCATGGTGGTTAAAATTCCATGGGTGGGTTTTAAGGTCATAATGGTGGTTAAAATTCCATTTGAGGACCTTGGGTAAGCAAAGGTTATAATGGTGGTTAAAATTCCATTTGAGGACCTTGTGCTTGTTAAGATTACAATGGTGGTGTAAAGTCCATGTGTGGATCTTGTGAAGTATGTCCCGGATCTCGTTAGTGATGTTATACAAATACCAATGGTTGATGCTAAGGTCATATGGTGGTTAAAATTCCATATGGGGGAACCTTGTGCATGTTGAGGTCATATGGTGGTTAAAATTCCATATGAGGATCTTGTGAGTGTTAAGGTTATATGGTGGTTAAAATTCCATATGAGAACCTTGTGAATGTTAAGGCTATATGGTGGTTAAAATTCCATATGAGAGCCTTGTGTATGGTAAGGTCAAATGGTGGTTAAAATTCCATTTGGGGACCTTGAGATTGGTAGTGTGTATGAAGCGTGGGGACAACGCTTGTGATCCGCGTATCCGATTGGTTGTTGAGTTGAAAAGTGGATATGGTTTATCACTTGGAAGCCAATATAATGTTCTTGAATGTAATGAATCATGAGATGCTTGAAATGATGCATGGTTGCATGAGAAGTGAATAATGCTTAATGAATGCATGTTTTACTTGTTAGCATGTGCAAGTGGTTATGATCTATTGAGAATGGTGCATGTGTGCATGAAATCTCTTTAGTGCATTGAAGACTTGTGAAGGCTTGTTTAAAAGGCATGTAATGCAAATGTTGAGTTTATGGTTCATATGTTGCATTTGTTTAATGCATGTAGTTAATCGAATGAGCAAGTGATTTGCTAAAGGTTTCTTGCTTTGAAATGATTTTCAAGAATGAGAAAAGAATGGTGTGAAGTGGAAATGTTTTCCAAGGGTCTTGTATTTAACCTTGCATATGATGTTCATGCATTGAATGGTTAAATTGATGGTTTTGCAAGTTTGTGCTTTGAAAAGGGTTACTTAGCTTTCTAAGCTAAGGGTTGGTTTTCATGTTTGAGAAATGCATGAGGTTAAGCATGTTGTCAAAAGGGTTTTCAAACATTGCTTTGGTTTATCAAATTATGATGCTTTTGAAAGTGGTTTTATGATTCGCTGCATTGATGGTGTTTTGGTTTTGAGCATTCCTCACTAAGCATTATGTGCTTACGCTCATTTTTGTCCATCAATGCAGATAATTGAAGTTGGAACAGCGAGAAGCTAGGGATTCAAGGAGAGCTCCACTTGAGATGTATGTCTCGGTAATAACTATAGATAATAAAGGCAATGGGGGAAGAATTTTCTTATGTTGATGTTTAATGGGATTGTGTATGTTGGACAAGTTTGGTTTTATGTTGTTAATAAGGTTGGAACATGTAATTGGCCTTATGAGGTGGTTTTGGCATGTTGATGCTTGAATGGTTTGCTAAGTAGGAAGCATGCCTATAGAATTGGGGTTTTTCATAATTGATGCCATGTTGATGTTTGGTTGATGCAATTATGTTCCTTGTATGTTGAATGACTTGCTGGTAAAGTTTGGTTGCATTTGGAGCATGTTTGATGGGTCAATTGTATGATGAACCAGCAATTTTTCTGCAATCTGGGCAACCTGTTTCGGAACAGGTGTTAGCGTATCGGAACGGAGGCCTGAAATGGCCTGGGCGTTCCGAAAGGGAAGGCACTGTTCCGGAACGGTTTGGCCACTGCCAGGCCTTGTTTCGGTACCAGTTTCGGAACGGTCTCGCGTTTCGGAACGGGTCTTCCCTGTTCCGAAACAGTCGACCGTTGGGCACTGAAATTGTTGGTTAAATGTTTTGAAACCTTTGCGTTTTGGTCCTGAATCTTGTTTATGCAATTGGATGAGTTTGAAATGTCCGTTTGTGCTGAAATTTGGCAGTAAAGCATGTATGTTGATTAATTTGATATTGGTAACTTTAATTTGGGTTGAGTCCTTATAATTTTCAGAATTTACAATTTGGTCCCTAAAGTTGTAATTTGTGCAATTGAGTCCCTAAATGTTCTCTGATTGTTATGATCTTTGAGTATGATGAACTTGTGAACATATCTAGGGTTAACGTGCATCTAGAAAAGAGTAAAAAGAAAAAAAAGGGTCGTTAATCAAGGTTGACTTTCGGGTTGACTTTGGTTTTCCCCGTGTGATCTTCTTAATTTGGGTCGACCGTCTAGGCCGGGTTAAGGGGGTTACAATTTGGACTGAGGAATAGGGTGTATCGGAACAGTTTATGGCTGTTTCGAAATATTTTGTCTCTAGAATCCCTTGTTTCGATACGAGTTTATAGAGTATCGAAACGGGACAAAGTCAAAGTCAAAGAAGGTCAACCCATTTTGATATAGGGCATACACGTATCAGTACGGTCTAAAGGGTAAAGTCAAAAGGAGTTAACCATCGTTCTCCCGTTTTGAAATAGCCCTAGGGTGTTTAGATTGAGTTAGTTAAGTTAGTTAAATACTACTAAACAGATTACAAGTTTCACAATTTGGTCACTAAATGTTGTAAGGCTAAATTGAATAAGATAAATATCTCCTAATAGCATGAAATTTTGCAGGTAGAATTTTAATAGAATGAATTTCATTATGGTAATATCAATAGCATCGAAGGACCCCTAGTTTGTCAAAATTACAAATTGATCCCTAAAAGTCGTAATAGTTGCGATTTAGCACTTGAATGACTAATCATTTCGTATATGGGTAAAATGGATTGAGTTTTTGCTTGTGACTATTCGTTGTATGATATGGTTGAAATTGTTAATATTAAAATTAAATTTTATTGCACCAATTTTTGTTTTGATCACTAGTTTCGCCTTCCGACCTGGTTCTCGACCAGACCAGGAAGGGGGTGTTACAGGTGCACTTGGTAGTTCTTATGTAGACCGAAATATAATGGTGGTTAGGGATTTTGAAACATGTTGAAATATAATGTAGTCTTATTAGCCAAACAAGCTTAGAGGCTTCTCTCAAATCCTACATCTTTGGTAGGTCGAATCTTTAAGGCCAAATATTACCCAGGTTCTTCCTTTTTGTAGTCACAGCTGAGATCTCAACCTTCTCTCATTTGGAGGAGTGTATGGAGTGCTCGAGGTCTACTCGAAAAGGGCATTCGTTAGAAGGTTGTAAATGGTCGTTCCATTTCGATATGGAATGATTGGTTGCTCTCAAGTCTTATTCTTAAAAATATTGAATCACCATCAGTGCCCAGTTTGCATTGGGTTTCTGATTTATTTCTCCCATGCTCACAAGCATCAAATACAAAATTAATTATTGGCATTTTCTTAGCTGTGGAAGTGGCTCACATTCTTTGCATCCCACTCTCTAGCTTATCTAAAGATGAATGCTTACTATAGAATGGCGAGCACATTGGTCTATAAACTGTTCGCAGTGGTTAGAGGTTGCTACTAGACTCTTCACAACCTTCTCATCTAGACGCAATTTTATTCAACAAACTTTGGTCTATTTTGTGTCCTCAAAAGATCAAATTACAGGTGTGGTGTTTTATTTGGCAGTTTGTTCCCACTAAACATTTTGTATATAACTGTAGAAATGCAAATGATCATATATGCCCAATATGCAATTTAGAGAATTAAACGATTGAACATTTTATGCATGATTGTCATATTGTAAGTTTGGTTTGGTCTTTGTTGGGTTTTATACGTCCACAACCTGTGCTATCATTCTCTTTTGAAGAATGCTTATCAAGGATTTTTTTTTCTATGCTTAAGGTTCGTCATATAGAGATTGTTACCACTATGTGGGCTCCATGGTATGAAAGGAATAAAAAGTTTCATGAAGGTCTAACACAATCACATGAGGAAATATTTTTTTGAATCATATTATAAAGAGCTCGAGGTCCTTTCATGGAGTGTTACAGGTGCACTTGGTAGTTCTTATGTAGATCGAAATATACTGGTGGTTTGGGATTTTGAGACATGTTGAAATTTAATGTAGCCTTATTAGCCAAACAAGCCTAAAGGCTTCTCTCAAATCCTATATCTTTGGTAGGTCGAATCTTCAAGGCCAAATATTACCCAGGTTCTTCCTTTTTGTAGCCATAGTTAAAATCTCTACTTTCTCTCATTTGGAGGAGTGTATGGAGTGCTCGAGGTCTATTGGAAAAGAGCACTCGTTAGAAGGTTGTAAATGGTCTTTCCATTTCGATATGGAATGATTGTTGGCTCTCAAGTCCTATTCCTAAACGTATTGAATCATCATTAGTGCCCAATTTGCATTGGGTTTCTGATTTATTTCTCCCATTCTCACAAGCATGAAATACGAAATTAATTATTAGCATTTTCTCAGTTGTGGATGTGGCTCACATTCTTTGCATCCCACTCTCTAGCTTCTCTCAAGATGACTGCTTATTGTGGAATGGCGAGCACATTGGTCTATAAACTGTTTGCAGTGGTTAGAGGTTGCTACTGGACTCTTCACAACCTTCTCATCTAGACGCAATTTTATTCAACAAACTTTAGTCTATTTCGTGTCCTCAAAAGATCAAATTACAAGTTTGGTGTTTTATTTGGCAGTTTGTTCCCACTAAACATTGTCTATATAACCGTAGAAATGCAAATGATCCTATATGCCCAATATGCAATTTAGAGAATGAAATGATTGAACATTTTATGCGTGATTGTCATATTGCAAGTTTGGTTTTGTCTTTGTTGGATTTTATATGTCCACAACATGTGCTATCTTTCTCTTTTAAGGAATGCCTATCAAGGATTTTTGTTTTTATGCTTAAGGTTCGTCATACAAAGATTGTTACAGCTATGTGGGCTCCATGGTATTAAGGAAATAAAAAGTTTCATGAAGGTCTAACACAATCACATGAGGAAATATTTGTTTTTAAATCTTACTATAAAGAGCTCGGGGTCCTTTTTAAATCATACCAGCAAAAATCTATCATTACAGGACAAGCAATATCGAAACGGGTGATGGTGTTTCAATACGAGTAAGCATAGTTTGGTGTGAGGAATAGGGTGTATCGGAATGGTTTATGGCCGTTTCAAAACATTTTGTCTCTAGAATCCCTCGTTTCGATACGAGTTTATAGTGTGTCGAAATAGGACAAAGTCAAAGTCAAAAGAGGTCAACCTGTTTCGATACAGGGCATACCCATATCGATACAGTTTAAGGGTAAAGTAAACAGGAGTTGACCATCGTTCACGCATTTCGAAATAGCCCTAGGGTGTTTCGATAAGGTGTTAGTTATGTTAGTTAAAGACTACAAAACAGATTACAAGTTTCATAGTTTGGACACTCAATGTTGTAAGGCTAAATTGAATGAGATAACAATCTCTTAATAGTATGAAATTTTGTAGGTAGGATGTTAATGGAATGAATTTCATTATGGTAAAATCAATTGCATCAAAGGACCCCTAGTTTGTCAAAATTACAAATTGGTCCCTAAAACACGTAATAGTTACGATTTAGCACTTGAATGACTAATCATTTCTTATATGGGTAAAATGGATTGAGTTTTTTGCTTGTGACGATTCGTTGTATGATATGGTTGAAATTGTTAATATTAAAATGAAAATTTATTGCACAAATTTCTATTTTGATCATCGATTTTGCCTTTCGACCCAGTTTTTGACCAGATCGGGAAGAGGGTGTTACAATTGTGGTATCAGAGCTAGAGTTTAGTCGATTCTAGGATTAAATTGAAGCTTGTCGCATTGTTATTGTGTCACTTTGCCACCTAGTAGTTATATATTGTGCATATTGTAACTTGTCGACTAATTCGATATTACATATAGATATGTCTGAGACTAATGAAGCTCTCATTGACCAGCTTGCCACCGGCTCCTCGACGCATGGCGAGGAGATTAGAGGAGGAAATCCTCAGAACCCACCACAACTGCAGGATCCTCATGTTCAGGGTACTGAGCCTACAGCACCTACCGCTCAGGCTGAGTGTTATAAGAACATGGCTGACATGTTCAAGTAGTTTATGGCTGCTTTGAGGACCGAACAAATTGTGCAACCCATCGCCCCTATCGTTCAATACACTCGAGCACCTATCGATAAGCTCTCACAATATCGAGCTTATACCTTCACTGGACAAGATGATGACAACCTTGAAGTTGTTGAGTACTGGTTGGATAACACCTTGCGGATTATGAATAAGCAACTTTAGTGTGCTATCGTATTTCTGGCCGATGAGGCACTCTATTGGTGGGAAACTACCATTTTGACAGTTTGGAGGATACAATGAATTGGGAGTTCTTCCTTGAATAATTCCGCAAGAAATATGTTAGTGAATTTTACATTGCTAAAAGACGAAGCATCTTCCATCATCTCCAACAAGGTGGACGACCGGTCGAACAATATATACATGACTTCTGCAAGTACTGATGATATGGTGCAGAATATATAAAGAAGGAGGAAGAAAAGTTTCGGGTGCTCATTGTAGGGCTCAACGATGAACTACGCCCTTTGTTCACTGCACTAGGCTTTTCTGATTTCTAGGATTTGGTGAATCGAGTTGAGGCCACCGAAGCTGCACAGAGAGCCCAACGAGCTGGTGGGTCTGACAAACCCGAGAAGAGGTTCAGAGATGATTTTTGACTTTCGAGATGGAACAAGAAAGGGAGATATCAAGGCCCCAAACAAAATATCTATCCACAGTCGTCCCGTGCTGGGAACATCGAAAGACCTCAGTCTGTGACGCAGTCTTTTGGTAAAGTCGCGTCCGTTGACAGCACTGGAGGTTCGAATCGAGGCAACCGGCATCCACTCCGTAATTATTGTCAGAATAGGCATCCAGCGAGTCAATGTCGTAAACAGACTAGAGCATGTTACTACTATGGTGAGTAGGGACACTTTATACGTGATTGTCCTTCGAATGCAACTAAATCTATTGCTACACCGACTACTAATATTTCTCCTACTCAATCCTTTTGAGGTAAAGGATCAAGGCAAGGATCATTGGGAACTTTTGGGCGATCGAGTGGTCCAGAGAAACCCTTTAATAAGCAAGATTCGAAAGTTACTGTCCAAATGTATCATGTGAGGAGCAGAGAAGAAGAGGATGAACATGATGTCATTGTAGGTATCATCGAGCTATATTTACATTCCTTATATGCATTTATTGACCCTGTTTCTACTCATTCTTTTACAAGTACCATTGTAATTAAGAAATACAATATGTCTTTTGAACCAATGGCATCAAGAATTTATATAAACAATCCCCTATGAGATTGTGTCACCGTCAGGGTAGTGTGTAAGAACTGCCCCTTAATGATTCAAGGAATATTTTTCTGGCCAATTTGTTGGTTTTATCAATCCATGAATTTGATGTCATCATAGGCTTAGATTGGCTTAGTGAGCATCACGCCTGGGTAGATTATTGTAATAGGAAATTGTATCTTCGGGGTCTGGGTAAGGAGAGTGTTGTATTGATGAATGCGAGAAATCCATCATTGTACGCTTTGGTGTTGGAGCCTAGAGACGAGCCACAATTGCGAGACATTAACACCGTATGTGAATTCTTTGATGTTTTCCTTGATGAATTTCCGGGATCGCCCCCAACTCGTGAAGTGGAGTTTAGCATTGAGGTGCAACCTGGGACTGCTCCAGTTTCCATTGCACCATACCGTATGGAAGCTGTGGAATTAAAAGAATTAAAGACTCATATTCAATACCTATCAAGCAAAGGTTTCATTCAACTGAGCTCTTCTCCCTAGGGAGCTCCGGTTCTCTTTGTTAAAAAGAAAGATGGTTATATGCGATTGTGTATCGACTACAAGCAATTGAATAAAGTAACCATCATGAATAAATATCCATTGCATAGAATAGACGACTTGTTCGATCAACTAAAAGATGCCTCTGTGTTTTCCAAGATCGACTTAAGGTCGGGCTACTATAAAATGAGAGTTAAGGAGTGTGATGTGTCAAAGATTGTCTTCCGTACAAGATATGGACACTACAGATTCTTGGTGATGCCCTTTGGGTTAACCAATGCACCAGCGGCCTTTATGGATTTGATGAATCGGGTATTTAGGTCCTACCTTGATAAATTCGTAGTGGTGTTTATCGATGAAATATGGATTTATTCAAACAATGAAGCGGAGCACCGAAACCATCTTCTTATTGTGCTTTAGACTCTAAGAGAGAAATAGTTGTACGCAAAGTTCTCTAAGTGTGAGTTTTGGCTCACCGAAGTTGACTTTCTGGGGCACATCGTGTCAGCTTCGGGTATTCAAGTTGACCTGAAGAAAATCTGAGCTATTGTAGATTGACATCCACAAAAGAATATTGGAGAAATCAGAAGCTTTCTTGGGCTTGCTGGCTATTACCGAAGATTTGTGAAAGGGTTTTCTATGATAGCCGCTCTTTTAACTAAGTTGTTGAGGAAGGAAGCTCATTTTGTTCTGACCGAGGCTCATCAGCGGAGTTTCGATCAGTTGAAAGAAGTGTTGACTCATGCACTAGTCTTGACTCAACCCGAGTCTGGAAAGGACTACACTGTTTAGAGTGATGCATCACATCTAGGGTTAGTATGCATATTGATGCAAGAAGGTAGAGTTATCGAATAAGCTTCGAGACAACTTAAGCCGCACGAAATGAATTATCCCACCCACGACCTTGAATTGGTTGCAGTTGTCTTCACATTGAAAATCTGGAGAAATTATCTCCACGGAGAAAATTGTTCTCTTTACCGATCACAAAATTCTTAAGTATCTATTGACTCAAAAGGAGTTGAATCTTCGGCAAAGGAGGTTGATGTTACCGTCTTCAGAAGCATCGTTGTCTTGTAGCTGAACTCCAAGTTCAGTCTACCATCGTTTTGCGAATCAAAGATTTGCAAGGGCAAGGTCCTGAGCTTCAATCTATGGTCTCTAAGTTATCGGACAACCCCGACTTCAAAATTAATTCCAAATGACTCTTGTGTTTTCATGATCGAGTTTGTGTGCCTAATGATGAATCTCTTCGCATCGATATTCTTTCTAAAGCTCATTCGAGTTCTTTTTCTGTTCACCCCGGGTCTGTAAAGATGTACAAGGACCTGCGGGAAATCTATTGGTCGTCGGGAATGAAGCAGGCCATAGTTGATTTCATTTCCAAATGTCTCATGTGCCAATGTGTTAAGGCAGAACATTGTGCTCCTACTGGATTATTGTAGCCTATTGATCCACCGAAATGGAAGTGGGAAAAGATCATTATAGATTTTGTTAGTGTTCTACCGTGAACGCCTACGAAGCATGATGCTATATGGGTCATAGTAGATTGTTTCACGAAGTCAGCTCATTTTATACCGGTTAGAATAGACTACGTCCTCCCTAAACTAATTGATTTGTATATCAAAGAAGTAATCTCACTCCATGAAGTATCTAAGTCTATTATCTCCGATCAAGATCCTCAATTTGCTTCTCGATTTTGGAGAACCTTGCAAGGAGCACTGGGCACCAGAGTTAATCTTAGCACATCCTTTCACTCTCAATATGACGGTCTATCAGAAAGGGTAATCCATGTAAATCATCAAAAAATCTATCCATTGAAATTTTAGAAACTTGCATCGTTATTGAACTTCTCTATACATATCTTGGAAGACATGCTTCGGGCATGCATTATTGACTTTGGTGGAACTTGGGAGAAGTTTCTACCCCTTGTCGAATTCGCCTACAATAATAGTTACCAAGCATCAATTCAAGTGGCTTCGTATGAAGCATTGTATGGTAGGAAATGTAGAACTCCATTGTGTTGGCCGGAGCTTGGCGAGGGCAAGATGTTAGGCCCTGACTTGCTTCGAGAGACTGAAGAGCGGGTCACTATTATCCATGATCATTTAAAGGTTGTTTTTGATCGCCAAAAGGCTTATGCTGATCTTAAGAGAAGAGATATTGAGTATGAAGTTGGTGAGAAAGCCTTCCTCAAAGTATCACCTTGGAAGAAGGTTTAAAGATTTGACAAAAAGGGAAAATTTAGTCCCCGATTCATTAGACTTTTTGAAGTTATTATAAGAGTTTCCCCTGTGGCGTATCGGCTATTACTATGCTCAGAATTGAGTAAGATCCGTGATGTTTTTCATGTATCGATGCTTCACAAATATTGTCCTGATCCTTCGCACATTGTGGAACCTGAGTCTGTAGAACTTCCACCAAATCTATCCTACGATAAGGAACCAGTTCAGATTCTAGCAAGAGAAGTCAAGAGGCTTCGCAACAAAACTGTATCATTAGTTAAGGTGCTCTAGAGGAGCCACATCGTTGAGGAAGCCATTTGGGAACCTGAAGAGACCATGAAATGACAATATCCCAATCTCTTCGGTTCAGGTAAAAGTTCGAGGATGAATTTTTTTAAGGGGGAGAATTGTAACACCCCAAAATCTGGTCTGCTCGGAATTAAGTTCAGGTGATCGGAAATTCTATATTGATGAAGTCTAAATATTGTATCGGGTAGATAATTATTGATATCGGACCCTAATTGAGCTAAAAATATTGTCATCGGACTTTATCGAATAATATTGAACTTATATAGTGACTAAATTGGAGAAAATGCAAGTTGCATTGGATGGATAATGGGACACCTTGGTAAGTGTCGGTAAGTGTCGGTAAGTTTGCCATAGAATTCACGAGCTCAGTGTACGGGTGAACTATGATACTAAGGCTGTAACACCCCAATTTTGGGCTTGGAAGTTTAGGGTCTGAACCGGACCGGTCTAATTTTCGGTTCGAATATAAAAGGTGGTTTTAGGGAAAGCCTAGTTCGGGTTGCATTAAAAATATGGAAAAATATTTAAAAATCCTCTTTTAATATATATAAGAGAGTGGTGAAATCAATTTTACAAAATAAGGTTTGGAAGTGTGACATTTCGAATTAGTGACTAAAATGTAATTTTTGAAAAGTTTAGTGGTGGCTGTTTTGTAAGGATTGAAACTTTGAATCTTTAAGGAGCTAATTTACCCAAGATTGATTTCTCCAGATTTTTTCTTATTTTTAATGACACATTTAATGTTTAATTAATTAAAAGAGAATGGGAAAACCAATTTTTGAGATTTCATAACTTTCTTTAAAATTTTCTCATCTCATTTTCTCTCAGCCAAACACATTTCTACAGCAGTTTTTCTTTTGATTTTCACACCAAATGATGAGATTTCAATCCTCAAATGATTCCTAATCCCTTCTACATCAAATCCTCTTCCTTTGCTTATTGAATTTTCAAGGATTTTGGCTCTAATCAAGGAGAAATCTACATTTAGAGGTAAGAATGTTCTTCTCCTCTAAATACTCAGTTCTTTACTGAAATTCCCAAGTTCTCAATCCTTAAATTAAGTTTTATTAAAGGTTTTAATGTTGTGATCTTGATTTTGGCTTAAAACACAAGATTTGGATTTAATCTTAAAGAAATTCGTGGTGATTGTTTGGGCTCTGTTTTGTGATGGATTTTTAATGTATTTTGGATGTTTAATGATGTGTAATTGAGGTTTAATCAATGCAATCCCGAATAGGTTAATTTTTCTAAGTTTTTGCTTGTGAAAATGGTGGTTTTTTGGGGTGATCTTAGTGTTCTGTTATAGCTGGAGGTATAAGGACGAGTTTAGGCTCTTTTTGGATGTTAATTGATGTTTAAGAATGTTTGGAAGTGATGGATCTTGGCTGGGAAATGTTGTGGTAGAGTTTGGAAGTGATTTCGGTTGTGTTTGGTAGCCGAGATGTTAGATTTGGTAAGAGCAGCGAGTTCAGGTGTAATGGCTGAAGATTTTAATGCATGATGATGCATTAATCCTCTGCTTTTATGTGTTTAAAATAGGAGAGACATCTTCGGATCCTTGTGGTGTTGATCCGGAGGCTTGAACGGCATTTCGGCAAGCTTGCGAAACGGAATTGGTGAGTGGAGTTTGATTTCCAGCTTTGTATCGAATAATTGAAGGTTTGGGAGCTTAGTTTAAGTCTAATCAACTTAGCTAAGCTCAAGAGTAAGTTTTCGGAAAAACTCTCTTGGATGAGCCATGGATTGGTTCGATGCATTGGTTGATAATTGCATGTTTTAATTTCTGTTTTTGGAAGCATGTTTAGCATGGTTAATGCTGGTTATGTAAGCCATATATTGAAGGATGCTCAAGGTAAGAGATCCTTGGTTTAATATGTTGAAAATGTGGATTTGATGCATAGTGATGGATGATGTTAAATGGCTTGATTTAATGCTTTAAAACAGTGCATTATTGATGATAAATGATGTATATTGGCAAGTGATGTGTGGTTTTAAAGTACTTGAATCAGATATAGTTAGCCGGCTATAGGATTGGGTGCACCGTGAATAAAGTCGCCTTGGACGTTGAGGGGTTGGAATTGTACCGTAAACTCCATCCAAGTACACTAACGAGATGTTTAAGATCACAATGGTGGTTAAAAGTCCATTGTGTGGATCTTTAGTTGAGTGTCTCGTGTTCTTGTTAGTGATGTTATACAACTACATCTTTTGTTAAGATCACAATGAGTGATGTGGATCAACTAGCAATGAGTTTAGGTGTAATGGCTGAAGATTTTAATGTATGATGATGCATTAATCCTGTGCTTTGATGTGTTTAAAACAGGAGAGACATCTTCGGATCCTTGTGGTGTTGATCCAGAGGCTTGAACGGCGTTTCGGCAAGCTTGCGAAACAGAATTGGTGAGTGGAGTTGGATTTCCAGCTTTGTATCGAATAATTGAAGGTTTGGGAGCTTAGTTTAAGTCTAATCAACTTAGCTAAGCTCAAGAGTAAGTTTTCGGAAAAACTGTCTTGGATGAGCCATGGATTGGTTCGATGCATTGGTTAATAATTGCATGTTTTAATTTCTGTTTTTGGAAGCATGTTTAGCATGGTTAATGCTGGTTATGTAAGCCATATATTGAAGATACTCAAGGTAAGAGATCCTTGGTTTAATATGTTGAAAATGTGGATTTGATGCGTAGTGATGCATGATGTTAAATGGCTTGATTTAATGCTTTAAAACAGTGGATTATTGATGATAAATGATGTATATTGGCAAGTGATGTGTGGTTTTAAAGTACTTGAATCGGATATAGTTAGCCGGCTATAGGATTGGGTGCACCGTGAATAAAGTCGCCTTGGATGTTGAGGGGCTGGAATTGTACCGTAAACTCCATCCAAGTACACTAACGAGATGTTTAAGATCACAATGGTGGTTAAAAGTCCATGTGTGGATCTTTTGTTAAGTGTCCCGTGTTCTCGTTAGTGATGTTATACAACTACCAATGAGTGATGTGGAGGGGTTGTGATTGTACCGTTAAACTCCATCACGGGTGTTGAGGGGTTGTGATTGTACCGGTAAACTCTACCTTGTGTGTTTGGTAGTGTGTATGAAGCGTATGGGACAACGCTTGTAATCCGCGTATCCGATTGTGTTTTATATTGTAAAAGGTTATGGTTTATCACTTGGAAGCCAATATGACATGTTAATGATATTGAAGCATGAGATGCTTGTGGTGAATGCAATGTTGCAAGGACTGATGTTTGTGTGTTAAAGGTTTAATGAAAAGTGTTTTTATAAAGTGCATTATTGTGTTGTTTTCTTTAGAGCATGCCTCACTAAGCATTTTTGCTTACGCTCTCTCTCTTGAACCAATAATGCAGATAATTGAGGTGTTTGAGGGCAGCAAGGAGGCTAAGAATCCAAGGGAAAGCTAAGCTCATGTATGGTGACTACTTTACAACAATTATTAGATTTTGATATTTGGCAATGGGAACCTAGGTTGTGTTTTTGGGAGGTGCTTTGGACTCCCTAGTTGTGGCATGATGCCTTGAATGTGCTGGATTTGTAAATGGCCATTTTGGTGCTTTCTTTGATGCTTTGATGGTTGTTTGGCTATGGTTAATAGGATGCATGCCTATAGACTTGTGGTTTTGCCTAATTGATGCCATGAATATGTTTAGATGATGCAAATAGGTACCTTATGTGTATGATGACTTGTTGGCATGATTAGGAAGTCAATAGGTTGTGTTCGAGTGTTTAAATGTATGTTAAACCAGCAAAATCTGCACTTTCTGGGCAGTCTGTATCAGAACGGGTGCTAACATTTCGAAACGGGGGCCTGTAATGGCCTTCGAGTTTCGAAACGGGTGGAGGCCGTTTCGAAACGTTTTTGCCACTGCCAAGCCCTGTTTCGAAACTGGTCTAGAAACGAACCCGCGTTTCGGAACGGTCAACCCCTGTTCTAAAACACTTGACCGTTGGGCACTGATTTGAATGGTTTTGAGGTTTGCAAGCTTTACGTTTTAGTCCTGAATTTTGTATATGCAATTGCTTGAGTTTGAGAAGTCCGTTCGAGGTAAAATTTGACAGGGAAGCATGTAATATGATTAATTTGATATTGGTAATTTAAAAATAAGCAAAGTCCCTCATCTTTCCAGAATTTACATTTTGGTTCTCAACTTTGTATGTTGTGCAATTGAGTCCCTTATTGCTTTCCGATCGCTGTGATTTTCAAGTATGCTTTTCTCAAGAGTACGCCTACGGTTAATGTGCATCTAGAAAAGATTAAAAAGAAAAAAAGGGTCGTTAATCAAGGTTGACTTTCGGGTTGACTTTGGTTTTCCCCGTGTAATCTTCGTAGTTCGGGTCAACCGTCTAGGCCGGGCTAAGGGGGTTACAAAGGCTACGACCTATATTGATTTGGCGAGGTGGAGGGATGTATATTGATATTGGTCATATTGGCGAGGAGGACAGATTAGACCATTCATTGATTTGGTGAGGCGTAAAAATTCGCGTATCCACTATCTTGATTCAATCCAAGGATTTATGATGAAAAGAATATGTTAAACATTGTATATTGTTGCATAGCATTGACATTGTTAAGCATGAGATCATATATGTATTGATACTTGACATATTGTTGTTCAGATTGTTTATGACTACCTCACTAGGCAATGTAGGCCTAACGTGTCTCCTCTCATGCATTTCCAGGTTGAAAGATCTTGTGTCGGAGGATTAGATTAGCAAGGCAAGACAAGTCACTCCAAGCCTTCAAGTAATGTATTATGATCTTGTGAACTCCTAGAAGGTGGCAAAGTAGTTGAACTAGTCATTTATCCCTATTTTGATGTGTTTCTGAGATGCCTATGATGCAATATGGTTAATGGCCCTGAATGGCCTTTTTGGTCAGTTTAAAGTGGCATAAAAATGCATACTTAACTCAAAAAGGTAAAAACATAGTAAATGTATTTGTATGGTCATTAAATTTGGCATGCTAGTAGTTTATACCATTTAAATATTGTGGGTAAAGTTTCATTGCATTTGGACATTGTTCGATAGGTCAAATTGAATGAATATCCGCAAAAATTTGTCATTACAGGACAAGCCGTACCAAAACGGGTGATGGCATTTCGATACGGATAAGCACAGTTTGGTATGAGGAATAGGGTGTATCGAAAGAGTTTATAGCCGTTTTGAAATATTTTGTTTATGGAATTCCTCGTTTTGATACGATTTTATAGAGTATCGAAACGAGACAAAGTCAAAGTTAATGGAGGTCAACCCGTTTCGATACAGGGCATACTCGTATCGATATGGTCTAAAGGGTAAAGTCAACAGGAGTTGACCATCGTTCACCCGTTTTGAAACAGCCCTAGGGTGTTTCGATACGGAGTTAGTTAAGTTAGTTAAAGACTACTAAACAGATTACAAGTTTCACAGTTTGGTCACTGAATGTTGTAAGGCTAAATTGAATAAGATAACGATCTCTTAATAGCATGAAATTTTGCAGGTAGTATGTTAATAGAATGAGTTTCATTAAGGTAAAATCAATTGCATCAAAGGACCCCCTAGTTTGTCCAAATTACAAATTGGTCCCTAAAACTCGTAATAGTTGCGATTTAGCACTTGAATGACTAATAATTTCTTCTATGGGTAAAATGGATTTAGTTTTTTTTTTCTTGTGACGATTCGTTGTATGATATTGTTTAAATTGTTAATATTAAAATGAAATTTTATTGCACCAATTTTTGTTTTGATAATCGGTTTCGCCTTCTGACCCGGTTCTTGACCAGACCGGGAAAGGGGTGTTACAGGTGCCCTTGGTAGTTCTTATGTAGACCGAAATATAATGGTGGTTTAGGATTTTGAGAAATGTTGAAATTTAATGTATCCTTATTAGCCAAATAGACTAAAGGCTTCTCTCAAATCCTACATCTTTTGTAGGTCGAATCTTCAAGGCCAAATATTACCCACGTCTATTGGAAAATGGCATTTGTTATAAGGTTGTAAATGGTAGTTCCATTTCGATATGGAATGATTGTTGGCTCTCAAGTCCTATTCTTAAACGTATTGAATCACCATCATTGACCAATTTGCAATGGATTTCTGATTTATTTCTCCCATGCTCACAAGCATGAAATACGAAATTAATTATTAGCATTTTCTCAGCTGTGGGTGTGGCTCACATTCTTTGCATCCCACTCTCTAGCTTCTCTCAAGATGACTGCTTAGTGTGGAATAGCGAGCACATTAGTCTATAAACTGTTCGTAGTGGTTAGAGGTTGCTACTGGACTCTTCACAACCTTCTCATCCAGACGCAATTTTATTCAACAAACTTTGGTCTATTCTGTGTCCTCAAAAGATCAAATTACAGGTTTGGTGTTTTATTTGGCAATTTGTTCCCACTAAACATTGTCTATATAATCGTAGAAATGCAAATGATCTTATATGCCCGTTATGCAATTTAGAGAATGAAACGATTGGACATTTTATATGTGATTGTCATATTGCATGTTTGGTTTGGTCTTTGTTGGGTTTTATATGTCCACAACATGTGTTATCTTTCACTTTTAAGGAATGCCTATCAAGGATTTTTGTTTCTATCCTTAAGGTCCGTCATACAGAGATTGATACCACTATGTGGGCTCCACAATATGAACAAAATAAAAAGTTTCATGAAGGTCTAACACAATCACATGAGGAAATATTTGTTTTTTAAATCATATTATAAAGAGCTCGAGGTCCTTTTACCTCAACTATAGGTTGCCCCTGTCCCACTGTTTCCTTAGTGGCAAGCTCCTGATCCTCCATTGCTTAAGGAAAACTTTGATGTTAGTTTCTCCAATGCTACCAAAACATCCTGGTCAGGTGTGGTTATTAGAAATTCTACAGGGGACATCATTGGTGCTAGTAGATGTTTTACTCACCATGTGGCATGGGATTTTATGGCAGAAGCAACCATAGCCCTTCACGCAACCCTCCTCCTTGCTGACTTGGATTTCCAATTTCGTTTTCGTAGAAGGGAATTCACTGTCATTAATCAAGAAGCTACGATCCCCATCTCCTAATTTTTAAAAAATTAGTGCTATAATTTGTGTAACTAAAGAAAGGGCAAAAAATTTTAGAAGTTGTTCATTTCGGCATACCCTCGGTCGAAAAATCAGGTGGCCCATCTGATTGCTAAGAACTCTTCGCTTGATTCTAGTGATCGGTTTGCATGCAGCGGCTCTCGATCATCATTTATATGTCAGGCCCTTCTTCTTCTCCTCTAGAAATTTCCTTTGCATCAATGATCAACATTCATGGGCATGCAATTCCTCTCGCACCAACAATGGATTCATCTTCAGTGGCATCTGTCTAAGAGGATTTGTCTTCACTGGCTTCTTTATTACTTGTTTTTCCCTTCGGGTGTTTTGTTTGGTTTTCCCTTTTCTTTCTTTTTTTTCTTGTCACTTTTCCTTTTGGTTGTTTAGACTTCCTCTTTACTTTAATAAATGAAGCCAGTGTTAACTTGAAAAAAAGGGAAATAAAAAATTATTAATATGTACATTAAATAAAAATATTATAAATATTATTAGATTAAGTTATGAAATTAGAAATAAAAAGTTAATTTCTGATTAAATAATTTTTAGAGATTAAACTTAACAAAAATAAAAAATGAGAGACTTAATATGTCATTCACACTGATAGCTCTCTAAATAGCATTTATTTCCTCCTTGTTTATTAATTAATTTGTCTCTAAATTAGGGTCCATGCTTCGTTTCTTCAATTTTAGTTTATTATTTGCATTTTCTTTAACTCTAGTCATCTTTGCTCTTTTCATGTAAAGTTCTATATTTCTGCTACTTTGTCGTCGTAATGTTAATGTCCTTGAAGAGAAAGTTTATTCACAACAGCCAAGTTCATCACTGCAGTAGCCATCTGTCCAGATCGCTAAGGATAAGGATGAATATGCAAATTGTGTAACCCCTTGGACCGGTCTAGTCGTGTGAAGTACTCATAAGTCTTATATTTTGTATGCATTCCATCTCATATTATTGGTATTCTTAAGTGCATTTTAGGCATATTTAGGTACATGCATGCATTATTTACAATATTCTTTACTTTACCATGTTTCTATTGAATACCTTTGATTTGGTAAGAAAATATATTATTTTAGTTTAGTTTTAGTTTCAGATGTTAGAAGTTGTCATAAGGAGGAGAAATTAGAGGAGTTGATGTTGAGACAACACACCAAGGAGTTGTACTGAAGCAGTTCAACACGGAGAGATATGCTACCGAGTAGATGTCGCTGCCATATCTGCCGCCCAGGGCAGCAACTTAAGGAATTGGTGAATTGGAGTGCGATTGATAGAGTATAATTTGTTGAGTCCATTGAGCCCATCCACTCAATTTACTGAAGCCGAAAACAGCGAACGGAGCCGATAAAGGAAAAATATCTAAGGCGGCTTAAGCTTACTTGTGGCACAAGGAGTCCAACTTCAAGTCAAAGAAGTAAGATTTAAAGATTGCATTTAATGCAAAAAGCTACTTTATCATGAGGAAGACTTCTACTCCAAGAAGGAATTGACATAGGCCATGCCTTATGTATACTTGATCATATTTTGTATTTTAGACGATCTAAGAATCACCATAGTCGTCATAGCTTAGTTTCTCTTGTGTTTTCTTGTCTCCGCTATGTTCTAAATTCTCTAGGGTTTGGGTTGTGTTGTAAAGTAGTTGTGAGAACGGTTGTTTAGGTTCAAGTTTGTTATTGCAATATATTCAAGGTTTGTTTGTTTCATGTTCTTCATTGTTTTCAATTGAGTTCGAAAGATTGATTGTGAGCAATCCATTTGTTTGGCATCAAGAGAGTCAAACTCATGAAAGAAGTAAGCATGATCCCATCCATACCAGGTGTTGATCAATCCAGCCTAGACATAAGTTTGGGTTTAAAGCGGCTAAAAGAGTACGAACCAAAGGTTGTTGTTCATTGCAAGATTCACGTCGACGGGTATTATCTACAACAGGCATCAATAGTATTCTAACTTAGACATAATCATAATCACTTCAGAAGCGTTCTGCCAAGCCTTGAAGGTCTGCCTAGTTTGTCGTCGAGCCAATTATCCATTCCACCTACCGAGGCAGCGAAAGTTGTTGAAGCACCAATCTGCCATCTTCCGCCGAGGCAGCAGAGTCTGGCAACGCAATACAACTAGACTTATTCAACGCAGTTTCACACTACGAAGCAGCATAACCTGACTCATTCTATCAACTTGATCTCTTCCTTAAGTTACTTGTGTTTATTTACTTTTCTTTTAAACAAACTGAAATTGACTTGTGCATTTAATATTCTTGGTGCAGGAATTTATATTCGAATTAGTTGTCCAATCCTCGTGGGAGACGATATCTTTTATACTATAACTTGACAAGAGTGTGCACTTGCGCTCATAATTGGAGAACACCCAAACGCTCTACAAGTTTTTAGCGTCGTTGCTGGGGATTGGCAACTGTGAATTCGTCTTTATTTTTCTGCACTTTTATTTTATTGCATTTAATTTCAGTTTTTATTTTTCCTTTTTATTCGAAAAAAAGAATTTGAAAGTTTTCTTGTCTAGTGTATGACAAGAGCCAATCCGTCGTCCGAAATCATTTACATAGACGAGATCGAACGAAGAGCAAGAAAACTAAAGAAATAAGCAAGAGAAGCCCTTGGAAAAGCTAAAGAAAAAGGAAAAGTAGAGGCATCCATGCATAACGGCCAAGACGACAACCCTGCCAACAATTCCCGAGACGGCATGGACGGGCAGTAAGATTTGCCGCATGGGCAGCAGCTCCCAATTCAGCCCAGGCAACAACAATATGTGCGCACCACTGGGGACTACTTGGAGCACGACTTCAGAAGATTTGATCCAACTATGGCCGAGCCTGAAATTGAAGCAGATCACTTAGAGTTGAAACCAATGATGTTCAACATGATAAATACATTGGGGCAATTTGGAGGAATTGCCACGAAAGATGCTCAGCATCACTTGAGGGGGTTCCTTCACATTTGCAGATCTTTCAAGATACATGGAGTCCATCAAGATGTGCTTAAGCTGAGACTATTTCCCTATTCACTAAGGGATAGGGCAAAATAGTTGTGAAACCGATATTTTAAGTTTGATACAACTAAAGAACCTAAGGACTAAATTGAAAATGTAAAAACGAATTTTTAAGTCCTCAAACCTCTCTACATATTTTAAACAAAATGCCTAAGTTAAAAACTAGGTTTATCAAATATTTTCTAAGTGTTCTTAAAGCAAAAATAGTGATTTTCGAGTCATCGTTTCGAAACGGCCTAAGGTATTTCGAAACGGCCTAAGGCGTTTTGAAATAGTTTTGAAACTGTGAGTCCTTGTTTCGAAACGGGTATCAAAACGTTTTCAACACTACCAACCCGTGTTTCGAAACAAGTTTCGAAACAGCTGAAGAACATTGAGCAACCGTATCGAAACGACATCAAGTGTTTCGAAACGGGTCTAAAATTGATTTGAAAAATATGACCGTTGAACGTTTTTAACTGATTTTAAAGAAGTAGTTAAGGCGTATCGAAACAATCTCAAGCCGTTTTGATACGGTCCTTGAGAGTGGCAAGCTGTTTCAAAACAAGTTTCGAAATGGGCTCTTAGCGTATCGAAACAGGTCTAGCCGTTTCGATACGGGCTATTTAATGAACCCCAACGGCTCTTTCTATTTTGTTTTTTTTTTCGAAACAAGGTCGGCCGTTTCGAAACGGTAGGTTGCAGACTTCATTTATGGAGGCAAAATAACACCCCCAATGGCTCTATTGATGAATGCAACAAACAGAACAACTAGAATTCAATGAGAAGGTATAAAAGGGACCTTTAAAAGCCTCAGCAACAACTATTGATCCTAAAGCAAACATCCAAACATCAAATCCAAGCATTTGTGCCTAAATCTCATTATTGTCTTGTAACCCCAATTGTATTTTTCATTCTTATCATTTCAATTGGGTTGAGTGCTTGTAATTGGGCTAGTTTATGTATTGAGAGATACTTGTTTAGCCAACAAATTCTTTGTTTCAATTGTGTGAGGATTGGGTCAAATTTTGGGTAGAAAATTTGACCGAAAATTGTAAGGGTTACCTCCTTAGCCTAGAAAAGGGGAAGAGCAATTAGTGGAATTGTTGCAAATCCTTAGTGAAGCTAAGGTAGTGGATGTAGAGTTCATTTGGAACTTGAACCACTCTAAAATTCCTTGTCAATCTTTTTATTTGCAATTTCCACCACCAAGAACATTAAAAATCCAATTCACCCCCTCTTGGTTTAGTTCGATCATTCGATCCACTCAACAATTGGTATTAGAGCCTACCTCTTTGGGGATTAACAACAACAAGAGGAGTTCCTAGGAAGAGTGTGATCATCCAAAAATCAAGAGATGGCTTCTACCTCCGGTTCGGGCATGTATGAGTCTCAATCCACTACCAAACCACCCTTCTTCAATGGTGACAACTATCCGTTTTGGAAGAATAGAATGTGTCTCTTCATCAAGTCTAATGAGTACTTGGTTTGGGATGTCATTGAAGATGGCCCTTACATTCCATTGAAGCAAGATAGTGAAGGGAAGATGGTTTTGAAGAAAAAGTTGGAGATGAGTGAAGAAGAAAGGAAGAAGATCCAAATAAATGACAAAGCTCTCCACATGCTTTTATGTTCTTTCGATCCGGACATCTACTCCAAAGTATCATCCATTCAGAGTGCCAAAGAAGTGTGGGACACTCTTGAGACTACCTATGAGGGAACCAATGATGTCAAGGAAACTAAGATTGGAATTCTCAATCTTAGTTATGAAAATTTCAAGATGGAGCCCGATGAGACGGTGTCCAAGATGTTTGATCGTTTCTCCACCATAGTCAATAGGCTCAAAGGATTTGGAGAGACAATACTGGAAGACAAGCTTGTCTGGAAGCTACTCTACTCACTTCCCAAATCTTGGGATGGGAAGAGAACCGCCGTCATAGAGGCTAAAAATTTGAAGACTTTAAAGCTTGATGAGCTAGTGGGTTCTCTCCTTACTCATGAGATTATGAAGCAAGGAAGGGAAGAAGAGAAGAAGAAAGAAGAGAAGAGAGTAGAAAAGCTAGAGGTTGAAAAGAAGAAGAAGATGGGGATAGCTCTCAAAGCTTCATTACTTGAGGAGAGCTCTTCTAGTGATGAGGATGAGCTAGAAGAATTGGCTATGATAGCCAAACGATTCTCACGATTTATGAGGTCCAACCGGGGAAGAAGAATTCAAAGGAAGATGGACTTCAAAGGTAAAAACAAAGAAGAAGCAAGGGATCAAATCATTTGCTTCGAGTGCAATAAACCCGGCCACATATGTTCGAAGTGCCCTCAACTCAAGAAGAAGGGCTTTGAGAAGAAGAAGAAGAAGCTCAAAGCCACGCTTGCTATTTGGAGTGATGAGGAGTCATCCGAGGATGATGAACAAGAAGTGGCCAACCTTTGCCTCATGGCACTTGAGGAAGATTCCTCCATGATAACCTCTAACTCATCATCTTTAGATTTTACATATGATGAATTAAATGATGCATATGATGAGTTGCAAGAGGTTTGTGATGAATTAGTTGAGAAATACAAGGAGTCAGACATTAGGAATAAAAAAATTATTTCAGAACTAAATGATAAAAATGACTCACTCTCTAAAGCTAATTTAAAATTTGAGAAAAAGATATTAGGGTTGAAATATGAACTAAAAATTTTTCAAGATGAAAATATTGATCTTAATAATCTTTTATCTCAATGTAATAGTGAACACCAAAAGGTGTTAGATGAGCTAAATAAGCTCAAAGAGTCTTTTAAAAATGATGGTAGTGTGAAGCATGAAATAGATGAATCTTCAAAGACAAACCAACCTAAGAAAAAGACTAATTACTACAAACAATGTAGTTTTCCTAGACATAGTAGAACTAAAAGGATTATAAGTGTATGGGTTCCTAATAAACTTGTAAAATCTAATAACATTGTTGCTATGTCATCTTGGATTCCTAAGGGAACCAAGGTATTGGGAGCTAACACTCATGGACCCAAAATTATTTGGGTACCAAAAACAAAAGCTTAATATCTTTGTTTGTAGGGGGAGCATTGCTACAAGGCCAAAGCACAAAGTCAAAACTCATGGTACCTTGATAGTGGATGCTCAAGGCATATGACCGGAGACAAGAGTAGATTCATGGATCTAAAGTCAAAAAGTGGAGGAGTGGTGACATTTGGTGACAACTCCAAAGGCCACATTAAAGGTATTGGCTCCATAGGTAATCACTCTACTATTGTCATTGAAAATGTCTTGTATGTCGATGGTCTCAAACATAACTTATTGAGCATAAGTCAATTGTGTGATAAGGGATTTAATGTTTTATTTGATAAAAATGGGTGCAAAATTATTGGCATTAAATATAATAATATTATGCTCATAGGTCATCGCATAGGGAACATATACATGGTGCATCTAGATGACATACATACATCTCGTGCATGCTTAGTAGCACAAAATGAAAATGATGCATGGTTGTGGCATAGGAAACTAGGACATGCTAGCATTAGTGTTTTAGAAAAACTAGTTTCCCTTGATCTAGTTAGAGGTTTACCTAATACTCCCTCTGTCCCACTAAAACTGTCACATGTTGACTTTTTTGTGTCAAACTTTTTCAACTTTGACCTCTTATAATTTAAAATTTATTATTGATAAAAATATGAAAAAATATATTTAAAAAACTTTGAATCAACTAGTTTTTAAATATATTTTTTTATAATTTTTAATTAATTAAAATATTTAAATAAATTATAGTCAAAGTTGAAAAATTTTGACCAAAAAATCTCAACTTGTGACTGTTTTAGTGGGACGGAGGGAGTATTAAATTTTCAAACGATAAAACTTGTGATGCATGCTCTAAGGGTAAACAACATATGTCTTCCTTTAAATCCATTAATGATGTTTCTACAAGTAGATGTTTACAACTTATCCATATGGATTTATTTGGGTCAATTAGGACTATGAGCTTGGGTGGTAAATCTTATGCATTTGTACTTGATGATTTTTCTAGATTTACTTGGGTTCTATTTTTAAGTACTAAAGATGAGGCTTTAGAAAAATTCATCACATTTTCAAAACTAAACCAAAATGATCTTGAACTTAAAATTTCACATATTAGAAGTGATCATGGAACTGAGTTTCAAAATTTAGGGTTTGAAGATTTTTTAAATGAAAATGGTATTAGCCACAATTTTTTGGCTCCTCGAACTCCTCAACAAAACGGGGTAGTTGAGAGGAAAATAGAACTTTGCAAGAAATGGCTAGAACTGTAACGCCCCAATTTTGGGCTTAGAAGTTTTGGGTTTGGACCGGTTCGGTCGGAGAGCGGTTCGAATATAAAAGAGTGAAATTAGGAAAGCCTAGTTTGGGTTGCATTAAAAATATGGAAAATGTCTTAAAATCCTCTTTTATTATGTATAAGAGAATGGTGAAGTCAATTTTGCAAAATGAGGTTTGGAAGGGTGACATTTTGGGTTAGTGACCAAAATGTAATTTTTGAAAACTATGTGACTGTTTTAAAAAGGATTGAAACTTTGAATCTTTAAGGAGCTATTTACCCAATGGGAGTTTCTCCAGATTTTTCCTAAATATTAAAGATTTAATTAATGGTTTTTAAATAAAACTAAAAAGGAGGGAAGATATTTTGGCATTTCCAACTAACTTTCCACATTTTCCATTTTCATTTTCTCTCATCTTTTCTCTCAAACCAAACACATTTCTCCAGAGCTTTTTCCTCTGATTTTGTCATCTAAATAACACATTTCAATTCTCTTTTGATCTTCAATCATCTCTTCATCAAAACCTTTGCATTTGCTAATTGGATCTTCAAGCATTTTGATTCCAAAAAGGGAGAAACTCAAGTTTAGAGGTATGAACGTCCTTCTCCTCTAAATTCTCAGTTCTTTACTGAAATTCCCAAGTTCTCAATCCTTAATTTGTGATTTATAAAAGGTTTTATAGATGTGTTCTTGATCTTGGCTTTAAAATGCAAGATTTGGTTGATTTTTGTTAAAATTCGTATGATCTATTTGAGCAGTGATTTGAGGTGTCTTTTTGATGTTAAATGAATGTATATTTGATGAGGAATTGAGGTTTAATCAATGCAATCCCGGATAGGTTGATTTTCCTAAGTTTTGCTTGAGTTCTTGGTTGTTTTTGGAGTGATCTTGATGATCTGTTATAGCTGGAGGTATAAGGGCGTGGTTAGATCCTTTTTGGATGTTAATTGATGTTTAAGGATGATTAGATTTAATGGATCTTGGCTGGGTAGTGTTGTGGAGTTGTTTGGATGCATTTTCGGTTGTGTTTGGTAGCCGAAAATGGAGTGTGGATGAGAGCAGCGAGTTTAGGTGCTTTCATTGAAGCTATTAATGCATGATGATGCATTAATCCTCTGCTTTGATGTGTTTAAAACAGGGGAGTCATCTTTGGATCCAAGTGGTGGTGATCCGGAAGCTTGATTGGTGTTTCGGCAAGTGGCGAAACGGAATCGGTGAGTAGATTTTGGTTTTCAGCTTTGAAACCAATGTTTTGAAGGTTTGGGAGCTTAGTTTAAGTCTAAGCAACTTAGCTAAGCTCAAGAGTAAGTTTTCGGAAAAACTCTCTTGATGATGAACCATGGATTGCTTGAATGCAATGTGGTTTGTTTGCATGTTTTAAATCCTGTTTTGAAAGCATATTTAGCATATTTATTTGCTGTGATTATGAGCCATGTGTTGAAGGATGCTCAAGGTAAGAGATCCTTGTTTTTGAACATTGTTTTAATGTGGTTTGATGCTTAAAGATGCATGATGTTAATGGCTCTGTTAAATGCTTTAAAACAGTGGAATATTGTTATAAATTATGCATATTGGCAAGTGATGGTTAAGGTCACAAAGGTGGTTAAAAGTCCTTGTGTGAGCCTTGTTTATTTAAGAACAACATGGTGGTTAAAAGTCCATGGTTGGTTCTTGGTTAAGATCACCAAGGTGGTTAAAATTCCTTGGGTGAGTCTTGTGTATTTAAGAACAACATGGTGTTTAAAAGTCCATGGTTGGTTCTTGGTTAAGGTTACAAAGGTGGTTAAAATTCCTTGTGTAAGCCTTGTTTATTAAAGAACTCCAAGGTGTTTACAAGTCCTTGGGAGATTCTTGTTAAGGACACAAAGGTGTTTAAAAGTCCTTGTGTGGTCCTTGTCATGGTGTTTAAAAGTCCATGGAAGATTCTTGTTAAGGACACAATGGTGTTTAAAAGTCCATGTATGGTCCTTGGAAATTTATAAGATCACAATGGTGTTTAAAAATCCATATGTGAGTCTTATGTTGAATGTATCACTTGTGGCCAATATGACATGTTATGAACTCGAAGCATGAGATGCTTGTTTTAATGCTTATGTGCATGTACAAATGATGTTTGAACTAAGGTTTATGCATGTGTTTTATAAGTGCATTATTGTATGGTTTTATATGAGCATTCCTCACTAAGCTTTTGCTTACGCTCTTTCTCTTTTCTTAAACCAATAATGCAAAGCATTGAAGTGCATATTGGGGCAGCAAGGAAGCCAAGAATCCAAGTGGAGATTAAGCTCATGTATGGTGAACATTTTCCTAAAACTATTAGCTTTTGGGTATTTGGCAATGGGGGACCTATGTTGATGTTTTGGGAGATGTTTTGGACTCCCTAAGTTGGATTTATGATGTTAATAATGTGGGATCTTGTAATTGGCCTTTGTGATGTGGTGTTTGGTATATTGATGCTTGAATGGTTTCTAAGTAGGAGGCATGCCTATAGATTTGGGGATTTTCATAATTGATGCCATGTTGATGTTTGGTTGATGCAATTATATTCCTTGAATGTTAAATGACTTGCTGGTACAATTTGGTGGCTTTTGGAGCATGTTTGATAGGTCAAATAAGTGGTAAACCAGCAAATTTTCTGCAAGTCTGGGCAGGCCGTATCGGAACGGGTGCTACCGTTTCGGAACAGAGGCCTGAAATGGCCTAGGCGTTCCGAAACGGGAGGAACCGTTCCGGAACGGAAATGCCACTGCCAAGCCTCGTTTCAGAACCAGTTTCGGAACGGTCCCGCGTTTCGGAACAGGTCCTCTCTGTTTCGGAACACTCGACCGTTGGGCTCTGAATTTGATGGTTATATGTTTTGAAATGTTTGCGTTTTGGTCCTGGATCTTGTTATTGCAATTGGATGAGTTTGAGATGTCCGTTTGAGCTGAAATTTGGCAGGGAAGCATGAAAGATGATTAATTTCATATTGGTAACTTAGATTTGGTTTAAGTCCTTATAATTTTCATAATTTACAATTTGGTCCCTAAAGTTGTAATTTGTGCAATTGAGTCTCTGAATGTTCTCTGATGGTTATGATTCTTGAGTATGCTGATTTTGTGACAATATCTAGGGTTAACGTGCATCTAGACAAGATTAAAGAAAAAAAAGGGTCGTTAATCTAGTTTGACTTTCGGGTTGACTTTGGTTTTCCCCGTGTAATCTTCTTAATTCGGGTCAACCGTCTGGGCCGGGTTAAGGGGGTTACATTTGGTGGTATCAGAGCTGAGTTCTCGAGTAATTGGGAATGAGTATGTGAATGATTAAAGTATGTATGCTTGTATGCTTGTGAATGAAAGCATGTTGTGTGAATTTTAAATATGTTGCAATTGTGGGGTATGCTGTGGTGAAGCATGTTGTGGGTACCCATTGCCAAATCAAAGCTAATGTAACGATGTTGTTTTTAAGTGGAAATGAGCTTGAGTACTTGGATTGCTTACCTTGTTGAGCCTGACTTGTTTTATTGCATTGTGATTGTATTGTTAGAGTATGGCACCTCGTGGAGAAGTAAGGGTTAGTACACGAGCTACGGCTCAGAACGAAAATGAAGAGAACGTTGAGAATGCTATGGATTTACCTCCTCCGCCTGGTGGTGGTGGTGCTGAAGGTGAAGGAGCTGGTGCTGCAGCTGGTTCTGGGGTCGCTGGACCTGAAGCTGGTCAGGGACAAGCTGTTCCTGACATGACGATGTTGGTGCAAGCTATTGCTGGTGCTTTTCGAGCGGCAGTAGCTGGAGCTCAAGGAGCTGGGCATCAGGGAGATGCTGGAGTTAGACTACCCTTGGAACGTCTGCGCAGTCTGGGAGGGACCGAGTTTAGGGGTTTGTCAGCTGAAGGTTCTGAGTCTTGGTTAGAGAGTACCAAGAGAATCTTGGGGCAGATGGGTTGCACTGATGTGCAGAAGCTGGGGTGTGTGGTATCCTTGCTGCAGGATGATGCATATACATGGTGGACAACCACTATTTCTGGGATGGCAGAGGCTGACGTAACTTGGACGTTCTTTCAGAACGCGTTCAAGAGAAGGTATCTAGGTGTGAGGTACCTAGATGAAAAGAAGAGGGAATTCATGTCTCTTACCCAGGGGAGCATCTTTGTAGCTGAGTATGAAGTTCAGTTCGTTCGACTCAGTCAATACGCACATGAGCTTGTTCCGGACGAGCGGGAGAGGTGCGAAAGGTTCCGTTATGGTTTAGTGACGGAAGTAAAGATGTATGTGCTGGCTACCGAGTATAGTGATTTTGATATGCTGGTGGGCCGAGCAAAGGATATTGAGATGAACTTGGGTTTGTCTGCTAGAAGTGCTGGGTCAAGTGCTGGTAAGCGAGCTGCTGAATATAGTTCCGGTGGTGGACGGAACAAGAGGGGACGTGATCAGAAGTATCAGTCCTCAGCTAAGCGAGGTGGTGGTGCGCCTGCTCGGGGAGGCAATGCTAGAGTTGATCCGAGTGCATGTTGGACATGTGGTTCGCGTGGCCATATGAAACGTGATTGTCCTCGAGCTGTGAGGAAAGTGCAGGCTCCTGTTGTGGCAGCTGGCAATGCGTGCTGGAACTGTGGATCTACGGATCACATGAGGAGAGAGTGTCCTATGTTGGCTGGTGGCCAAGTGCGTGCTCCTGTTGTTGCATCACATAGAGGTCGTGGGCGCGACCGTGGTAACTTCCAGCGGAGAGAGGAAGGTGGTCGGGGTGTGGCCCATGTTGTGGCTATTCAGCCTGAGGGTGGCGGCCAAGCCAGGGTGTATGCTCAGTGGGAGGGAAGGAATGACGCGGATGTGATCGCAGGTACTTTTACTTTGCAATCTTTGTCATTACTTTCCCTGATTGATTCTGGATCTACGCACTCATACATTTTGCGTGAGCATGCTGAATTGCTTGGTTTGCCAGTTGAGTTTTTGGATGTTGGTGTGCGTGTCACTAGTTCTTTTAGTGAGACTGTTGTGACTCGAAAGCTTTATAGAAGATGTCCTTTGGTTGTTCAAGATCATGTTTTTCATGTTGACCTTATGAAGTTGCCTTTCTATGGTTTTGATGTAATCCTTGGTATGGATTGGCTTGCTGAGCATCGTGCTGTAGTGGATTGTGAGAATAAGCGAGTTTCGTTGAAGCTTGCGTATGATTATGAGGTAGTCGTGGTTGGTGAGAATGTGAAGTTTCTTGCCAATGTGGTATCTACATTGGAAGCGAGCAGGATGCTGAGGCAAGGTTGTGAAGCTTATCTAGCTTTTGTGATGAATCCTAGCTCTAAGGAGTTGCGTGTGCAAGATATCAGGATTGTGAAAGAGTTTCCTGGTGTGTTCCCTGAGGAGTTGCCTGGATTGCCTCCTAATCGTGAGGTGGAGTTTGGGATTGAGCTGTATGAGAATACAACTCCTGTGTCCATTACCCCTTATAGAATGGCACCTAAAGAGTTGAAGGAGATGAAGACGCAGTTGCAAGAGTTGCTTGATCGTGGGTTCATTCGGCCGAGTGTGTCACCTTGGGGTGCACCGGTCTTATTTGTGAAGAAGGATTACACTATGAGAATGTGCATTGATTATCGTCAGCTTAACAAGTTGACTATCAAGAATCGGTATCCTTTGCCGAGAATTGATGATCTCTTTGATCAATTTCGGGGAGCAGCTGTGTTCTCTAAGATTGACTTGAGGTCAGGGTATTACCAGTTGAAGGTGAAGGATGTGGATGTGCCTAAGACAGCTTTCAGGACAAGGTATGGGCATTATGAGTTCCTTGTGATGCCGTTTGGTTTGACAAATGCTCATGCGGCTTTCATGGACATGATGAATCGGGTGTTTCATGAATACCTGGACAAGTTTGTTGTGGTGTTCATCAATGATATCCTCGTGTACTCGCGTACTGAGGAGGAACATGAAGAGCATTTGAGGATTGTTTTGCAAGCTTTGTTGGAGAATCAGCTTTATGCTAAGCTGAGCAAGTGTGAGTTCTGGTTAAGTGAAGTGGTGTTTCTTGGGCATGTGGTTTCTGCTGAGGGGATTCGTGTTGATCCTCAGAAGATCGAGGCGGTGATGAATTGGAAGGTTCCTAAGTTTGTTCATGAGGTTCGTAGTTTTCTTGGTTTGGCGGGATACTACCAGAGGTTTGTGGATGGGTTTTCTAAGATTGTTGCACCTTTAACAAAGTTGTTGAAGAAAGATGTTAAGTATGAGTGGACAGAAGCGAGACAGCAGGCTTTTGAGAAGCTTAAGGCAGCTTTGAAGCAAGCTCCTATCTTGGTTCAACCTGAATCACGGAAAGAGTTTGTGGTCTATAGTGATGCATCCTATGTTGGTTTGGGATGTGTGTTGATGCAAGAGGGTAAGGTGGTGGCTTATGCATCGCGGCAGTTGAAAGTGCATGAGCGCAATTATCCTACGCATGACATTGAGCTGGCTGCGGTGGTTTTTGCTTTGAAGATTTGGAGACATTATCTGTATGGTGAGAAGTGTACTGTGTACACGGATCACAAGAGTTTGAGGTATCTGATGTCTCAGAAGGAGTTGAATCTTAGTCAGCGACGTTGGGTGGAGTTGCTCAAGGATTATGATTTGACGATTGAGTATCACCCTGGAAAAGCTAATGTGGTAGCGGATGCCTTGAGTAGGAAGGTAGCTGTTGAGCTGAGGGCTATGTTTTTCAGCTTGAGTATTTCGCGCGATGGTGGTCTTGTGGCTGAGTTGCAAGTGAAACCATCTTTAGTTCCGCTGATTAAAGAAAAGCAGTTGCTGGATGATTCCTTGGTACCGCATGTTCAGGATATCGCGGAGGGTAGGCCTTCAGATTTTTGTTTTAATGATGATGGAGTGTTATGTTTTGGGAGTCGGATAGTAGTGCCCAACGATGCTGAGTTGAGGCGTGCTATTCTGACTGAAGGTCATAGTAGTCCTTTTGCTATGCACCCTGGTAGTACTAAAATGTATCGTGATCTTCGTGATGAGTACTATTGGGTGGGTTTAAAGAAAGATGTTGCAGAGTTTGTGAGCAAGTGTATGGTGTGTCAGCGAGTTAAGGCTGAGCATCAAGTTCCTTCAGGGTTGTTGCAACCGTTGAGAATCCCTGAATGGAAGTGGGAAAGGATTGCCATGGATTTTGTATCTGGTTTACCTTTGTCACCATCGAAGAAGAATTCGGTGTGGGTGATTGTGGATCGCCTGACGAAGTGTGCGCATTTCTTGCCTGTGCACACTACGTTTTCTTTGGATAAGCTTGCGGAGCTGTACATTGCTGAGATTGTACGGCTGCATGGTGTGCCAAAGTCGATTGTGTCGGATAGGGATCCGAGGTTTACATCGCGTTTCTGGCAGTGTTTGTATCAAGCTTTGGGTACACGGTTGAATTTCAGTACATCTTATCATCCTCAGTCGGATGGTCAGTCCGAGCGTGTTATCGAGATTTTGGAGGATATGTTGAGGTGCTGTGTGATTGAGTTTCAGGGCTCTTGGGAGAAACATTTGCCTTTGGTAGAGTTTGCTTATAACAATAGTTATCATGCAAGTTTTCAAATGGCACCTTATGAGGCTTTGTACGGGAGGAAGTGTAGGACTCCTTTGTGTTGGGCTGAAACGGGTCAGAAGTTGGTTTCGATGCCGGCTTTGTTGAAAGGAACCACCGAGAAGGTGAAGCTCATTTGTGAGCGTTTGAAGGCAGCTTCTGATCGGCAAAAGTCTTACGCGGATTTGAAGCGTAAGGAGATTGAGTATGCGGTGGGTGACCGTGTGTTTTTGAAGGTTTCGCCTTGGAAAAAGGTGATGAGATTTGGCCGGAAGGGTAAGTTGAGCCCTAGGTACATTGGACCATACGAGGTGATTGAGCGTGTGGGTCCTGTTGCGTACAATTTGAGGTTACCTCAAGAGTTGGAAAAGATTGATGATGTGTTTCATGTTTCTATGCTTCGGAAGTATAGATCTGATCCTTCACATGTGATGCCTGTGGAAGAAGTGGAATTGAATCCGGATTTGACCTATGATGAGGAACCGGTGAAGGTTTTGGATTCGGATAGCAAGGTTCTTAGAGACAAGACCATTGAGTTGGTAAAGGTGTTGTGGAAGCATCGTGGTGTTGAAGAAGCCACGTGGGAACAGAAGGATGACATGCTGAAGCAGTTTCCGTACCTCTTTCCTTCAGGTAAATTTCGAGGACGAAATTTCTTAAGGGGGGGAGAGTTGTAACGCCCCAATTTTGGGCTTAGAAGTTTTGGGTTTGGACCGGTTCGGTCGGAGAGCGGTTCGAATATAAAAGAGTGAAATTAGGAAAGCCTAGTTCGGGTTGCATTAAAAATATGGAAAAATGTCTTAAAATCCTCTTTTATTATGTATAAGAGAATGGTGAAGTCAATTTTGCAAAATGAGGTTTGGAAGGGTGACATTTTGGGTTAGTGACCAAAATGTAATTTTTGAAAACTGTGTGACTGTTTTAAAAAGAATTGAAACTTTGAATCTTTAAGGAGCTATTTACCCAATGGGAGTTTCTCCAGATTTTTCCTAAATATTAAAGATTTAATTAATGGGTTTTAAATAAAACTAAAAAGGAGGGAAGATATTTTGGCATTTCCAACTAACTTTCCACATTTTCCATTTTCATTTTCTCTCATCTTTTCTCTCAAACCAAACACATTTCTCTAGAGCTTTTTCCTCTGATTTTGTCATCTAAATAACACATTTCAATTCGCTTTTGATCTTCAATCATCTCTTCATCAAAACCTTTGCATTTGCTAATTGGATCTTCAAGCATTTTGATTCCAAAAAGGGAGAAACTCAAGTTTAGAGGTATGAACGTCCTTCTCCTCTAAATTCTCAGTTCTTTACTGAAATTCCCAAGTTCTCAATCCTTAATTTGTGATTTATAAAAGGTTTTATAGATATGTTCTTGATCTTGGCTTTAAAATGCAAGATTTGGTTGATTTTTGTTAAAATTCGTATGATCTATTTGAGCAGTGATTTGAGGTGTCTTTTTGATGTTAAATGAATGTATATTTGATGAGGAATTGAGGTTTAATCAATGCAATCTCGGATAGGTTGATTTTCCTAAGTTTTGCTTGAGTTCTTGGTTGTTTTTGGAGTGATCTTGATGATCTGTTATAGCTGGAGGTATAAGGGCGTGGTTAGATCCTTTTTGGATGTTAATTGATGTTTAAGGATGATTAGATTTAATGGATCTTGGCTGGGTAGTGTTGTGGAGTTGTTTGGATGCATTTTCGGTTGTTTTTGGTAGCCGAAAATGGAGTGTGGATAAGAGCAGCGAGTTTAGGTGCTTTCATTGAAGCTATTAATGCATGATGATGCATTAATCCTCTGCTTTGATGTGTTTAAAACAGGGGAGTCATCTTTGGATCCAAGTGGTGGTGATCCGGAAGCTTGATTGGTGTTTCGGCAAGTGGCGAAACAGAAACGGTGAGTGGATTTTGGTTTTCAGCTTTGAAACCAATGTTTTGAAGGTTTGGGAGCTTAGTTTAAGTCTAAGCAACTTAGCTAAGCTCAAGAGTTAGCTTTCGGAAAAACTCTCTTGATGATGAACCATGGATTGGTTGAATGCAATGTGGTTTGTTTGCATGTTTTAAATCCTGTTTTGAAAGCATATTTAGCATGTTTATTTGCTGTGATTATGAGCCATGTGTTGAAGGATGCTCAAGGTAAGAGATCCTTGTTTTTGAACATTGTTTTAATTAGGTTTGATGCTTAAAGATGCATGATGTTAATGGCTCTGTTAAATGCTTTAAAACAGTGGAATATTGTTGTAAATGATGCATATTGGCAAGTGATGGTTAAGGTCACAAAGGTGGTTAAAAGTCCTTGTGTGAGCCTTGTTTATTTAAGAACAACATGGTGGTTAAAAGTCCATGGTTGGTTCATGGTTAAGATCACCAAGGTGGTTAAAATTCCTTGGGTGAGTCTTGTGTATTTAAGAACAACATGGTGTTTAAAAGTCCATGGTTGGTTCTTGGTTAAGGTTACAAAGGTGATTAAAATTCCTTGTGTAAGCCTTGTTTATTAAAGAACTCCAAGGTGTTTACAAGTCCTTGGGAGATTCTTGTTAAGGACACAAAGGTGTTTAAAAGTCCTTGTGTGGTCCTTGTCATGGTGTTTAAAAGTCCATGGAAGATTCTTGTTAAGGACACAATGGTGATTAAAAGTCCATGTGTGGTCCTTGGAAATTTATAAGATCACAATGGTGTTTAAAAGTCCATATGTGAGTCTTATGTTGAATGTATCACCTGTGGCCAATATGACATGTTATGAACTCGAAGCATGAGATGCTTGTTTTAATGCTTATGTGCATGTACAAATGATGTTTGAACTAAGGTTTATGCATGTGTTTTATAAGTGCATTATTGTATGGTTTTATATGAGCATTCCTCACTAAGCTTTTGCTTACGCTCTCTCTCTTTTCTTAAACCAATAATGCAGAGCATTGAAGTGCATATTGGGGCAGCAAGGAAGCCAAGAATCCAAGTGGAGATTAAGCTCATGTATGGTGAACATTTTCCTAAAACTATTAGCTTTTGGGTATTTGGCAATGGGGGACCTATGTTGATGTTTTGGGAGATGTTTTGGACTCCCTAAGTTGGATTTATGATGTTAATAATGTGGGATCTTGTAATTGGCCTTTGTGATGTGGTTTTTGGTATATTGATGCTTGAATGGTTTCTAAGTAGGAGGCATGCCTATAGATTTGGGGATTTTCATAATTGATGCCATGTTGATGTTTGGTTGATGCAATTATATTCCTTGAATGTTAAATGACTTGCTGGTACAATTTGGTGGCTTTTGGAGCATGTTTGATAGGTCAATTAAGTGGTAAACCAGCAAATTTTCTACAAGTCTGGGCAGGCCGTATCGGAACGGGTGCTACCGTTTCGGAACAGAGGCCTGAAATTGCCTAGGCGTTCCGAAACGGGAGGAACCGTTCCGGAACGGAAATGCCACTGCCAAGCCTCGTTTTGGAACCAGTTTCGGAACGGTCCCGCGTTTCGGAACAGGTCCTCTCTGTTTCGGAACACTCGACCGTTGGGCTCTGAATTTGATGGTTATATGTTTTGAAATGTTTGCGTTTTGGTCCTGAATCTTGTTATTGCAATTGGATGAGTTTGAGATGTCCGTTTGAGCTGAAATTTGGCAGGGAAGCATGAAAGATGATTAATTTCATATTGGTAACTTAGATTTGGTTTAAGTCCTTATAATTTTCAGAATTTACAATTTGGTCCCTAAAGTTGTAATTTGTGCAATTGAGTCTCTGAATGTTCTCTGATGGTTATGATTCTTGAGTATGCTGATTTTGTGAACATATCTAGGGTTAACGTGCATCTAGACAAGATTAAAGAAAAAAAGGGTCGTTAATCAAGGTTGACTTTCGGGTTGACTTTGGTTTTCCCCGTGTAATCTTCTTAATTCGGGTCAACCGTCTAGGCTGGGTTAAGGGGGTTACAAGAACCATGCTTTGTGAAAATAATTTACCTAAATATTTTTGGGCGGAAGCCACAAACACCGCTTGCTATATTGTTAACCGAGTAATGATTAGGCCAATTTTAAAGAAAACACCTTATGAAATTTTAAAATCTAAAAAGCCAAACATTAGCTATTTTCACCCTTTTGGTTACAAGTGTTTTGTTTTAAATAATGGAAAAGAAAACTTAGGTAAATTTGATGCAAAAAGTGATGAAGCTATTTTCATAGGATACTCTTTAACCTCTAAAGCCTATCGAGTATTTAACAAGAGAACTTTAGTAGTATAAGAATCTATACATGTTGTATTCGATGATAACCTCTTTCCAAGGAAGGATTCTTGTGATGATGATGATGTAGGAATCATAAATGCCTTTGATGGAGGACAAACTTCAAAAGAGGATGAGATTCCAACAAAAGAATAGGACACACAAGATCCACATCTTGAAGCCTTAAAGGACTTGGCTCTTGAGGAAAAGGAAGCGAGCTACCCAAGGGAGTTCAACTATGTCAAAGATGGTGAAATCTTGGGTTATCCATCCAAGGGGGTAACCACTTGATCTTCTCTTAGATTAATGAATCACGTTGCATTTATCTCATGCATAGAGCCTAAGAATATAAAAGAAGCATTGAAAGATGATTTTTTGGATTATGGCCATGCAAGAAGAGTTAAATCAATTTGAGAGAAGTAATGTTTGGACATTAGTTGATACGCCTAGTAATCAATCTACCATAGGAACTAAATGAGTCTTTAGGAACAAGCTAGATGAGAGTGGTAACATTGTGAGAAATAAAGCTAGACTAGTAGCACAAGGTTATTGTTGAGTGTGTAAAAGTTCTATAATTTATCCCTTATTTAACCCATATTTCTGTTGCATTTAAGCATAATTCATTGCATTTAGGTTAGATTTCAGTTATACATCACAAATATATTAAATGGCATAGTTTCTACTGAAATTGGTTGCTTTTGCAGGCAGCTACTGTAGCAGATGGAGAAGAAGATGTTGGGCAGTGATACAGCAGAGCTGGAACTGGATGTGCAAACAAGGAGGACGATGCTGCCATGGCCATTGCAGTGGCAGCCAAGGACGACAGTAGTATTGAGGAGAAGAAGCAAAGTGGGCCTCGACAAAAAGAGAAAATTAAGCCCATCTGTCGTGGAGCACCCTTATATTTTTCCAAGCCCTAGATCAGATTGAAGGCCAAGCCCAAAGTTCAAGAAAGAAACTCCAACCAAGAAGGAAGGACGAATTAAAGACTTATGCTCTGAAGATTTAGTCTTTAATAGAGTTTTACTTTAATTTAAACTTGTATTCTTGTCATATTAGAAAACTTGAACCCAAGGCCTATATAAAGGAATGTAATTCGACCTAGGGAAGGACATCATCTTCATCTCTAGCCTTCTTCCCAAAACCCTAGCCGTTTTCCCTTTCTCAACATGTTCTAAACTCCCCCTAGGGCCACGAGTTGATTTGTAAAGTAGTTGCAAGGATTGCATTTGGTTTAGGAATTTTCTGTTCAATAAAATAGACTTCAAGTTTGCTTATTCTAATTTTCAACATCTTGCAAGAGTATCGGGAGAGCATTGTGAGATTATCTATTTACTTAATATTGGGAGAGTTAAGTATACGAAAGGAATAAATACGGGTTCTCTAGTTTATGGTTGAACTATCTCGGACCAAGGGATAGGACGAGGTTAAGTGGCTAAGGAAGAATTCAACAACATTGGTGTTCATCCTTCGATTCACGCCGGGAGGTATCATCAAAGACGTGTTCATCGACAGATTTGGACCTAGGGATAGGCCAAGGCAGAGCATGGATTCTTGCCAAGCTTGAAGTACAGAGTTGTGTGATCGATGTCGCGACTAACAACAGACTGATGCCGCGACGGGTGCTGCCGCGACAGGCACGACGACATAACAGATATTCCCAGACTTTGCAACACCTACACTACTGAGCAATTCAATACCAGCCCATTCTCTCAATCTTGATTCCATTACTCTTTTATTTAATTACTCTTTATTATGTCGTGACAACAACTTAAATAATTCTCTTCTCTTTCGTGCAGTAATCCAAGGTGAAGCTATTGGCCCAGTCCCTGTGGAGACGATATCTGATATTTCCGTATCACTTTACTACTTGCGTCGTGTACACTTGCACTACATTGCGATAGACACTTTTACCCGCAACAAGTTTTTGGCGCCGTTGCCGGGGACGGGCAACATATCTTTACCCTATCTTTTACTGCACTTCCCTTACTTTTCTGTTTTTACTTGGATTGTTCAACCTATACCTTTCACAGGGTCTTTTGTTTGCGTATGCGTAGAACTCAACAAGGAAAATAACCTGAGCACTAGTTAGATCTTGAAATCGAACGAACATACAATCTCAGGAAAAGAGTCTGTTACCTCGTTGAAAGAAACAAATGCCTAGAGGAGCAATTAGAAGCAATGGTGAACGAAAGACGCGAATAAAGAACGAACGACCAAAGCAATTGGAAGAGATCTTGAAGATTTTCGTGGTAATTGATTGGGCTCTATTTTGAGGTTGTTTTCTAATGTATTTTGGATGTTAATTGATGTTACAAATGAGGTTTTATCAATCAAATCCCGAATAGGTCTGTTTTCCTAAGTTTTGCTTGCTAGAATGGTGGTTTTTGGGTGGTTTTGGTGATCTGATGTTGCTGGAGGTATAAGGTCATGTTTATGTTGTTTTTTTTATGTTAATTGATGTTTATAAAAGGTTAGAATTGATAGATCTTGGCTGGGCTTTGTTTTGGGAGAGTTTGGAGGTGTTTTCGGTAGCCGAAATGAGGTTCTTGGGTAGAGTAGCGAGTTGGGTTGTGTGGCTGGTGATTTTAATGCATCGAAGTGCATTAATTCTCTGTTCTTATGTGTTAAAAATAGGGGAGAGTGATCCGGAAGCGATTGAGGTAACGTTGGAGGTTTCAGACGCTTGGGAGGCTTGTTGGCTAGCATAGTGTTGTGTATCGGTGAGTGAGATCGTGTTTTCCAGCTTTGGAATGATTTTGAAAAGAGGTTTGAGAACTTAAATTTAGGCTTGAAACGTCGGTTTAAGTTCAGAAGTAAGTAAAGTGGAATTCTCTCTCAATTGTGCTATTATTGTTTTGAAAACTATCAAAATGGGTTTTGATGTGATTGATTTGACAATGTGGTTTAATTTGTTGTTTGAGCATGGTTTTTAAGCATGTGAGTTTGTTGTCAAACTTGTTTTGAAGAAGGATGCATGAAATTAATATTCCTTGAGAGTATGTGTTGTTAGTTTGCGCCTTAAGGCAATGTTCGGCATTTTGGCCTTGAAGGTGTTGCATGCTTTAAAAACAGTGAGTGTGTTGATGTTTTAACATGATATATTGGCATAGATGATGTAAAGATTACCGGATATATTGATCGATCAATAGGATGTAGAGTGCACTATAAACTAAAATTCGTACATGCTCTTGGGATTCATCCCAAAGAGAGAGATCAATGATAGGCATTCCATTGGAGTAGGACTTGGTGAAATATCTAAGCTTTTTGGCAACAAGAGTTATTGCCATGAGACCGGTGATGGGCATTCCATCGGAGTAGATCTTGGTGAAACATCCAAGATTTTTGGCAACAAGAGTTATTGCCATGAGACCGATGAGGGGCATACCATCAGGGTAGGACTTGATGAAATACTCAAGCTTTTGGCGAAAGTAGAATCGCCATGAGAGTATGGTGTGGTAGAAGCCACCGGAAAGTTATGTTCTAGACGGGTGAGTACGGTGATGGTGGATGCCACCGGAAGTGTCTAGTGAGTTGTCCGCTTATCCGTGTACAATGGAGTTTGTAAATGCCAATATATGAGAATGTGTATCACATGTACCAATGCTTGAAATGTTTTATGCCATGAGATTTGCATATGAGATATTGAGATTATGAAATGCTTTTGTGTAAACAAGCATGAGTGGCTTTGCCATGAGTTCTGCATAGGTTTTATGCATGAGATAGCTAGATGGTACACGTGGTTTTCAAGTGGAGATCTTGAGTTTGTGAAATGCCTTTGACATGTGTGGCTTTATCATAAGTTTTGCATTGGTAGAATGCATGAGATAGATATTTGATACATGAGATTTCAACTGGTGTTTTGCTTTGAAATGGTTTTCAAGCATGAGAAAGGAAAAGTGTGGAGTGGAAATGGTTTCCAAGGAAAAATGGTTTAAACTTTGCATGAAGCATTATTGCGTGAAATGGTTTAAGTGAAAGTTTTGCAAGAATGTTGTTTGGGGTTGAGTTGCTTAATCTATTTGAGTTTAATGTTGATCTTATGTTAAGTAATGCTTAATTATAAGGTGTTGATGTTTTATATGAGGTTTTCAAACAATACTTGGTTCATAAAGGTGTGATTGCTTTTGAAAAGGGTTTTAAGGTTTGCTACATTGATGGTGTTTTGGTTTTGAGCATTCCTCACTAAGCATTATGTGCTTACGCTCCTTTTTGTCCATCAATGCAGATAAATGAATTTAGGACAGCAAGAAGCAAGGGATTCAAGAAGAGCTCCACTTGAGAAGTATGTTTTGGTTTATAGTTGTAGATAATAAAGGAAATTGGGGGGAAGAGTCTTTTACGTTGATGTGTAATGAGATCCTTTATCTTGAGCAAGTTTGCTTTATGGTTTGATACTTGTTGATGATCGTTTTGTGATGTTTGGATCTTCTTTGTCATAGTTGGATCTATCCATGTTCTTTGTTTAAAAGTAAGATCATGTGTTGAATGTGATAAATGAGTAGGTGTGCTCAATGCTTGTAATGTATCTAGCCTTTGATGCAATATGATGGTTTTAATGCTTAGCATGTTGCTGATATGTTGTGGAATGATTTTAAGTATGTTTGATGGTGTTTTGAAGTGAAAAACCAGACGTTTCTGGGCAGGGTGTATCGAAACACCCTTAGCTATTTCGAAACGGGTGCCTGAAATGGCCTGGGCATTTCGGAACAGCTAGAAGTGTTTCGAAACACTTTGGCTACTGGAAGTGTCTATTTCAGAATTGGTTTCGGAACATACCCGCGTACCGAAACGGTTAACACCGTTTCGATACGGGCGTTCGACACGGGTGTTTCGATACGGTTGCCAGTGTTTCGAAATGGGTGACCGTTGGACACAGATTCTGCATGCTTTACATTTTAGTCCTGAAAGTTGTAATTGCAATTGCTTGAGCTTCAGATGTCTTCTTAAGATGAAATTTGGCAGAGAAGCTTGTTATACGATTAATTAAGGTTCGGTAAAACTAAAATCTACAAAGTCCTTATGTTTTCCAAAATTTACATTTTGGTCCCTAAATGTGTATTTCTTGCAATTGAGACCTTAAACGTTTTCTGATCGTTGTGCTTTTCTCTTCCAAGGTTCTTGAGCATTCACATAGGCTTAATGCGTATCTAGAAAGGATAAAACAAAAAAGGGGTCATTAATCAAGGTTGACTTTCGGGTTGACTTTGGTTTTCCCCGTGTGATCTTTGTAGTTCGGGTCAGTCATTCATTGAGGAAAGAAAGGATTGGAGGTAAATCTCGTTCTCAAACTCTAATCAAGGTTCTTTATGAAAATTCCCAAGATCTTTGGCTTCTAATTGTTGTTTTTGGCTGAGTTTTCATTATAGTTTTGATTTGAGATCAAAATCTTTCAAAGATATGAGTAAAATTTTAATTTTCGGTTTGATATTGATGAGCTCTGTTTTAGATTGGTTTTAATTGAGTTTTGAGTTGATTATTATGTTGCAAAAAGGGTTTTGATAATATAGATCCCGAAATCTTTGAGATCCTTAAGTTTCTTGATGGTCTTAGTTGGGTTTTGTGGTGAAATGATGGTATTATGCATGTTGGAGGTATAAGAAATGGTTTAGGTTGTTTTAGATGAGTTTTGATGTTTACAAATGGTTGAAAGTGATGTATGTTGGCTGGGCTTGGTTTAGGAAGCAATTGATTGAGTTTTCGGTTGTTTCGGATGGGTAAATTGGTGTAGTTTGGGTGAGCAACGAGTTTGTGTTTAGTTTCTGGTGTTGAAATGCATTTTAATGCATTTAGATCTCTATTTTGGTGATTAAAACCAGGGGATATTGATCCGGGAGCAAACAAGACGTTTTTTGAGGCTCTAGAAGGGTGATTTTCTTGTCGACGAGCAAGGCTTCGCGTATCAGTGAGTGAAAATGGATTTTCCAGCTTTGTAACGCTTTGAGCGTGATCTTGGGAGCTTAGTGTAAGTTTGAAACACTTAGCTAAGCTCAAGAGTAATTGATTCTAAAGTCTCTCTCGGAATGTGCTATGTTTTTGTTGGAAAATGAACTTGGATTAATTGTGATTTTATTTACTGTTTTAGAGCATGTTTTAAGCATTGATAATACTGGTGTTTAATGCCATTTGGTTAAGGATGCATTTGGCAGATGATCCTTGGATTTATGAAATGTGTGCATTTGAGATTAAGCATGTTATGCTTGAGAAAGTGGCATTGTGATTTATGCTCATAAATAGTGAAATAATGTTATAAATTGATTATATTGGCAAGTGATGGAAATGGTTTTTGGTTATTTTGATCAGATATAGTTAGCCGGCTATAGGAATGGGTGCACCGTGAATAAAGTCGCCTTGGATGTCGAGGGGTTGTGATTGTACCGTATACTCCATCCAGGTACCATAACGATTGAGGTTAAGATTACAATTGTGGATGGTTAAATCCCGTGTGTTGATCTTGTGGTATGTGTCTCGTGCTCTCGTTAGTGGAATTATACAACTACCGATGAGTGGTGTTGAGGGGTTGTGATTGTACCATTAAACTCCACCACGGGTGTCACAACGGTTGATGGCTTAATCCCGTGTGTGAGTCTTGCGTAGTCCGGTAGTGTGTATGAAGCGTGTGGGACAACGTTTGTAATCCGCGCATTCGATTGTGTCATATGAGTTGGTTTTGGTATGGATTGTGAATTGATCACTTGCAAGCCAATATAATGTTGTTGATTAATGATTTAAGCATGTGATGCTTGTGACTTATGCTAGAATACATGTGATGCTTGGTTTAAGCATGAGCAAAAGATTATTTGTTGTTATTTTAATGATGCTAAGAGCATGAGGTTTAAAAAGTGCATTTATGCTTTAAAAGGCATGATTTAAGTAAAAGGCATGAGATCACAAATGGTGATGTTTTGGTTTTGTAAAATGCATTGATGAGTGTTTGGTTTTGGCGGTCCTCACTAAGCTTTATGCTTACGCTCATTTGTTTCATCAATGCAGAGAATTAGGCTCTTGAGGCAGCAAGAAGGCAAGTGGAATCCAAGCTGTTTTGACTAAACAAAGTATGTGGTTTTACCTTGGTATAATAAGAGGCAATGGGCAGGATTTCTACTCTTGATGTTATTTGGTGATGTTAAACACCTTGGGCATGTCTGGCTTTTTGTTTTGGTATTGTAAATGGCCTTTGAATATTGGTTTAAGCTTGAATGTGGCTTTTAGCCTTTTGTGGTTTTGACATCTAGGAAGCATGCCTATAGTTCTAATGCTTGCAAGAATGATGCCATGTTATAGCTTGGGCTTTGTTTTGGTGGTCTTTGATGTGTATTCATATTGCATGTGTGTTATGACATGTGTTAGAATGGTTTCGAAGGTGAAGATTTGAGAAAAACCAGCAATTTGGAAAATTGCAGGTCCAGGCGTTTCGGAACGCCCTTACCTGTTTCGGAACGGTGGCCTGTAATGGTCATGGTGTTTCGGAACGGGTAGGCACGTTCGAAATATTTTGCTACTGTGAATCATCGTATCGAAACGGATCATTAGGGGTCTCAGAACGCACCCGCTTTTCGAAACGGTCAAAATGGTTTCGAAACGACCGTTCCGGTACAAGGTCATGTGTTCCGAAACACTTAACCGTTGGACGTTGATTTTAAATTGTTCCAAGTTTCTGTTTTCTTACATTTTGGTCCTTGAATGTTGTAAGTTTAATTTGTTGAGTTTGGATGATCTGTTTGAGTTGAAATTTGACATGCTGGCATGTTACATGATTAATTTTGGATTAGTAACTTTAAAATTTGGTTAGTTCTTGTAAATCTGGAAATTTACAATTTGGTCCCTAAAAGACAAAAGTATGTAATCGAACCCCTAATTGAACCCCGATCGCTGTGCCATTTTTGCCTAATCGCTTTATTAATCACATAGGACAATAATTTTCATTTAGAAAATATAAAAAGAAAAAAAGGTCGCTAATCGAGGTTAACTTTCATGAGTTGACTTTGGTTTTCCCCGTGTAATCTTCTTAGTTCTGGTCTAGCATCTAGGCTGGACTAAGGGGATTACATTTGTTGGTATCAGAGCCATGTTACGAAAGAATTAGGGAAGAAAGTAAGTGGAATTGGTATGTTTGGAGTATGATTGTTTGAAAAGCATGTTTTGATTGAATGTTGGAGCTTATGTCATGCTTTATTGTTGTAAATCATATGTGAGTTAGATATGATGGTATGACGATAATGAGATTAAGATGTATGCTGATTTCAGATTGTGTAAAGCAGGTTGATCATGAAATGCTATTCTATGCAATGTTTATGCTTGAGGGAAATCGGGGTGCCCATTACCTTGTGTTGCGTGTAAAAGTGTTTATCGCAATGTAGTGCAAGTGTACACGACGCAAGTAGTAAAGTGATACGTAAGTATCAGATATCGTCTCCACATGGACTAGGCTGATAGCTTTAACCTTAGATTGCTGCACAAGAGAGAAAAGAAATAGTTTAATTGTTGTCACGAGATAATAGAGAATATTGAAATAAAAGAGTAAAGAATTCAGAGTAGAGAGAATGGGTCAGTATTGAATTGCTCAGTAGTGTAGGTGTTGCTAAGTCTATGAATCTCTGTTTTGTCGTCGCGCCTGTCGCGGCAGCGGTCTGTTGTTTGTCACGGCAGCGATCACACAACTCTGTACTTCAAGCTTGGCAAGAATCCCTGTTGTGCCTTGGCCTATCCCTAGGTCCAAGTCTGTCGATGAACACGTCTTTGATGATACCTCCTGGCGTGAATCGAAGGATGAACACCGATGTTGTTGAATTCTTCCTTAGCCACTTAACCTCGTCCTATCCCTAGGTCCGAGATAGTTCAATCATAAACTAGAGAATCCGTACTTATTTCTTTCGTATACTTAACTCTCCCGATATTAAGTAAATGTGTAATCTCACAATGCTCTCCCGATACTCTTGCAAGATGTTGAAAACCAGAATAAGCAAACTTGAAGTCTATTTTATTGAACAGAAAAATTCCTAAAACAAATGAAATCCTTGCAACTACTTTACAAATCAGCCCTTAACCCATGGGGAAGTTTAGAACATGATGAGAAGGGGAAAATGACTAGGGTTTTGGGAAGAAGGCTAGAGAGTAAGATATCCTCCCCTAGGACGAATTACATGCCTTTATATAGGCCTTGGGTTCAAGTTTTCTAATATGGCAAGAATTCTAGTTTAAACTAAAGTACAACTCTATTAAAGACTAAATATTCATAGCATATATCTTTAATTCGTCCTTCCTTCTTGCTTAGAGTTTCTTCCTTGAACTTTGGGCTTGGCATTCATTATGATCTAGGGCTTGGAAAAATATAAGGGTTCTCCACGACAGACCGACTTAATTTTCTCTTTCTGTCGAGGCCCACTTCACTTCTTCTCATCACCATTTTTGTCGTCCTTGGCTGCCATGGCAGCGGCCATGGCAGCATCATCCTTCTCGTCTGTAGTCCAGTTTCAACTCTGCTTCTTCACTGCCCAGCGTCTGCTTCTCCACTGCCTTCCATCTGCTACAGCAGCTACCTGCAAAAGCAACCAATTTTAGTAGAAACTGTGCCATTTGATATAGTTGTGATGTATAAATGAAATCTAACCTAAATGCAATGAATTATGCTTGAATGCAGCAGAAATATGGGTTAAATAGGGGGTAAAATATAGAACTTTTACACACTCAACACACCCCCAAATTCAAGTTTTTGCTTGCCCTCAAGCAATTCAAAACTAAAAAAGAAATAAAAAAAATTTTGTTTGGCTTAAAACAATGAACTTTTCCTTACCTACCTGCTCGTCCGAAACCTCGACAAAAAGGACTGTAAAATAGTTTTAATCAAATTTTAGGAGTTCAAATAATTGATTAGGAACTTTTCAACACAATTATATTGAAAAACCTCAATTTTATACTTTTTACTCAGTTAAAATTCAAACGGGCCCATTGAAAGGCCCATTTAGACCTGCTCGTCCGAAACTTCTACAAAAAGGTTCGCAAAAATGTATTATTCAAATATTAGGAGTTCAAATATTTGATTAGGAGCTTTTCAACTCAATTATATTGCAAAACCTCAATTTTTGTACTTTTTACTCAGTTAAAATTCCAACAGGTCCATTGAATGGCCCATTTAGACCTGCTCGTCCGAAACCTCTACAAAAAGGACCGCAAAAAATGTTTTATTCAAATATTAGGAGTTCAAAAAATTGATTAGGAGCTTTTCAACACAATTCTAATGCGAAACCTCAATTTTTGTACTTTTTACTCAGTTAAAATACCAACGGGTCCATTGTAAGGCCCATTTAAACATGCTCGTCCAAAACGTATAAAAAAGGACTGCAAAAAAAGTTTTAATCAAATTTTAGGAGTTCATGTAATTGATTAGGAGCTTTTCAACACAATTATATTGCAAAACCTCAATTTTTGTACTCTTTACACAATATAATTCCAACGGGTCCATTAAAAGGCCCATTTAGACCTGCTCGTCCGAAACCTCTACAAAAAAGGACCGCAAAACAAGTTTTAATCAAATTTTAGGAGTTCAAATAATTGATTAGGAGCTTTTCAACACAATTATATTGCAAAAGCTCAATTTCTGTACTTTTTACTCAGTTAAAATTCCAACGGGTCCATTGTAAGGCCTATTTAGACCTGCTCCTCCGAAACGTATCAAAAAGGACTGCAAAAAAAGTTTTAATCAAATTTTAGGAGTTTATGTAATTGATTAGGAGCTTTTCAATACAATTATATTGCAAAACCTCAATTTTATACTTTTTACTCAGTTAAAATTTCAACGGGTCCATTGAAAGGCCCATTTAGACCCGCTCGTCTGAAACCTCTACAAAAAGGACCGCAAAAATGTTTTATTCAAATATTAGGAGTTCAAATAATTGATTAGGAGCTTTTCAACACATTTATATTGCAAAACCTCAATTTATGTACTTTTTACTCAGTTAAAATTCTAACGGGTCCATTGAAAGGCCCATCTAGACCTGCTCGTCCGAAACCTCTACAAAAAAGGACCGCAAAAAAAGTTTTAATCAAATCTTAGGACTTCAAATAATTGATTAGGAACTTTTCAACACAATTATATTGAAAAACCTCAATTTTATACTTTTTACTCAGTTAAAATTCGAACGGGCCCATTGAAAGGCCCATTTAGACCTGCTCATCCGATACCTCTACAAAAAGGTTCGCAAAAATGTTTTATTCAAATATTAGGAGTTAAAATAATTAATTAGGAGCTTTTCAACACAATTATATTGCAAAACCTCAATTTCTGTACTTTTTACTCAGTTAAAATTCCAACGGGTCCATTGAATGGCCCATTTAGACCTCCTCGTCCGAAACCTCTACAAAAAGGACCGCAAAAAATGTTTTATTCAAATATAAAGAGTTAAAATAATTGCTTAGGAGCTTTTCAACACAATTATATTGCAAAACCTCACTTTCTGTACTTTTTACTCAGTTAAGATTCAAACGGGCCTATTGAAAGGCCCATTTCGACCCGCTCGTCCGAAACCTCTACCAAAACGTTCACACAAATGTTTTATTCAAATATTAGGAGTTCAAATAATTGATTAGGAGCTTTTCAACACATTTAAATTGCAAAGCCTCAATTTTTGTACTTTTTACTCAATTTAATTCCAACGGGTCCATTGAAAGGCCCATTTAGACCTGCTCGTCCGAAACCTCTACAAAAAAGGACCGCAGAACAAGTTTTAATAAAATTTTAGGATTTCAAATAATTGATTAGCAGCTTTTCAACACAATTATATTGCAAAAGCTCAATTTCTGTACTTTTTACTCAGTTAAAATTCCAACGGGTCCATTGTAAGGCCTATTTAGACCTGCTCGTCCGAAACGTATAAAAAAGGACTGCAAAAAAGTTTTAATCAAATTTTAGGAGTTTATGTAATTGATTAGGAGCTTTTCAACACAATAATATTGCAAAACCTCAATTTTATACTTTTTACTAAGTTAAAATTTCAACGGGTCCATAGAAAGGCCCATTTAGACCCGCTCGTCTGAAACCTCTACAAAAAGGACCGCAAAAATGTTTTATTCAAATATTAGGAGTTCAAATAATTGATTTGCAGCTTTTCAACACATTTATATTGCAAAATCTCAATTTCTGTACTTTTTACTCAGTTAAAATTCTAACGGGTCCATTGAAAGGCCCATTTAGATATGCTCGTCCGAAACCTCTACAAAAAAGGACCGCAAAACAAGTTTTAATCAAATTTTAGGAGTTCAAATAATTGATTAGGAGCTTTTAAACACAATTATATTGCCAAAGCTCAATTTCGATACTTTTTACTCAGTTAAAATTCCAACGGGTCCATTGTAAGGCCCATTTAGACCTGCTCGTCCAAAACGTATCAAAAAGGACTGCAAAAAAAGTTTTAATCCAATCTTAGGAGTTTATGTAATTGATTAGGAGCTTTTCAACACAATAATATTGCAAAACCTCAATTTTATACTTTTTACTCAGTTAAAATTTCAACGGGTCCATTGAAAGGCCCATTTAGACCTGCTCGTCTGAAACCTCTACAAAAAGGACCGCAAAAATGTTTTATTCAAATATTAGGAGTTCAAATAATTGATTAGGAGCTTTTAAACACAATTATATTGCAAAAGCTCAATTTATGTACTTTTTACTCAGTTAAAATTCCAACGGGTCCATTGTAAGGCCTATTTAGACCTGCTCGTCCGAAACGTATAAAAAAGGACTGCAAAAAAGTTTTAATCAAATTTTAGGAGTTTATGTAATTGATTAGGAGCTTTTCAACACAATAATATTGCAAAACCTCAATTTTATACTTTTTACTAAGTTAAAATTTCAACGGGTCCATAGAAAGGCCCATTTAGACCCGCTCGTCCGAAACCTCTACAAAAAGGACCGCAAAAATGTTTTATTCAAATATTAGGAGTTCAAATAATTGATTTGCAGCTTTTCAACACATTTATATTGCAAAATCTCAATTTATGTACTTTTTACTCAGTTAAAATTCTAACGGGTCCATTGAAAGGCCCATTTAGACATGCTCGTCCGAAACCTCTACAAAAAAGGACCGCAAAACAAGTTTTAATCAAATTTTAGGAGTTCAAATAATTGGTTAGGAGCTTTTAAACACAATTATATTGCCATAGCTTTTAAACAAGCTTTTAAACACAATTATATTGCCATAGCCCATTTAGACCTGCTCGTCCAAAACGTATCAAAAAGGACTGCAAAAAAAGTTTTAATCCAATCTTAGGAGTTTATGTAATTGATTAGGAGCTTTTCAACACAATTATATTGCAAAACCTCAATTTTATACTTTTTACTCAGTTAAAATTTCAACGGGTCCATTGAAAGGCTCATTTAGACCTGCTCGTCTGAAACCTCTACAAAAAGGACCGCAAAAATGTTTTATTCAAATATTAGGAGTTCAAATAATTGATTAGGAGCTTTTAAACACAATTATATTGCAAAAGCTCAATTTATGTACTTTTTACTCAGTTAAAATTCCAACGGGTCCATTGTAAGGCCCATTTAGACCTGCTCGTCCGAAACGTATCAAAAAGGACTGCAAAAAATGTTTTAATCAAATTTTAGGAGTTTATGTAATTTATTATGAGCTTTTCAACACAATTATATTGCAAAACCTCAATTTTAAACTTTTTACTCAGTTAAAATTTCAACGAGTCCATTGAGAGGCCCATTTAGACCTGCTCGTCCGAAACCTCTACAAAAAGGACCGCAAAAATGTTTTATTCAAATATTAGGATTTCAAATAATTGATTAGGAGCTTTTCAACACAATTATATTGCAAAAGCTCAATTTCTGTACTTTTTACTCAGTTAAAATTCCAACGGGTCCATTGTAAGGCCTATTTAGACCTTCTCGTCCGAAACGTATATAAAAGGACTGCAAAAAAAGTTTTAATCAAATTTTAGGAGTTTATGTAATTGATTAGGAGCTTTTCAACACAATTATATTGCGAAACCTCAATTTCTGTACTTTTTACTCAGTTAAGATTCAAACGGGCCCATTGAAAGGCCCATTTAGACCTGCTCATCCGATACCTCTACAAAAAGGTTCGCAAAAATGTTTTATTCAAATATTAGGAGTTAAAATAATTAATTAGGAGCTTTTCAACACAATTATATTGCAAAACCTCAATTTCTGTACTTTTTACTCAGTTAAAATTCCAACGGGTCCATTGAATGGCCCATTTAGACCTCCTCGTCCGAAACCTCTACAAAAAGGACCGCAAAAAATGTTTTATTCAAATATAAGGAGTTAAAATAATTGCTTAGGAGCTTTTCAACACAATTATATTGCAAAACCTCACTTTCTGTACTTTTTACTCAGTTAAGATTCAAACGGGCCCATTGAAAGGCCCATTTCGACCCGCTCGTCCGAAACCTCTACCAAAACGTTCACACAAATGTTTTATTCAAATATTAGGAGTTCAAATAATTGATTAGGAGCTTTTCAACACATTTAAATTGCAAAGCCTCAATTTTTGTACTTTTTACTCAATTTAATTCCAACGGGTCCATTGAAAGGCCCATTTAGACCTGCTCGTCCGAAACCTCTACAAAAAAGGACCGCAAAACAAGTTTTAATAAAATTTTAGGATTTCAAATAATTGATTAGCAGCTTCTCAACACAATTATATTGCAAAAGCTCAATTTCTGTACTTTTTACTCAGTTAAAATTCCAACGGGTCCATTGTAAGGCCTATTTAGACCTGCTCGTCCGAAACGTATAAAAAAGGACTGCAAAAAAGTTTTAATCAAATTTTAGGAGTTTATGTAATTGATTAGGAGCTTTTCAACACAATAATATTGCAAAACCTCAATTTTATACTTTTTACTAAGTTAAAATTTCAATGGGTCCATAGAAAGGCCCATTTAGACCCGCTCGTCCGAAACCTCTACAAAAAGGACCGCAAAAATGTTTTATTCAAATATTAGGAGTTCAAATAATTGATTTGCAGCTTTTCAACATATTTATATTGCAAAATCTCAATTTCTGTACTTTTTACTCAGTTAAAATTCTAACGGGTCCATTGAAAGGCCCATTTAGACATGCTCGTCCGAAACCTCTACAAAAAAGGACCGCAAAACAAGTTTTAATCAAATTTTAGGAGTTCAAATAATTGATTAGGAGCTTTTAAACACAATTATATTGCCAAAGCTCAATTTCGATACTTTTTACTCAGTTAAAATTCCAACGGGTCCATTGTAAGGCCCATTTAGACCTGCTCGTCCAAAACGTATCAAAAAGGACTGCAAAAAAAGTTTTAATCCAATCTTAGGAGTTTATGTAATTGATTAGGAGCTTTTCAACACAATTATATTGCAAAACCTCAATTTTATACTTTTTACTCAGTTAAAATTTCAACGGGTCCATTGAAAGGCCCATTTAGACCTGCTCGTCTGAAACCTCTACAAAAAGGACCGCAAAAATGTTTTATTCAAATATTAGGAGTTCAAATAATTGATTAGGAGCTTTTAAACACAATTATATTGCAAAAGCTCAATTTATGTACTTTTTACTCAGTTAAAATTCCAACGGGTCCATTGTAAGGCCCATTTAGACCTGCTCGTCCGAAACGTATCAAAAAGGACTGCAAAAAATGTTTTAATCAAATTTTAGGAGTTTATGTAATTTATTATGAGCTTTTCAACACAATTATATTGCAAAACCTCAATTTTAAACTTTTTACTCAATTAAAATTTCAACGGGTCCATTGAGGGGCCCATTTAGACCTGCTCGTCTGAAACCTCTACAAAAAGGACCGCAAAAATGTTTTATTCAAATATTAGGAGTTCAAATAATTGATTAGGAGCTTTTCAACACAATTATTTTGCAAAAGCTCAATTTCTGTACTTTTTACTCAGTTAAAATTCCAACGGGTCCATTGTAAGGCCTATTTAGACCTTCTCGTCCGAAACGTATAAAAAAGGACTGCAAAAAAAGTTTTAATCAAATTTTAGGAGTTTATGTAATTGATTAGGAGCTTTTCAACACAATTATATTGCGAAACCTCAATTTCTGTACTTTTTACTCAGTTAAGATTCAAACGGGCCCATTGAAAGGCCCATTTCGACCCGCTCGTCCGAAACCTCTACCAAAACGTTCACACAAATGTTTTATTCAAATATTAAGAGTTCAAATAATTGATTAGGAGCTTTTCAACACATTTAAATTACAAAGCCTCAATTTTTGTACTTTTTACTCAATTTAATTCCAACGGGTCCATTGAAAGGCCCATTTAGACCTGCTCGTCCGAAACCTCTACAAAAAAGGACCGCAAAACAAGTTTTAATAAAATTTTAGGATTTCAAATAATTGATTAGCAGCTTTTCAACACAATTATATTGCAAAAGCTCAATTTCTGTACTTTTTACTCAGTTAAAATTCCAACGGGTCCATTGTAAGGCCTATTTAGATCTGTTCGTCCGAAACGTATAAAAAAGGACTGCAAAAAAGTTTTAATCAAATTTTAGGAGCTTATGTAATTGATTAGGAGCTTTTCAACACAATAATATTGCAAAACCTCAATTTTATAATTTTTACTAAGTTAAAATTTCAACGGGTCCAAAGAAAGGCCCATTTAGACCCGCTCGTCCGAAACCTCTACAAAAAGGACCGCAAAAATGTTTTATTCAAATATTAGGAGTTCAAATAATTGATTTGCAGCTTTTCAACACATTTATATTGCAAAATCTCAATTTCTGTACTTTTTACTCAGTTAAAATTCTAACGGGTCCATTGAAAGGCCCATTTAGACATGCTCGTCCGAAACCTCTACAAAAAAGGACCGCAAAACAAGTTTTAATCAAATTTTAGGAGTTCAAATAATTGATTAGGAGCTTTTAAACACAATTATATTGCCAAAGCTCAATTTCGATACTTTTTACTCAGTTAAAATTCCAACGGGTCCATTGTAAGGCCCATTTAGACCTGCTCGTCCAAAACGTATCAAAAAGGACTGCAAAAAAGTTTTAATCAAATCTTAGGAGTTTATGTAATTGATTAGGAGCTTTTCAACACAATTATATTGCAAAACCTCAATTTTATACTTTTTACTCAGTTAAAATTTCAACGGGTCCATTGAAAGGCCCATTTAGACCCGCTCGTCTGAAACCTCTACAAAAAGGACTGCAAAAATGTTTTATTCAAATATTAGGAGTTCAAATAATTGATTAGGAGCTTTTAAACACAATTATATTGCAAAAGCTCAATTTATGTACTTTTTACTCGGTTAAAATTCCAACGGGTCCATTTTAAGGCCCATTTAGACCTGCTCGTCCGAAACGTATCAAAAAGGACTGCAAAAAATGTTTTAATCAAATTTTAGGAGTTTATGTAATTTATTATGAGCTTTTCAACACAATTATATTGCAAAACCTCAATTTTAAACTTTTTACTCAGTTAAAATTTCAACGGGTCCATTGAGAGGCCCATTTAGACCTGCTCGTCCGAAACCTCTACAAAAAGGACCGCAAAAATGTTTTATTCAAATATTAGGAGTTCAAATAATTGATTAGGATCTTTTCAACACAATTATATTGCAAAAGCTCAATTTTTGTACTTTTTACTCAGTTAAAATTCCAACGGGTCCATTGTAAGGCCTATTTAGACCTTCTCGTCCGAAACGTATAAAAAAGGACTGCAAAAAAAGTTTTAATCAAATTTTAGGAGTTTATGTAATTGATTAGGAGCTTTTCAACACAATTATATTGCAAAACCTCAATTTCTGTACTTTTTACTCAGTTAAGATTCAAACGGGCCCATTGAAAGGCCCATTTCGACCCGCTCGTCCGAAACCTCTACCAAAACGTTCACACAAATGTTTTATTCAAATATTAGGAGTTCAAATAATTGATTAGGAGCTTTTCAACACATTTAAATTACAAAGCCTCAATTTTTGTACTTTTTACTCAATTTAATTCCAACGGGTCCATTGAAAGGCCCATTTAGACCTGCTCGTCCGAAACCTCTACAAAAAAGGACCGCAAAACAAGTTTTAATAAAATTTTAGGATTTCAAATAATTGATTAGCAGCTTTTCAACACAATTATATTGCAAAAGCTCAATTTCTGTACTTTTTACTCAGTTAAAATTCCAACGGGTACATTGTAAGGCCTATTTAGACCTGCTCGTCCGAAACGTATAAAAAAGGACTGCAAAAAAGTTTTAATCAAATTTTATGAGTTTATGTAATTGATTAGGAGCTTTTCAACAAAATAATATTGCAAAACCTCAATTTTATACTTTTTACTAAGTTAAAATTTCAACGGGTCCATAGAAAGGCCCATTTAGACCCGCTCGTCCGAAACCTCTACAAAAAGGACCGCAAAAATATTTTATTCAAATATTAGGAGTTCAAATAAATGATTTGCAGCTTTTCAACACATTTATATTGCAAAATCTCAATTTCTGTACTTTTTACTCAGTTAAAATTCTAACGGGTCCATTGAAAGGCCCATTTAGACATGCTCGTCCGAAACCTCTACAAAAAAGGACCGCAAAACAAGTTTTAATCAAATTTTAGGAGTTCAAATAATTGATTAGGAGCTTTTAAACACAATTATATTGCCAAAGCTCAATTTCGATACTTTTTACTCAGTTAAAATTCCAACGGGTCCATTGTAAGGCCCATTTAGACCTGCTCGTCCAAAACGTATCAAAAAGGACTGCAAAAAAGTTTTAATCGAATCTTAGGAGTTTATGTAATTGATTAGGAGCTTTTGAACACAATTATATTGCAAAACCTCAATTTTATACTTTTTACTCAGTTAAAATTTCAACGGGTCCATTGAAAGGCCCATTTACACCCGCTCGTCCGAAACCTCTACAAAAAGGAACGCAAAAATGTTTTATTCAAATATTAGGAGTTCAAATAATTGATTAGGAGATTTTCAACACATTTATATTGCAAAACCTCAATTTTTGTACTTTTTACTCAGTTAAAATTGTAACGAGTCCATTGAAAGGCCCATATAAAGTCCCATTTAGACCTGCTCGTCCGAAACGTATCAAAAAGGACTGCAAAAAAGATTTTATTCAAATATTAGGAGTTCAAATAATTGATTAGGAGCTTTTCAACACAATTCTATTGCAAAACCTCAATTTCTGTACTTTTTTACTCAGTCAAAATTCCAACGGGTCTGTTGAATGGCCCATTTAGACCTGCTCGTCCGAAACCTCTACAAAAAGGACCACAAAAAATGCTTTATTCAAATATTAGGAGTTCAAATAATTGATTAGGAGCTTTTCAACACAATTATAATGCGAAACCTCAATTTCTGTACTTTTTACTCAGTTAAAATACCAACGGGTCCATTGAAAGGCCCATTTCGACCCGCTCGTCTGAAACCTCTACAAAAGGACTGCAAAATAAGTTTTAATCAAATTTTAGGAGTTCATGTAATTGATTAGGAGCTTTTGAAGACAATTATATTGCGAAACCTCAATTTTTGTACTTTTTACTCAATTTAATTCCAACGGGTCCATTGAAAGGCCCATTTAAACCTGCTCATCCGAAAACTCTACAAAAAACGACCGCAAAACAAGTTTTAATCAAATTTTAGGAGTTCAAATAATTGATTAGGAGCTTTTAAACAGAATTATATTGCAAAAGCTCAATTTCGATACTTTTTACTCTATTAAAATTCCAACGGGTCCATTGTAAGGCCCATTTAGACCTGCTCGTCCAAAACGTATCAAAAAGGACTGCAAAAAAGTTTTAATGAAATTTTAGGAGTTTATGTAATTGATTTGGAGCTTTTCAACACAATTATATTGCAAAACCTCAATTTTATACTTTTTACTCAGTTAAAATTTCAACGGGTCCATTGAAAGGCCCATTTAGACCCGCTCGTCCGAAACCTCTACAAAAAGGACCGCAAAAATGTTTTATTCAAATATTAGGAGTTCAAATAATTGATTAGGAACTTTTCAACACAATTATATTGAAAAACCTCAATTTTATTCTTTTTGCTCAGTTAAAATTCAAACGGGCCCATTGAAAGGCCCATTTAGACCTGCTCGTCCCGAACCTCTACAAAAATGTTCGCAAAAATGTTTTATTCAAATATTAGGAGTTCAAATAATTGATTAGGAGCTTTTCAACACAATTATATTGCAAAACCTCAATTTCTGTACTTTTTACTCAGTTAAAATACCAACGGGTCCATTGAAAGGCCCATTTCGACCCGCTCGTCCGAAACCTCTACAAAAAGGACTGCAAAATATGTTTTAATCAAATTTTAGGAGTTCATGTAATTGATTAGGAGCTTTTCAACACAATTATATTGCAAAACCTCAATTTTTGTACTTTTTACTCAATTTAATTCCAACGGGTCCATTGAAAGGCCCATTTAGACCTGCTTGTGTGAAACCTCTGCAAAAAAGGACCGCAAAACAAGTTTTAATTAAATTTTAGGAGTTCAAATAATTGATTAGGAGCTTTTAAACACAATTATATTGCAAAAGCTAAATTTCTGTACTTTTTACTCAGTTAAAATTCCAACGGGTCCATTGTAAGGCCCATTTAGACATGCTCGTCCGAAACATATCAAAAAGGACTGCAAAAAAGGTTTTAATAAAATTTTAGGAGTTTATGCAATTGATTAGGAGATTTTCAACACAATTATATTGCAAAACCTCAATTTTATACTTTTTACTCAGTTAAAATTTCAACGGGTCCATTGAAATACCAACGGGTCCATTGAAAGGCCCATTTCGACCCGCTCGTCCGAAACCTTTACAAAAAGGACTGCAAAATAAGTTTTAATCAAATTTTAGGAGTTCATGTAATTGATTAGGAGCTTTTCAACACAATTATATTGCAAAACCTCAAGTTTTGTACTTTTTACGCAATTTAATTCCAACGGGTCCATTGAAAGGCCCACTTAGACCTGCTTGTGTGAAACCTCTACAAAAAAGGACCGCAAAACAAGTTTTAATCAAATTTTAGGAGTTCAAATAATTGATTAGGAGCTTTTCAACACATTTATATTGCAAAACCTCAATTTCTGTACTTTTTACTCAGTTAAAATTCTAACGATTCCATTGAAAGGCCCATTTAGACCTGCTCGTCCGAAACCTCTACAAAAAAGGACCACAAAACAAGTTTTAATCAAATTTTAGGAGTTCAAATAATTGATTAGGAGCTTTTAAACAAAATTATATTGCAAAACCTCAATTTCTGTACTTTTTACTCAGTAAAAATACCAACGGGTCAATTGAAAGGCTCATTTCGACTCGCTCGTACGAAAGCTCTACAAAAAGGACTGCAAAATAAGTTTTAATCAAATTTTAGGAGTTCATGTAATTGATTAGGAGCTTTTAAACACAATTATATTGCAAAACCTCAATTTTTGTACTTTTTACTCAGGTAAAATTCCAACGGGTCCATTGAAAGGCCCATTTAGACTTGCTCATCCGAAACCTCTACAAAAAAGGACCGGAAAACAAGTTTTAATCAAATTTTATGAGTTCAAATAATTGATTAGGAGATTTTAAACAAAATTTATTGCAAAACCTCAATTTCTGTACTTTTTACTCAGTAAAAATACCAATGGGTCAATTGAAAGGCCCATTTCGACTCGCTCGTACGAAACCTCTACAAAAAGGACTGCAAAATAAGTTTTAATCAATTCTTAGGACTTCATGTAATTGATTAGGAGCTTTTCCACACAATTATATTGCAAAACTCAATTTCTGTACTTTTTACTCAGTTAAAATTCCAACGGGTCCATTGTAAGGCCCATTTAGACCTGCTCGTCCGAAACGTATCAAAAAGGACTGCAAAAAAAAGTTTTAATCAAATTTTAGGAGTTTATGTAATTGATTAGGAGCTTTTGAACACAATTATATTGCAAAACCTCAATTTTATACTTTTTACTCAGTTAAAATTTCAACGGGTCCATTGAAAGGCCCATTTAGACCCGCTCGTCCGAAACCTTTACAAAAAGGACCGCAAAAATGTTTTATTCAAATATTAGGAGTTCAAATAATTGATTAGGAGCATTTCAACACATTTATATTGCAAAACCTCAATTTATGTACTTTTTACTCGGTTAAAATTCTACCGGGTCCATTGAAAGGCCCATTTAGACCTGCTCGTCCGAAACCTCTACAAAAAAGGACCGCAAAATAAGTTTTAATCAAATTTTAGGAGTTCAAATAATTGATTAGGAGCTTTTAAACAAAATTATATTGCAAAAACTCAATTTCTATACTTTTTACTCAGTTAAAATTCCAACGGGTCCATTGAATGGCCCATTTAGACCTGCTCGTCCGAAACCTCTACAAAAAGGACCGCAAAAAATGTTTTATTAAAATATTAGGAGTTCAAATAATTGATTAGGAGCTTTTCAACACAATTATAATACGAAACCTCAATTTCTGTACTTTTTACTCAGATAAAATACCAACGGGTCCATTGAAAGGCCGATTTCGACCCGTTCGTCCGAAACCTCTACAAAAAGGACTGCAAAATAAGTTTTAATCAAATTTTAGGAGTTCATTTAATTGATTAGGAGCTTTTCAACACAATTATATTGCAAAACCTCAATTTTTGTACTTTTTACTCAGATAAAATTCCAACGGGTCCATTGAAAGGCCCATTTAGACCTGCTCGTCCGAAACCTCTACAAAAAAAGACCGCAAAACAAGTTTTAATCAAATTTTAGGAGTTCAAATAATTGATTAGGAGCTTTTCAACACAATTATATTTCAAAAGCTCAATTTCTGTACTTTTTACTCAGTTAAAATTCCAACGGGTCCATTGTAAGGCCCATTTAGACCTGCTCGTCCGAAACGTATCAAAAGGGACTGCAAAAAAAAGTTTTAATCAAACTTTAGGAGTTTATGTAATTGATTAGGAGCTTTTCAACACAATTATATTGAAAAAATTCAATTTTATACTTTTTACTCAGTTAAAATTTCAACGGGTCCATTGAAAGGCCCATATAGACCCGCTCGTCCGAAACCTCTACAAAAAGGACCGCAAAAATGTTTTATTCAAATATTAGGAGTTCAAATAATTCATTAGGAGCTATTGAACACAATTATAATGCGAAACCTCAATTTCTGTACTTTTTACTTAGTTAAAATACCAACGGGTCCATTGAAAGGCCCATTTAGACCTTCTCGTCTGAAACCTCTACAAAAAAGGACCACAAAACAAGTTTTAATCAAATTTTAGGAGTTCAAATAATTGATTAGGAGCTTTTAAACAATATTATATTGCAAAACCTCAATTTCTGTACTTTTTACTCAGTAAAAATACCAACGGGTCAATTGAAAGGCTCATTTCGACTCGCTCGTACGAAAGCTCTACAAAAAGGACTGCAAAATAAGTTTTAATCAAATTTTAGGAGTTCATGTAATTGATTAGGAGCTTTTCAACACAATTATATTGCAAAACCTCAATTTTTGTACTTTTTACTCAGATAAAATTTGAACGGGTCCATTGAAAGGCCCATTTAGACCTGCTCGTCTGAAACCTCTACAAAAAAGGACCGGAAAACAAGTTTTAATCAAATTTTATGAGTTCAAATAATTGATTAGGAGATTTTAAACAAAATTATATTGCAAAACCTCAATTTCTGTACTTTTTACTCAGTAAAAATACCAACGGGTCAATTGAAAGGTCGATTTCGACTCGCTCGTACGAAACCTCTACAAAAAGGACTGCAAAATAAGTTTTAATCAATTTTTAGGACTTCATGTAATTGATTAGGAGCTTTTCAACACAATTATATTGCAAAACCTCAATTTCTGTACTTTTTACTCAGTTAAAATTCCAACGGGTCCATTGTAAGGCACATTTAGACCTGCTCGTCCGAAACCTCTACAAAAAGGACCGCAAAAATGTTTTATTCAAATATTAGGAGTTCAAATAATTCATTAGGAGCTATTCAACACAATTATAATGCGAAACCTCAATTTCTGTACTTTTTACTCAGTTAAAATACCAACGGGTCCATTGAAAGGCCCATTTAGACCTTCTCGTCTGAAACCTCTACAAAAAAGGACCACAAAACAAGTTTTAATCAAATTTTAGGAGTTCAAATAATTGATTAGGAGCTTTTAAACAATATTATATTGCAAAACCTAAATTTCTGTACTTTTTACTCAGTAAAAATACCAACGGGTCAATTGAAAGGATCATTTCGACTCGCTCGTACGAAAGCTCTACAAAAAAAACTGCAAAATAAGTTTTAATCAAATTTTAGGAGTTCATGTAATTGATTAGGAGCTTTTCAACACAATTATATTGCAAAACCTCAATTTTTGTACTTTTTACTCAGATAAAATTCCAACGGGTCCATTGAAAGGCCCATTTAGACCTGCTCGTCTGAAACCTCTACAAAAAAGGACCGGAAAACAAGTTTTAATCAAATTTTATGAGTTCAAATAATTTATTAGGAGATTTTAAACAAAATTATATTGCAAAACCTCAATTTCTGTACTTTTTACTCAGTAAAAATACCAACGGGTCAATTGAAAGGTCGATTTCGACTCGCTCGTACGAAACCTCTACAAAAAGGACTGCAAAATAAGTTTTAATCAATTTTTAGGACTTCATGTAATTGATTAGGAGCTTTTCAACACAATTATATTGCAAAACCTCAATTTCTGTACTTTTTACTCAGTTAAAATTCCAACGGGTCCATTGTAAGGCACATTTAGACCTGCTCGTCCGAAACGTATCAAAAAGGACTGCAAAAAAAAGTTTTAATCAAATTTTAGGAGTTTATGTAATTGATTAGGAGCTTTTGAACACAATTATATTGCAAAACCTCAATTTTATACTTTTTACTCAGTTAAAATTTCAACGGGTACATTGAAAGGCCCATTTAGACCCGCTCGTCCGAAACCTCTACAAAAAGGACCGCAAAAATGTTTTATTCAAATATTAGGAGTTCAAATAATTGATTAGGAGCTTTTCAACACATTTATATTGCAAAACCTCAATTTATGTACTTTTTACTCAGTTAAAATTCTAACGGGTCCGTTGAAAGGCCCATTTAGACCTGCTCGTCCGAAACCTCTACAAAAAAGGACCGCAAAATAAGTTTTAATCAAATTTTAGGAGTTCAAATAATTGATTAGGAGCTTTTAAACAAAATTATATTTCAAAAATTCAATTTCTATACTTTTTACTCAGTTAAAATTCCAACGGGTCCACTAAATGGCCCATTTAGACCTGCTCGTCCGAAACATCTACAAAAAGGACCGCAAAAAAGGATTTATTAAAATATTAGGAGTTCAAATAATTGATTAGGAGCTTTTCAACACAATTATAATACGAAACCTCAATTTCTGTACTTTTTACTCAGTTAAAATACCAACGGGTCCATTGAAAGGCCCATTTCGACCCGTTCGTCCGAAACCTCTACAAAAAGGACTGCAAAATAAGTTTTAATCAAATTTTAGGAGTTCATGTAATTGATTAGGAGCTTTTCAACACAATTATATTGCAAAACCTCAATTTTTGTACTTTTTACTCAGATAAAATTCCAACGGGTCCATTGAAAGGCCCATTTAGACCTGCTCGTCCGAAACCTCTACAAAAAAGGACCGCAAAACAAGTTTTAATCAAATTTTAGGAGTTCAAATAATTGATTAGGAGCTTTTCAACACAATTATATTTCAAAAGCTCAATTTCTGTACTTTTTACTTAGTTAAAATTCCAACGGGTCCATTGTAAGGCCCATTTAGACCTGCTCGTCCGAAACGTATCAAAAAGGACTGCAAAAAAAGTTTTAATCAAACTTTAGGAGTTTATGTAATTGATTAGGAGCTTTTCAACATAATTATATTGAAAAACATCAATTTTATACTTTTTACTCAGTTAAAATTTCAACGGGTCCATTGAAAGGCCCATTTAGACCCGCTCGTCCGAAACCTCTACAAAAAGGACCGCAAAAATGTTTTATTCAAATATTAGGAGGTCAAATAATTGATTAGGAGCTTTTCAACACAATTATAATACGAAACCTCAATTTCTGTACTTTTTACTCAGTTAAAATACCAACGGGTCCATTGAAAGGCCCATTTCGACCCGTTCGTCCGAAACCTCTACAAAAAGGACTGCAAAATAAGTTTTAATCAAATTTTAGGAGTTCATGTAATTGATTAGGAGCTTTTCAACACAATTATATTGCAAAACCTCAATTTTTGTACTTTTTACTCAGATAAAATTCCAACGGGTCCATTGAAAGGCCCATTTAGACCTGCTCGTCCGAAACCTCTACAAAAAAGGACCGCAAAACAAGTTTTAATCAAATTTTAGGAGTTCAAATAATTGATTAGGAGCTTTTCAACACAATTATATTTCAAAAGCTCAATTTCTGTACTTTTTACTTAGTTCAAATTCCAACGGGTCCATTGTAAGGCCCATTTAGACCTGCTCGTCCGAAACGTATCAAAAAGGACTGCAAAAAAAGTTTTAATCAAACTTTAGGAGTTTATGTAATTGATTAGGAGCTTTTCAACATAATTATATTGAAAAACATCAATTTTATACTTTTTACTCAGTTAAAATTTTCAAGGGTCCATTGAAAGGCCCATATAGACCCGCTCGTCCGAAACCTCTACAAAAAGGACCGCAAAAATGTTTTATTCAAATATTAGGAGTTCAAATAATTCATTAGGAGCTATTCAACACAATTATAATGCGAAACCTCAATTTCTGTACTTTTTACTCAGTTAAAATACCAACGGGTCCATTGAAAGGCCCATTTCGACCCGCTCGTCCGAAACCTCTACAAAAAGGACCGCAAAAATGTTTTATTCAAATATTAGGAGTTAAAATAATTGATTAGGAGCTTTTCAACACATTTATATTGCAAAACCTCAATTTCTGTACTTTTTACTTAGTTAAAATTCTAACGGGTCCATTGAAAGGCCCATTTAGACCTGCTCGTCCCAAACCTCTACAAAAGAGGACCGCAAAACAAGTTTTAATCAAATTTTAGGAGTTCAAATAATTGATTAGGAGCTTTTAAACACAATTATATTGCAAAAGCTCAATTTCTGTACTTTTTACTCAGTTAAAATTCCAACGGGTCCATTGTAAGGCCCATTTAGACCTGCTCGTCCGAAACGTATCAAAAAGGACTCCAAAAAAAGTTTTAATCAAATTTTAGAAGTTTATGTAATTGATTAGGAGCTTTTCAACACAATTATATTGCAAAACCTCAATTTTATACTTTTTACTCAGTTAAAATTTCAACGGGTCCATTCAAAGGCCTATTTACACCCGCTCGTCCGAAACCTCTACAAAAAGGACCGCAAAAATGTTTTATTCAAATATTCGGAGTTCAAATAATTGATTAGGAGCTTTTCAACACATTTATATTGCAAAACCTCAATTTCTGTACTTTTTACTCAGTTAAAATTCTAACGGGTCCATTGAAAGGCCCATTTAGACCTGCTCGTCCGAAATCTCGACAAAAAGGACTGTAAAATAGTTTTAATCAAATTTTAGGAGTTCAAATAATTGATTAGGAACTTTTAAACACAATTATATTGAAAAACCTCAATTTTATACTTTTTACTCAGTTAGAATTCAAACGGGCCCATTGAAAGGCCCATTTAGACCTGCTCGTCCGAAACCTCTACAAAAAGGTTCGCAAAAATGTATTATTCAAATATTAGGAGTTCAAATATTTGATTAGGAGCTTTTCAACTCAATTATATTGCAAAACCTCAATTTCTGTACTTTTTACTCAGATAAAATTCTAACGGGTCCATTGAAAGGCCCATTTAGACCTGCTCGTCCGAAACCTCTACAAAAAAGGACCGCAAAACAAGTTTTAATCAAATTTTAGGAGTTCAAATAATTGATTAGGAGCTTTTCAACACAATTATATTGCAAAAGCTAAATTTCTGTACTTTTTACTCAGTAAAAATTCCAACGGGTCCATTGTAAGGCCCATTTAGACCTGCTCGTCCGAAACGTATCAAAAAGGACTGCAAAAATAGTTTTAATCAAATTTTAGGAGTTTATGTAATTGATTAGGAGCTTTTCAACACAATTATATTGAAAAACCTCAATTTTATACTTTTTAATCAGTTAAAATTTCAACGGGTCCATTGAAAGGCCCATATAGACCCGCTCGTCCGAAACCTCTACAAAAAGGACCGCAAAAATGTTTTATTCAAATATTAGGAGTTCAAATAATTTATTTGGAGCTTTTCAACAGATTTATATTGCAAAATCTCAATTTCTGTACTTTTTACTCAGTTAAAATTCTAACGAGTCCATTGAAAGACCCATTTAGACATGCTCGTCCGAAACCTCTACAAAAAAGGACCGCAAAACAAGTTTTAATCAAATTTTAGGAGTTCAAATAATTGATTAGGAGCTTTTAAACACAATTATATTGCAAAAGCTCAATTTCGATACTTTTTACTCAGTTAAAATTCCAACGGGTCCATTGTAAGGCCCATTTAGACCTGCTCGTCCAAAACGTATCAAAAAGGACTGCAAAAAAAGTTTTAATCAAATTTTAGGAGTTTATGTAATTTATTAGGAGCTTTTCAACACAATTATATTGCAAAACCTCAATTTTATACTTTTTACTCAGTTAAAATTTCAACGGGTCCATTGAAAGGCCCATTTAGACCCCCTCGTCTGAAACCTCTTCAAAAATGACCGCAAAAATGTTTTATTCAAATATTAGGAGTTCAAATAATTGATTAGGAGCTTTTCAACACATTTATATTGCAAAATCTCAATTTCTGTACTTTTTACTCAGTTAAAATTCCAACGGGTCCATTGAAAGGCCCATTTAGACCCGCTCGTCCGAAACCTCTACAAAAATGACCGCAAAAATGTTTTATTCAAATATTAGGAGTTCAAATAATCGATTAGGAGCTTTTCAACACATTTATGTTGCAAAACCTCAATTTCTGTACTTTTTACTCAGATAAAATTCTAACGGGTCCATTGAAAGGCCCATTTAGACCTGCTCGTCCGAAACCTCTACAAAAAAGGACCGCAAAACAGGTTTTAATCAAATTTTAGGAGTTCAAATAATTGATTAGGAGCTTTTCAACACAATTATATTGCAAAAGCTAAATTTCTGTACTTTTTACTCAGTTAAAATTCCAACGGGTCCATTGTAAGGCCCATTTAGACCTGCTCGTCCGAAACGTATCAAAAAGGACTGCAAAAATAGTTTTAATCAAATTTTAGGAGTTTATGTAATTGATTAGGAGCTTTTCAACACAATTATATTGAAAAACCTCAATTTTATACTTTTTAATCAGTTAAAATTTCAACGGGTCCATTGAAAGGCCCATATAGACCCGCTCGTCCGAAACCTCTACAAAAAGGACCGCAAAAATGTTTTATTCAAATATTCGGAGTTCAAATAATTGATTAGGAGCTTTTCAACACATTTATATTGCAAAACCTCAATTTCTGTACTTTTTACTCAGTTAAAATTCTAACGGGTCCATTGAAAGGCCCATTTAGACCTGCTCGTCCGACACCTCGACAAAAAGGACTGTAAAATAGTTTTAATCAAATTTTAGGAGTTCAAATAATTGATTAGGAACTTTTAAACACAAATATATTGCAAAAGCTCAATTTCTGTACTTTTTACTCAGTTAAAATTCCAACGGGTCCATTGTAAGGCCTATTTAGACCTGCTCGTCCGAAACGTATCAAAAAGGACTGCAAAAAGAGATTTAATCAAATTTTAGGAGTTTATGTAATTGATTAGGAGCTTTTCAACACAATAATATTGCAAAACCTCAATTTTATAATTTTTACTCAGTTAAAATTTCAACGGGTCCATTGAAAGGCCCATTTAGACCCGCTCGTCCGAAACCTCTACAAAAAGGACCGCAAAAATGTTTTATTCAAATATTAGGAGTTCAAATAATTGATTTGGAGCTTTTCAACACATTTATATTGCAAAATCTCAATTTCTGTACTTTTTACTCAGTTAAAATTCTAACGGGTCCATTGAAAGGCCCATTTAGACATGCTCGTCCGAAACCTCTACAAAAAAGGACCGCAAAACAAGTTTTAATCAAAATTTAGGAGTTCAAATAATTGATTAGGAGCTTTTAAACACAATTATATTGCAAAAGCTCAATTTCGATACTTTTTACTCAGTTAAAATTCCAACGGGTCCATTGTAAGGCCCATTTAGACCTGCTCGTCCAAAACGTATCAAAAAGGTCTGCAAAAAAAGTTTTAATCAAATTTTAGGAGTTTATGTAATTTATTAGGAGCTTTTCAACACAATTATATTGCAAAACCTCAATTTTATACTTTTTACTCAGTTAAAATTTCAACGGGTCCATTGAAAGGCCCATTTAGACCCGCTCGTCCGAAACCTCTACAAAAATGACCGCAAAAATGTTTTATTCAAATATTAGGAGTTCAAATAATTGATTAGGAGCTTTTCAACACATTTATATTGCAAAACCTCAATTTTTGTACTTTTTACTCAGTTAAAATTGTAACGGGTCCACTGAACGGCCCATTTAGACCTACTCGTCCGAAACCTCGACAAAAACGACTGCAAAATAGTTTTAATTAAATTTTAGGTGTTCAAATAATTGATTAGGAACTTTTCAACACAATTATATTGAAAAACCTCAATTTTATACTTTTTACTCAGTTAAAATTTCAACGGGCCCATTGAAAGTCCCATTTAGACCTGCTCGTCCGAAACCTCTACAAAAAGGTTCGCAAAAATGTTTTACTCAAATATTAGGAGTTCAAATAATTGATTAGGAGCTTTTCAACACAATTATATTGCAAAACCTCAATTTATGTACTTTTTTACTCAGTAAAAATTCCAACGGGTCCATTGAATGGCCCATTTAGACCTGCTCGTCCGAAACCTCTACAAAAAGGACCGCAAAAAATGTTTTATTCAAATATTAGGAGTTCAAATAATTGATTAGGATCTTTTCAACACAATTATAATGCGAAACCTCAATTTCTGTACTTTTTACTCAGTTAAAATACCAACGGGTCCATTGAAAGGCCCATTTCGACCCGCTCGTCCGAAACCTCTACAAAAGGACTGCAAAATAAGTTTTAATCAAATTTTAGGATTTCATGTAATTGATTAGGAGCTTTTAAAGACAATTATATTGCAAAACCTCAAATTTTGTACTTTTTACTCAATTTAATTCCAACGGGTCCATTGAAAGGCCCATTTAGACCTGCTCATCCGAAACCTCTACAAAAAGCGACCGCAAAACAAGTTTTAATCAAATTTTAGGAGTTCAAATAATTGATTAGGAGCTTTTCAACACAATTATATTGCAAAAGCTCAATTTCTGTACTTTTTACTCAGTTAAAATTCCAACGGGTCCATTGTAAGGCCTATTTAGACATGCTCGTCCGAAACGTATCAAAAAGGACTGCAAAAAAAGTTTTAATCAAATTTTAGGAGCTTATGTAATTGATTAGGAGCTTTTCAACACAATTATATTGCAAAACCTCAATATTATACTTTTTACTCAGTTAAAATTTCAACGGGTCCATTGAAAGGCCCGTTTAGACCCGCTCGTCCGAAACCTCTACAAAAAGGACCGCAAAAATGTTTTATTCAAATATTAGGAGTTCAAATAATTGATTAGGAGCTTTTCAACACATTTATATTGCAAAACCTCAATTTCTGTACTTTTTATTCAGTTAAAATTCTAACGGGTCCATTGAAAGGCCCATTTAGACCTGCTCGTCCGAAACCTCTACAAGAAGAGGACCGCAAAACAAGTTTTAATCAAATTTTAGGAGTTCAAATAATTGATTAGGAGCTTTTAAACACAATTATATTGCAAAAGCTCAATTTCGATACTTTTTACTCTATTAAAATTCCAACGGGTCCATTGTAAGGCCCATTTAGACCTGCTCGTCCAAAACGTATCAAAAAGGACTGCAAAAAACGTTTTAATGAAATTTTAGGAGTTTATGTAATTGATTAGGAGCTTTTCAACACAATTATATTGCAAAACCTCAATTTTATACTTTTTACTCAGTTAAAATTTCAACGGGTCCATTGAAAGGCCCATTTAGACCCGCTCGTCCGAAACCTCTACAAAAAGGACCGCAAAAATGTTTTATTCAAATATTAGGAGTTCAAATAATTGATTTGGAGCTTTTCAACACATTTATATTGCAAAATCTCAATTTCTGTACTTTTTACTCAGTTAAAATTCTAACGGGTCCATTGAAAGGCCCATTTAGACATGCTCGTCCGAAACCTCTACAAAAAAGGACCGCAAAACAAGTTTTAATCAAAATTTAGGAGTTCAAATAATTGATTAGGAGCTTTTAAACACAATTATATTGCAAAAGCTCAATTTCGATACTTTTTACTCAGTTAAAATTCCAACGGGTCCATTGTAAGGCCCATTTAGACCTGCTCGTCCAAAACGTATCAAAAAGGTCTGCAAAAAAAGTTTTAATCAAATTTTAGGAGTTTATGTAATTTATTAGGAACTTTTCAACACAATTATATTGCAAAACCTCAATTTTATACTTTTTACTCAGTTAAAATTTCAACGGGTCCATTGAAAGGCCCATTTAGACCCGCTCGTCCGAAACCTCTACAAAAATGACCGCAAAAATGTTTTATTCAAATATTAGGAGTTCAAATAATTGATTAGGAGCTTTTCAACACATTTATATTGTAAAACCTCAATTTTTGTACTTTTTACTCAGTTAAAATTGTAACGGGTCCACTGAATGGCCCATTTAGACCTGCTCGTCCAAAACCTCGACAAAAACGACTGCAAAATAGTTTTAATTAAATTTTAGGTGTTCAAATAATTGATTAGGAACTTTTCAACACAATTATATTGAAAAACCTCCATTTTATACTTTTTACTCAGTTAAAATTTCAACGGGCCCATTGAAAGTCCCATTTAGACCTGCTCGTCCGAAACCTCTACAAAAAGGTTCGCAAAAATGTTTTACTCAAATATTAGGAGTTCAAATAATTGATTAGGAGCTTTTCAACACATTTATATTGCAAAACCTCAATTTATGTACTTTTTTACTCAGTCAAAATTCCAACGGGTCCATTGAATGGCCCATTTAGACCTGCTCGTCCGAAACCTCTACAAAAAGGACCGCAAAAAATGTTTTATTCAAATATTAGGAGTTCAAATAATTGATTAGGATCTTTTCAACACAATTATAATGCGAAACCTCAATTTCTGTACTTTTTACTCAGTTAAAATACCAACGGGTCCATTGAAAGGCCCATTTCGACCCGCTCGTCCGAAACCTCTACAAAAAGGACTGCAAAATAAGTTTTGATCAAAGTTTAGGAGTTCATGTAATTGATTAGGAGCTTTTCAACACAATTATATTGCAAAACCTCAATTTTTGTACTTTTTACTCAGTTAAAATTGTAACGGGTCCACTGAATGGCCCATTTAGACCTGCTCGTCCGAAACCTCGACAAAAACGACTGCACAATAGTTTTAAATAAATTTTAGGTGTTCAAATAATTGATTAGGAACTTTTCAACACAATTATATTGAAAAACCTCAATTTTATACTTTTTACTCAGTTAAAATTTCAACGGGCCCATTGAAAGTCCCATTTAGACCTGCTCGTCCGAAACCTCTACAAAAAGGTTCGCAAAAATGTTTTACTCAAATATTAGGAGTTCAAATAATTGATTAGGAGCATTTCAAAACAATTATATTGCAAAACCTCAATTTATGTACTTTTTTACTCAGTCAAAATTCCAACGGGTCCATTGAATGGCCCATTTAGACCTGCTCGTCCGAAACCTCTACAAAAAGGACCGCAAAAAATGTTTTATTCAAATATTAGGAGTTCAAATAATTGATTAGGATCTTTTCAACACAATTATAATGCGAAACCTCAATTTCTGTACTTTTTACTCAGTTAAAATACCAACGGGTCCATTGAAAGGCCCATTTCGACCCGCTCGTCCGAAACCTCTACAAAAGGACTACAAAATAAGTTTTAATCAAATTTTAGGAGTTCATGTAATTGATTAGGAGCTTTTAAAGACAATTATATTGCAAAACCTCAAATTTTGTACTTTTTACTCAATTTAATTCCAACGGGTCCATTGAAAGGCCCATTTAGACTTGCTCATCCGAAACCTCTACAAAAAACGACCGCAAAACAAGTTTTAATCAAATTTTAGGAGTTCAAATAATTGATTAGGATCTTTTCAACACAATTATATTGCAAAAGCTCAATTTCTGTACTTTTTACTCAGTTAAAATTCCAACGGGTCCATTGTAAGGCCTATTTAGACATGCTCGTCCGAAACGTATCAAAAAGGACTGCAAAAAAAGTTTTAATCAAATTTTAGGAACTTATGTAATTGATTAGGAGCTTTTCAACAGAATTATATTGCAAAACCTCAATATTATACTTTTTACTCAGTTAAAATTTCAACGGGTCCATTGAAAGGCCCGTTTAGACCCGCTCGTCCGAAACCTCTACAAAAAGGACCGCAAAAATGTTTTATTCAAATATTAGGAGTTCAAATAATTGATTAGGAGCTTTTCAACACATTTATATTGCACAACCTCAATTTCTGTACTTTTTATTCAGTTAAAATTCTAACGGTTCCATTGAAAGGCCAAATTAGACCTGCTCGTCCGAAACCTCTACAAGAAGAGGACCGCAAAACAAGTTTTAATCAAATTTTAGGAGTTCAAAGAATTGATTAGGAGCTTTTAAACACAATTATATTGCAAAAGCTCAATTTCGATACTTTTTACTCTATTAAAATTCCAACGGGTCCATTGTAAGGCCCATTTAGACCTGCTCGTCCAAAACGTATCAAAAAGGACTGCAAAACACGTTTTAATGAAATTTTAGGAGTTTATGTAATTGATTAGGAGCTTTTCAACACAATTATATTGCAAAACCTCAATTTTATACTTTTTACTCAGTTAAAATTTCAACGGGTCCATTGAAAGGCCCATTTAGACCCGCTCGTCCGAAACCTCTACAAAAAGGACCACAAAAATGTTTTATTCAAATATTAGGAGTTCAAATAATTGATTTGGAGCTTTTCAACACATTTATATTGCAAAATCTCAATTTCTGTACTTTTTACTCAGTTAAAATTCTAACAGGTCCATTGAAAGGCCCATTTAGACATGCTCGTCCGAAACCTCTACAAAAGGGACCGCAAAACAAGTTTTAATCAAAATTTAGGAGTTCAAATAATTGATTAGGAGCTTTTAAACACAATTATATTGCAAAAGCTCAATTTCGATACTTTTTACTCAGTTAAAATTCCAACGGGTCCATTGTAAGGCCCATTTAGACCTGCTCGTCCAAAACGTATCAAAAAGGTCTGCAAAAAAAGTTTTAATCAAATTTTAGGAGTTTATGTAATTTATTAGGAGCTTTTCAACACAATTATATTGCAAAACCTCAATTTTATACTTTTTACTCAGTTAAAATTTCAACGGGTCCATTGAAAGGCCCATTTAGACCCGCTCGTCCGAAACCTCTACAAAAATGACCGCAAAAATGTTTTATTCAAATATTAGGAGTTCAAATAATTGATTAGGAGCTTTTCAACACATTTATATTGCAAAACCTCAATTTTTGTACTTTTTACTTAGTTAAAATTGTAACGGGTCCACTGAATATCCCATTTAGACCTGCTCGTCCGAAACCTCGACAAAAACGACTGCAAAATAGTTTTAATTAAATTTTAGGTGTTCAAATAATTGATTAGGAACTTTTCAACACAATTATATTGAAAAACCTCAATTTTATACTTTTTACTCAGTTAAAATTTCAACGGGCCCATTGAAAGTCCCATTTAGACCTGCTCGTCCGAAACCTCAACAAAAAGGTTCGCAAAAATGTTTTACTCAAATATTAGGAGTTCAAATAATTGATTAGGAGCTTTTCAACACAATTATATTGCAAAACCTCAATTTATGTACTTTTTTACTCAGTAAAAATTCCAACGGGTCCATTGAATGGCCCATTTAGACCTGCTCGTCCGAAACCTCTACAAAAAGGACCGCAAAAAATGTTTTATTCAAATATTAGGAGTTCAAATAATTGATTAGGATCTTTTCAACACAATTATAATGCGAAACCTCAATTTCTGTACTTTTTACTCAGTTAAAATACCAACGGGTCCATTGTAAGGCCCATTTAGACCTGCTCTTCCGAAACGTATCAAAAAGGACTGTAAAAAAAGTTTTAATCAAATTTTAGGAGTTTATGTAATTGATTAGGAGCTTTTCAACACAATTATATTGAAAAACTTCAATTTTATACTTTTTACGCAGTTAAAATTTCAACGGGTCCATTGAAAGGCCCATATAGACCCGCTTGTCCGAAACCTCTACAAAAAGGATCGCAAAAATGTTTTATTCAAATATTAGGAGTTCAAATAATTGATTAGGAGCTTTTCAACACATTTATATTGCAAAACCTCAATTTCTGTACTTTTTACTCAGTTAAAATTCTAACGGGTCCATTGAAAGGCTCATTTAGACATGCTCGTCTGAAACCTCTACAAAAAAGGACCACAAAACAAGTTTTAATCAAATTTTAGGAGTTCAAATAATTGATTAGGAGCTTTTAAACAAAATTATATTGCAAAAACTCAATTTCTGTACTTTTTACTCAGTTAAAATTCCAACGGGTCCATTGAATGGTCCATTTAGACTTGCTCGTCCGAAACCTCTACAAAAAGGACCACAAAAATGTTTTATTCAAATATTAGGAGTGCAAATAATTGATTAGGAGCTTTTCAACACAATTATATTGCAAAACCTCAATTTCTGTACTTTTTTACTCAGTCAAAATTCCAACGGGTCCATTGAATGGCCCATTTAGACCTGCTCGTCCGAAACCTCTACAAAAAGGACCGCAAAAAATGTTTTATTCAAATATTAGGAGTTCAAATAATTGATTAGGATCTTTTCAACACAATTATAATGCGAAACCTCAATTTCTGTACTTTTTACTCAGTTAAAATACCAACGGGTCCATTGAAAGGCCCATTTCGACCCGCTCGTCCGAAACCTCTACAAAAAGGACTGCAAAATAAGTTTTGATCAAAGTTTAGGAGTTCATGTAATTGATTAGGAGCTTTTCAACACAATTATATTGCAAAACCTCAATTTTTGTACTTTTTACTCAATTTAATTCCAACGGGTCCATTGAAAGGTCTATTTAGACCTGCTCGTCCGAAACCTCTACAAAAAAGGACCGCAAAACAAGTTTTAATCAAATTTTAGGAGTTCAAATAATTGAGTAGGAGCTTTTCAACACAATTATATTGCAAAAGCTCAATTTCTGTACTTTTTACTCAGTTAAAATTCCAGCGGGTCCATTGTAAGGCTCATTTAGACCTGCTCGTCCGAAACGTATCAAAAAGGACTGCAAAAAAAGTTTTTGTAACCCTCTCGTCCCGGTCTAGCCGGATGATCGGTCCGAGTGAGCCTCACGGGGAAAACTGAAGCGAAACCCGTTAAGGTTCCCCCTCGGTTAGCAACCCTATATTTTTTTTTCATTTTAATCTTGTCTAGAGGAGTATTAAATCCTAAGTGATCAAACAGCGGAACAACATACACAAGACAATCAAGCGAACCCAAAACAACATTTAACAGCCAAATCTTAAACTTAAACTACATGCGGTATCGATACTCCTAAGGAGTGTATCGATACGCCTTGGCTAGGTCAACTGGTCAGAGTCAACCCGTGGAGACCGTATCGATACGCCCAAAGAGTGTATCGATACTCTCCCCAACGGTCAACTTCTTGCGGTCAACGCTAAGATGACCGTATCGATACGCTAGAGGCCCGTTTCGATACCAAAATCGACAGTGGCTCCAGTGAGCAAAAAGGTATCGATACGCCCCCTCGCGTATCGAAACGCGAGGCTTGAAACAAGAAGGCCGTATCGATACGGGTCCAATCGTATCGATACCCCTGCTACGAACTTACCAGTTTTAGCTGATTTAAGGCACAAGGGTGCCCCTAAATCCCTCTAAAACCTCAACCAACACACTAGCATCATTCCTAAGGCAAACCAACATAACAAACATGCTTGAAAACTTAAAGCCAAGAGGCACGATTCAACACAAGGAGGTGCAGAAACCATTTAAGCAACTTAAGCATTCAAGCATAAAACAAGGCATCCATACATGGCATTCCAACAAAGGCAATTTAGCATTTAAGGTCATCCATGAAAGCTCAAAGGCCCGAATGGCACAAGATAACACATAGGAGGTTTGCACCCACAACAAGGCAACCTAAACATCTAAAGACATGCCACCACACACAAGCATACATCATAGCATATCATGCTTTACAATCCAAAGCCAAAACAAATCATCAACATACATGAGTCATACATAGCTCATACAAAAACCCTTGCCACATTGCTAACTAATACAAAATTAATCACCGTACTTGAGCCACAAACTTGGAAAGCTCTTCTTGCCTTGCTCCGAGCTAACATCACGCTAATGATCTGCATTGTTGAACATTGAGAGCGTAAGCTATAAGCTTAGTGAGGGTGCTCTAAGACGAAAAACATCAACAATGCAGGGTTCAAGCATGTAAATCCTAATCTCACATACATCAAACATTGGCATATAATCAAGTAGACCTAGCTAGTCTTTCGAGTGGCATAATATGGCATCTTACATCAGAGTGGCATAATATGGCATCTTACATCATACTAAGCACCAAGCATCAATATCAACGATCATATATCAACATCATATATCACCATTATATGAACAAGTTTAATTTGCCACTTTCAATTACCCGGATGTGCGGATTTAAACCTCAACAACACTTTACCTCGGTGGGATTACACTCATCACCGGGCCTTGCATGTGCGGAATTCCACTCATTGCCACATGCCCTACGGATGGGATTCCACTCATCATCCCGTAGAAATAAATAAAAGCTTCAGGTGGAATATTACATCACCGTACTCCTCCTTGATGACTTAACGCCATCAAGGCCACGTACGTTTTGACTCAATTCGTGTGCACACTAATCCTAATGATCGATCATTAACAATCGGTAATTTATTTAGTGCCAATTTTCATTATCACGTCACATATCATCAACCACAACACATGCTCATCACATATATACATTTCGTGATATACATGCATCAATTTAACCACAATTCACAAGAGCATAGATAGGAAAATACGCAATAGCACTTAATGAAATCAATGGCTAGAATTAACAACTTGAAATAAAGAAATGGCCTACCAAGCACACTTCACACACACACACTACACATACTCGAACCAAACTTTAAAACAAGTTTGAAACCACTCACCGCCCTTCCTTAGCAACCAAGCGAAACTCCTACGAACCCAGATTCGGTCCCAAAGCTCCTTCGACGACTCCTCTTGCTTCTAGTCAACCAAAAACGCAACCAACAACCACAATCAATGCTAACATTCGATCAATACCCAACTTTAGAGCTTAAACTAACTTCATCCACATTTTCCAATCAAATAAATCCCCAAATGTATCAAATTCGTACTCCCTCAAACCTTGGCTGAAAACTCCACTTTCAAACATCCAAAAGACTCTCAAATGATCCCAAAACACCCTCCTAACATATATAAACCAACAGCCCTTCAATTTCAACCTTAAACCTCCCAAAAACCCAAGTTTTGACATCCCAAAAATGGCTCCAAGAACCCATTTCGGGTTTTCAATAAAATCCACTCATTTTGACATATAATATATATCTTGATGTGATTAAAACAAAACTTAACTCATTATTTCAAAACAAGGTGAAAATCACCATAAAAACCCAAACCTTAAATCAAACCCTAAATTTCAAAATCTCATATTTTTAAAATCTACAACCATAGATAGATAAAGGATGAAGAGGAGAGTGAGAAAATGATTTTACCTTTCAAAAACACCTTGAAATGAAGTTGAAAGCCAATGGAATAGTGTTTTTAGTTTGGGAGGGTTTTGAAAAGGGTTTGGGGTGTTCTAACGTTAGAAAGGGTTTGGGGGAGAAGATGACAACTTAAATTTTAAAGTTGTCTTGCTTTTTAAAAACTTTTGGGTTAAATTACAACATTGGTCCCTCCCCTGTTTACTAAAGCTCAATTAGATCCAAATTAAGGTTGAATTGATTTTAATTAAATTTTACCGACTCGAACCGTAACCCCACTAACTCCTAACCCCAAAACACGGACGTTACAACTCTCTCCCACTTAAGGAATTTCGTCCCCGAAATTACCTGACTGAAAGAGATACGGAAATTGCTTTTCCATATCCTCCTTCCTCTCCCAAGTGGCCTCGTCCACACCTCGACGTTGCCACCACACCTTTACTAACTCAATCGATCTACCCCTCAACACCTTACTGTCAGAAGCTAAGATCTCAACGGGCTCTTCTTCATAAGTCAAATCCGGATTCAATTCAATCTCTTCTACGGGCATAACATGTGATGGATCGTACCTATACTTACGAAGCATCGAAACATGGAACACATCGTGTATCTTCTCTAGCTCGGATGGAAAACCCAACTGATAAGCAACCAGACCAACCCTCTTTACAATCTCATACGGTCCTATGTACCTCGGACTCAACTTCCCCTTTCGGCCAAATCTCATCACGTTCTTCTACGGAGACACTTTCAAGAACACTTTCTCACCCACTGAGAACTCAACCTCCTTCCTCTTCAAATCGGCATAGGATTTCTGCCTATCCGAAGCAGCCTTCAAACGATCACAAATCAATTTTACCTTGTCAGTTGTCCCCTTGAGCGAATCCGGCATAGGTAACAATTTTTGTCCTACCTCGGCCCAACACACTGGAGTTCTACATTTTCGGCCATACAAGGCCTCATACGGAGCCATCTGAATGCTTGACTGAAAGCTATTATTGTACGCAAACTCTACTAGAGGCAAATGCTAAAGTTTGATACAACATCGCAACATATCCTCTAAGATTTGAATAACTCTCTCTGACTGACCATCTGACTGAGGATGATAAGACGTGCTGAAGTTCAAACGAGTACCCAAAGTCGTATGCAGACACTCCCAAAATCTAGAAGTAAACCACGGATCTCTATCTGATACAATGGACTTCGGCACACCATGCAGTCTAACAATCTCACCAATATACAAATCGGCCAATCTATCTAAAGTGTAAGTAGTGTTGACTGCCAAGAAGTGAGCACACTTCGTAAAACGATCCACTATCACCCAAACTGAGTTCTTCTTCGTAGGAGTCAAAGGCAAACCCGAAACAAAATCCATGGTGATGTTCTCCCATTTCCATTCCGGAATTCTCAACGACTGTAACAAACCTGAGGGAACCTGATGTTCCGCCTTCACTCTCTGACACACTAAGCACTTACTCACAAAGTCGGCTACATCTCTCTTCAAGCCAACCCAAAAGTACTCATTCTTCAAGTCACGGTACATCTTCTTACTTCCAGGATGCATATCAAACAGACTACTATGGGCTTCAGTCAAGATCGTGCGTCTCAAGTCATTGTCCTCTGGCACAACTATTCTATCTTTGAAACACAAAACCCCATCAGTACCGAAACTGTAGTCTGAAGATCTACCCTCGGCTATATCTTGCACGTGAGGTGCCAAAGATCTATCCAAGAGCTGCTTCTCTCGAATCAACTGACCTAGAGTAGGTCTAACCTGAAGCTCAGCTACCAAGCCACCATCTCCGGACAAACTCAATCTAGCAAACATGGCTCTCAAGTCCACGACCATCTTCCTACTCAATGCATCGGCCACTACATTGGCCTTACCCAGATGGTACTCAATAGTAAGATCATAGTCTTTTAGCAACTCTAACCACCTACGCTGTCTGAGATTCAAATCTCGTTGAGTCATAATGTATTTCAAACTCTTGTGATCGGTGTACACTGTGCATCTCTCACCGTACAAATAGTGCCTCCAAATCTTCGGAGCAAACACAACTGCAGCTAACTCTATGTCATGGGTCGAATAGTTGCACTCATGGGTCTTCAACTGTCTTGAGGCATAAGCCACTACTCTCTTGTCTAGCATAAGAACACATCCTAGCCACTACTCTGGCTAACTCTATGTCATGGGTCGGATAGTTGCGCTCGTACTTTTTACTCAATTTAATTCCAACGGGTCCATTGTAAGGCCCATTTAGACCTGCTCGTCCGAAACCTCTACAAAGAAGGACCGCAAAACAAGTTTTAATCAAATCTTAGGAGTTCAAATAATTGATTAGGAGCTTTTCAACACAATTATATTGCAAAAGCTAAATTTCTGTACTTTTTACTCAGTTAAAATTCCAACGGGTCCATTGTAAGGCCCATTTAGACATGCTCGTCCGAAAGGTATCAAAAAAGACTGCAAAAAAGGTTTTAATCAAATTTTAGGAGTTTATGTAATTGATTAGAAGCTTTTCAACACAATTATATTGAAAAACCACAATTTTATACTTTTTACTCAGTTAAAATTTCAACGGGTCCATTGAAAGGCCCATTTAGACTCGCTCGTCCGAAACCTCTACAAAAAGGACCGCAAAAATGTTTTATTCAAATATTAGGAGTTCAAATAATTGATTAGGAGCTTTTCAACACATTTATATTGCAAAACCTCAATTTCTGTACTTTTTACTCAGTTAAAGTTCTAACAGGTCCATTGAAAGGCCCATTTAGACCTGCACGTCCGAAACCTCGACAAAAAGGACTACAAAATAGTTTTAATCAAACTTTAGGAGTTCAAATAATTGATTAGGAACTTTTCAACACAATTATATTGAAAAACCTCAATTTTATACTTTTTACTCAGTTAAAATTCAAACGGGCCCATTGAAAGGCCCATTTAGACCTGCTCGTCCGAAACCTCTACAAAAAGGTTCGCAAAAATGTTTTATTCAAATATTAGGAGTTCAAATAATTGATTAGGACCTTTTCAACACAACTGTATTGCAAAACCTCAATTTCTGTACTTTTTACTAAGTTAAAATTCCAACGGGTCCATTGAAAGACTCATTTAGACCTGCTCGTCCGAAACCTCTACAAAAAGGACCGCAAAAAATGTTTTATTCAAATATTAGGAGTTCAAATAATTGATTAGGAGCTTTTCAACACAATTATAATGCGAAACCTAAATTTCTGTACTTTTTACTCAGTTAAAATACCAACGGGTCCATTGAAAGGCCCATTTCGACCGGCTCGTCCGAAACCTGTACAAAAAGGACTGCAAAATAAGTTTTAATCAAATTTTAGGAGTTCATGTAATTGATTAAGAACTTTTCAACACAATTATATTGCAAAACCTCAATTTTTGTACTTTTTACTCAATTTAATTCCAACGGGTCCATTGAAAGGCCCATTTAGACCTGCTCGTCCGAAACCTCTACAAAAAAGGACCGCAAAACAAGTTTTAATCAAATTTTAGGAGTTCAAATAATTGATTAGGAGCTTTTCAACACAATTATATTGCAAAAGATCAATTTCTGTACTTTTTACTCAGTTAAAATTCCAACGGGTCCATTTTAAGGCGTATTTAGACCTGCTCGTCCGAAACGTATCAAAAAGGACTGCAAAAAAAGTTTTAATCAAATTTTAGGAGTTTATGTATTTGATTAGGAGCTTTTCAACACAATTATATTGCAAAAACTCAATTTTATACTTTTTACTTAGTTAAAATTTCAACGGGTCCATTGAAAGGCCCATTTAGACCCGCTCGTCCGAAACCTTTACAAAAAGGACCGCAAAAATGTTTATTCAAATATTAGGAGTTCAAATAATTGATTAGGAGCTTTTCAACACATTTATATTGCAAAACCTCAATTTATTTACTTTTTACTCAGTTAAAATTCTAACGGGTCCATTGAAAGGCCCATTTAGACGTACTCGTCCAAAACCCCTACAAAAAAGGACCGCAAAACATGTTTTAATCAAATTTTAGGAGTTCAAATAATTGATTAGGAGCTTTTAAACACAATTATATTGCAAAAGTTCAATTTTCTGTACTTTTTACTCAGTTAAAATTCCAACGGGTCCATTGTAAGGCCCATTTAGACCTGCTCGTCCGAAACGTATCAAAAAGGACTGCAAAAAAAGTTTTAATCAAATTTTAGGAGTTTATGTAATTGATTAGGATCTTTTCAACAAAATTATATTGAAAACCTTAGTTTTATACTTTTTTATCAGTTAAAATTTCAACGGGTCCATTGAAAGGCCCATTAACACCCGCTCGTCCGAAACCTCTACAAAAAGGACCGCAAAAATGTTTCATTCAAATATTAGAAGTTCAAATAATTGATTAGGAGCTTTTCAACACATTTATATTGCAAAACCTCAATTTCTGTACTTTTTACTCAGTTAAAATTCTAACGGGTCCTTTGAAAGGCCCATTTATACATGCTCGTCCGAAACCTCGACAAAAAGGACTGCAAAATAGTTTTAATCAAATTTTAGGAGTTCAAATAATTGATTAGGAACTTTTCAACACATTTATATTGAAAAACCTCAATTTTATACTTTTTACTAAGTTAAAATTCAAACGGGCCCATTGAAAGGCCCTTTTAGACCTGCTCGTCCGAAACCTCTACAAAAAGGTTTGCAAAAATTGTTTATTCAAATATCAGAAGTTCAAATAATTGATTAGGAGCTTTTCAACACAATTATATTGCAAAACCTCAATTTCTGTACTTTTTACTCAGTTAAAATTCCAACGGGTCCATTGTAAGGCGCATTTAGACCTGCTCGTCCGAAACGTATCAAAAAGGACTGCAAAAAACGTTTTAATCAAATTTTAGGAGTTTATGTATTTGATTAGGAGCTTTTCAACACAATTATATTGTAAAACCACAATTTTATACTTTTTACTCAGTTAAAATTTCAACGGGTCCATTCAAAGGCCCATTTAGACCCGCTCGTCCGAAACCTTTACAAAAAGGACCGCAAAAATGTTTTATTCAAATATTAGGAGTTCAAATAATTGATTTGGAGCTTTTCAACACATTTATATTGCAAAACCTCAATTTATGTACTTTTTACTCAGTTAAAATTCTAACGGGTCCATTGAAAGGCCCATTTAGACCTGCTCGTCCGAAACCCCTACAAAAAATGACCGCAAAACATGTTTTAATCAAATTTTAGGAGTTCAAATAATTGATTAGGAGCTTTTAAACACAATTATATTGCAAAAGCTCAATTTTCTGTACTTTTTACTCAGTTAAAATTCCAACGGGTCCATTATAAGGCCCATTTAGACCTGCTCGTCCGAAACGTATCAAAAAGGACTGCAAAAAAAGTTTTAATCAAATTTTAGGAGTTTATGTAATTGATTAGGATCTTTTCAACAAAATTATATTGCAAAACCTTAGTTTTATACTTTTTTATCAGTTAAAATTTCAACGGGTCCATTGAAAGGCCTATTTACACCCGCTCGTCCGAAACCTCTACAAAAAGGACCGCAAAAATGTTTTATTCAAATATTAGAAGTTCAAATAATTGATTAGGAGCTTTTCAACACATTTATATTGCAAAACCTCAATTTCTGTACTTTTTACTTAGTTAAAATTCTAACGGGTCCTTTGAAAGGCCCATTTATACATGCTCGTCCGAAACCTCGACAAAAAGGACTGCAAAATAGTTTTAATCAAATTTTAGGAGTTCAAATAATTGATTAGGAACTTTTCAACACATTTATATTGAAAAACCTCAATTTTATACTTTTTACTAAGTTAAAATTCAAACGGGCCCATTGAAAGGCCCTTTTAGACCTGCTCGTCCGAAACCTCTACAAAAAGGTTCGCAAAAATTGTTTATTCAAATATTAGAAGTTCAAATAATTGATTAGGAGCTTTTCAACACAATTATATTGCAAAACCTCAATTTCTGTACTTTTTACTCAGTTAAAATTCCAACGGGTCCATTGTAAGGCGCATTTAGACCTGCTCGTCCGAAACGTATCAAAAAGGACTGCAAAAAACGTTTTAATCAAATTTTAGGAGTTTATGTATTTGATTAGGATCTTTTCAACACAATTATATTGTAAAACCTCAATTTTATACTTTTTACTCAGTTAAAATTTCAACGGGTCCATTCAAAGGCCCATTTAGACCCGCTCGTCCGAAACCTTTACAAAAAGGACCGCAAAAATGTTTTATTCAAATATTAGGAGTTCAAATAATTGATTTGGAGCTTTTAAACACATTTATATTGCAAAACCTCAATTTATGTACTTTTTACTCAGTTAAAATTCTAACGGGTCCATTGAAAGGCCCATTTAGACCTGCTCGTCCGAAACCCCTACAAAAAATGACCGCAAAACATGTTTTAATCAAATTTTAGGAGTTCAAATAATTGATTAGGAGCTTTTAAACACAATTATATTGCAAAAGCTCAATTTTCTGTACTTTTTACTTAGTTAAAATTCCAACGGGTCCATTGTAAGGCCCATTTAGACCTGCTCGTCCGAAACGTATCAAAAAGGACTGCAAAAAAAGTTTTAATCAAATCTTAGGAGTTTATGTAATTGATTAGGATCTTTTCAACAAAATTATATTGCAAAACCTTAGTTTTATACTTTTTTATCAGTTAAAATTTCAACGGGTCCATTGAAACGCCCATTTACACCCGCTCGTCCGAAACCTCTACAAAAAGGACCGCAAAAATGTTTTATTCATATATTAGAAGTTCAAATAATTGATTAGGAGCTTTTCAACACATTTATATTGCAAAACCTCAATTTCTGTACTTTTTACTCAGTTAAAATTCTAACGGGTCCTTTGAAAGGCCCATTTATACATGCTCGTCCGAAACCTCGACAAAAAGGACTGCAAAATAGTTTTAATCAAATTTTAGGAGTTCAAATAATTGATTAGGAACTTTTCAACACATTTATATTGAAAAACCTCAATTTTATACTTTTTACTAAGTTAAAATTCAAACGGGCCCATTGAAAGGCCCTTTTAGACCTCCTCGTCCGAAACCTCTACAAAAAGGTTCGCAAAAATTGTTTATTCAAATATTAGAAGTTCAAATAATTGATTAGGAGATTTTCAACACAATTATATTGCAAAACCTCAATTTCTGTACTTTTTACTCAGTTAAAATTCCAACGGGTCCATTGTAAGGCGCATTTAGACCTGCTCGTCCGAAACGTAACAAAAAGGACTGCAAAAAACGTTTTAATCAAATTTTAGGAGTTTATGTATTTGATTAGGAGCTTTTCAACACAATTATATTGTAAAACCTCAATTTTATACTTTTTACTCAGTTAAAATTTCAACGGGTCCATTGAAAGGCCCATTTAGACCCGCTCGTCCGAAACCTTTACAAAAAGGACCGCAAAAATGTTTGATTCAAATATTAGGAGTTCAAATAATTGATTAGGAGCTTTTCAACACATTTATATTGCAAAACCTCAATTTATGTACTTTTTACTTAGTTAAAATTCTAACGGGTCCATTGAAAGGCCCATTTAGACCTGCTCGTCCGAAACCCCTACAAAAAATGACCGCAAAACATGTTTTAATCAAATTTTAGGAGTTCAAATAATTGATTAGGAGCTTTTAAACAAAATTATATTGCAAAAGCTCAATTTTCTGTACTTTTTACTCAGTTAAAATTCCAACGGGTCAATTGTAAGGCCCATTTAGACCTGCTCGTCCGAAACGTATCAAAAAGGACTGCAAAAAAAGTTTTAATCAAATTTTAGGAGTTTATGTAATTGATTATGATCTTTTCAACAAAATTATATTGCAAAACCTTAGTTTTATACTTTTTTATCAGTTAAAATTTCAACGGGTCCATTGAAAGGCCCATTTACACCCGCTCGTCCGAAACCTCTACAAAAAGGACCGCAAAAATGTTTTATTCAAATATTAGAAGTTCAAATAATTGATTAGGAGCTTTTCAACACATTTATATTGCAAAACCTCAATTTTTGTACTTTTTACTCAGTTAAAATTCTAACGGGTCCTTTGAAAGGCCCATTTATATATGCTCGTCCGAAACCTCGACAAAAAGGACTGCAAAATAGTTTTAATCAAATTTTAGGAGTTCAAATAATTGATTAGGAACTTTTCAACACATTTATATTGAAAAACCTCAATTTTATACTTTTTACTAAGTTAAAATTCAAACGGGCCCATTGAAAGGCCCTTTTAGACCTGCTCGTCCGAAACCTCTACAAAAAGGTTCGCAAAAATTGTTTATTCAAATATTAGAAGTTCAAATAATTGATTAGGAGTTTTTCAACACAATTATATTGCAAAACCTCAATTTCTGTACTTTTTACTCAGTTAAAATTCCAACGGGTCCATTGTAAGGCGCATTTAGACCTGCTCGTCCGAAACGTATCAAAAAGGACTGCAAAAAACGTTTTAATCAAATTTTAGGAGTTTATGTATTTGAATAGGAGCTTTTCAACACAATTATATTGTAAAACCTCAATTTTATACTTTTTACTCAGTTAAAATTTCAACGGGTCCATTCAAAGGCCCATTTGGACCCGCTCGTCCGAAACCTTTACAAAAAGGACCGCAAAAATGTTTTACTCAAATATTAGGAGTTCAAATAATTGATTAGGAGCTTTTCAACACATTTATATTGCAAAACCTCAATTTCTGCACTTTTTACTCAGTTAAAATTCTAACGTGTCCTTTGAAAGGCCCATTTATACCTGCTCCTCCGAAACCTCGACAAAAAGGATTGCAAAATAGTTTTAATCAAATTTTAGGAGTTCAAATAATTGATTAGGAACTTTTCAACACAATTATATTGAAAAACCTCAATTTTATACTTTTTACTCAGTTAAAATTCAAACGGGCCCATTGAAAGGCCCATTTAGACCTGCTCGTCCGAAACCTCTACAAAAAGGTTCGCAAAAATGTTTTATTCAAATATTAGGAGTTCAAATAATTGATTAGGAGCTTTTCAATACAACTGTATTGCAAAACCTCAATTTCTGTACTTTTTACTCAGTTAAAATTCCAACGGGTCCATTGAATGGCCCATTTAGACCTGCTCGTCCGAAACCTCTACAAAAAGGACCGCAAAAAATGTTTTATTCAAATATTAGGAGTTCAAATAATTGATTAGGAGCTTTTCAACACAATTATAATGCGAAACCTCAATTTCTGTACTTTTTATTCAGTTAAAATACCAACGGGTCCATTGAAAGGCCCATTTCGACCCGCTCGTCCGAAACCTCTACAAAAGGACTGCAAAATAAGTTTTAATCAAATTTTAGTAGTTCATGTAATTGATTAGGAGCTTTTCAACACAATTATATTGCAAATCCTCAATTTTTGTACTTTTTACTCAATTTAATTCCAACGGGTCCATTGAAAGGCCCATTTAGACCTGTTCGTCCGAAACCTCTACAAAAAAGGACCGCAAAAAAAGTTTTAATCAAATTTTAGGAGTTCAAATAATTGATTAGGAACTTTTCAACACAATTATATTGAAAAACCTCAATTTTATACTTTTTACTCAGTTAAAATTCAAACGGGCCCATTGAAAGGCCCATTTAGACCTGTTCATCCGAAACCTCTACAAAAAAGGACCGCAAAACAAGTTTTAATCAAATTTTAGGAGTTCAAATAATTGATTAGAAGCTTTTCAACACAATTATATTGCAAAAGCTCATTTTCTGTACTTTTTACTCAGTTAAAATTTCAACGGGTCCATTGTAAGGCCTATTTAGACCTGCTCGTCCGAAACGTATCAAAAAGGACTGCAAAAAAAGTTTTAATCAAATTTTAGGAATTTATGTAATTGATTAGGAGCTTTTCAACACAATTATATTGAAAACCTCAATTTTATACTTTTTACTCAGTTAAAATTCAAATGGGCCCATTGAAAGGCCCATTTAGACATGCTCGTCCGAAACCTCTACAAAAAGGTTCGCAAATATGTTTTATTCAAATATTAGGAGTTCAAATAATTGATTAGGAGCTTTTCAACACATTTATATTGTAAAACCTCAATTTCTGTACTTTTTACTCAGTTAAAATTCTAACGGGTCCATTGAATGTCCCCATTTAGACCTGCTCGTCCGAAAACTCTACAAAGAGGACCGCAAAAAATGTTTTATTCAAATATTAGGAGTTCAAATAATTGATTAGGAGCTTTTCAACACAATTATAATGCGAAACCTCAATTTTTGTACTTTTTACTCAGTTAAAATACCAACAAATCCATTGAAAGGCCCATTTCGACCCGCTCGTCCGAAACCTCTACAAAAAGGACTGCAAAATAAGTTTTAATCAAATTTTAGGAGTTCATGTAATTTATTAGGAGTTTTTCAACACAATTATATTGCAAAACCTCAATTTTATACTTTTTACTCAGTTAAAATTCAAACGGGCCCATTGAAAGGCCCATTTAGACCTGCTCGTCCGAAACCTTTACAAAAAAGGACCGCAAAACAAGTTTTAATCAAATTTTAGGAGTTCAAATAATTTATTAGGAACTTTTCAACACAATTATACTGAAAAACCTCAATTTTATACTTTTTACTCAGTTAAAATTCAAACGGGCCCATTGAAAGGCCCATTTAGACCTGCTCGTCTGAAACCTCTACAAAAAGGTTTGCAAAAATGTTTTATTCAAATATTAGGAGTTCAAATAATTGATTAGGAGCTTTTTAACACAATTATATTGCAAAACCTCAATTTCTGTACTTTTTACTCAGTTAAAATACCAACGGGTCCATCGAAAGGCCCATTTAGACCTGCTCGTCTGAAACCTCTACAAAAAAGGATCGCAAAACAAGTTTTAATCAAAATTTAGGAGTTCAAATAATTGATTAGGAGCTTTTCAACACAATTGTATTGCAAAAGCTCAATTTCTGTACTTTTTACTTAGTTAAAATTCCAATGGGTCCATTGTAAGGCCCATTTAGACATGCTCGTCCGAAACGTATCAAAAAGGACTGCAAAATAAGTTTTAATCAAATTTTAGGAGTTTATGTAATTGATTAGGAGCTTTTCAACACAATTATATTGCAAAACCTCAATTTTATACTTTTTACTCAGTTAAAATTTCAACGGGTCCATTGAAAGGCCAATTTAGACTCGCTCGTCCGAAACCTCTACAAAAAGGACCGCAAAAATGTTTTATTCAAATATTAGCAGTTCAAATAATTGATTAAGAGCTTTTCAACACATTTATATTGCAAAACCTCAATTTCTGTACTTTTTACTCAGTTAAAATTCTAACGGGTCCATTGAAAGGCCCATTAAAACCTGTTCGTCCGAAACCTCGACAAAAAGGACTGCAATGTAACCCCCTCGTCCTGGTATGGTCGGATGACCGGTCCGAGTGGGTCACACGGGGAAAACCGAAGTGAAACTCGTTAGGGCTTCCCCTCGGTTAACGACCCATAAAATTTCTTTTAACTTTAGTCTTACCTAGATGCATATTTAATTCCTATGTGAAGCACAACAGCGGAAGATACAAACAACGAAACATTCACCGACCAAACAAAACATAAACAGTCCATTTTACTTCATTATAGCAGGCCGTTTCGAAACGCCTATAGGGTGTTCCGAAACGCCTTGACTTAGTCAACGGCCAGGGTCAACCATAAGGTGACCGTTCCGAAACAGGGGAGACCCGTATCGGAACGACCTTGACGGTCAATATCTCGTGGTCAACGAGATTTGACCGTTTCGAAACTTCAAAGGCCCGTTTCGGAACGGCTTCATCTCGCCAATTTCTCAAAATTCCAGTAGCCAAAATGTTCCGAAACGACCCTTATCCGTTTCGAAACGGCAGGCCATTTACACAGGGACCGTTCCGGAATGGGGGGAACCTGTACTCCTCCTTGGTGACTCAACGCCACCAAGGCCACGCGCGACTTTAGACTCATGTGTACACACTAACATCCTAATGATCGATCATTTGTATCCAAGTTTACTAGTGCCAATATTTACTCACATCACATTACTCATTTCATTAACCTTGTGCATAACACATACTCATCAACAATCATCATTATGCATGTCTCAAGCATCATAAATCCAATCTCATTTCACATGTATAAAGCAATATACATAGACATTCATACCACAATTTATACGAGACATACACAACCATATAGTGAGTTCAACCAAAGGCTCTAGATCAAGTTTAGGATTAGGCTACCACCCTAATCCTAACTCTAGGTGGGTCTACCAAGCCCAACCTAGTCCATACTCGAACCAACTATTTTAAAACCTTTAAAAGCAAATAACCACTCACCTAAGCTTCCAAGCTCGACGACCAAGCAAGCAATCACCTTCAACTTCCCGGATTCGGTCCCAAAGCCTCTTCTACATTTCCTCTTGCTTCTAGTCAAACAAAACCCATACATTACTTCTCAATTCAATGCTAATTCAACCATCAATCCACTTTGCAAAACACAACCCAATTTCCTCAAATTTCCAAACCACATAACACCTCCAAAACCCAATTGTAACACCCTAAAAACCACCCTAGTTAGAATTATAGAAAACGACAAGGATAGCGTAAACAATTTACAATTTAGTTAAGATTACAATGAAACGACATAAGCTATGTTCTATTAAGATATAAATGGGTTAAACACTGCATGTAAGTTCATATGTAAAATTAAAGAAATGAAAATTAATTTGTAACTAATATATATAAGTTAGATAATATGAAACATAAAATAGTATACATATATACATATGTATGATTCGGTGGGTTGTATTTAAATGTACATATAAGTATATCTATAAGTAAAATATGATAAACTAATAATTAAGTAGTTAAATATTATAATGTTAGTGGGATATTAAGTGGAATTATGACAGAATTTCATGGAAATAAACTAATCCATGTGTCCTTTATACAAGAGATAGTCAGCCCACTAAGGAAAGAAAGTTAACATGTGTAAACCACTTACTTCCATCATCATCTTTCTCATGCAAACCTGCTGAACCAAAGAGAGGAAAGGAGAGATAGAAATCTGGAATTCTTAGGCTTATGGACATCTTTATTTTGCTGGAAATTAAAGGGAAAAATACATGCATGTTGATTCCATAGCTCAAGTAAGTGTTTGTTAGTCATTTGATGTTATTCTTGAGATTTATGGTTTATTTTGATGATTTTGATTATGAATAATTGCTGGAAAAATGCTTAGAAATGTGATATATTGTGTAAAGTTGCTGGGTTCTTGAATTTAGGACGAATTTCTGGAAATTAAAGCATGAACATGAACTTAGGTATGAATCTGCCCAGATTCGTACTTGTATGATACCCTGTAGAAATCGGGAGAATTGAGTATGTTAGAGTCATTTCTGGAAAAAGTGTTCTTATAAAAAGTTGTAGAGGACAAAATTTTACATGGAATAGAGGTATGATTTGCTCAAAAATGTTAAGTATAGGTCTCTGAATTGTTGTTAGAAGTTGACTGAACTGAAACTGAATGAATTTGGAATCTGCTGGACTAAATTGTGAAATTCGAAATGTTTAGGGTTCAAAATGATGTTAATAAATTATGAAAATTTATGCTTGAAACAGGGGAGTCTTGTAATGAATAAAAATTAAATGTCCAAGCTTGAATTAAGTCTCAATTGGTAGATTAAATGCATTTAGATCACATGTAGGATTATTAAAGGATTAAAGGGGACTGTTTTGTGGAAATTGATAAATTGAGGACTTCAATGCTCTGTTTTTAAAGATGTTAGAACTTCATTGTTATGTTAATACATGTAGGTTAATGTGGTTAATAGATTAGAATCAAATGAATTGTGAAATATAGGATTTAAATGCACTAAAGTCACTAGGTTAAGCTTGGACAGATTAGGCCCTGAAATTGTCCTGTTTTCAAATGTAAAACTGTATTAACTGGGAAATGATAAAATTATGTGCCATACATGGTTGTAAATGTGTGTTTATAAGCTTTCTAAAATGACAAAGAACTCCTTATTTGGAGTTGTGAGTAAAAAGATATGGCCAGTTTAGTAGAGGTTACTCAAACTGCCAGTTTAGGGGGCAGATTCACTTGTCTAGGTGATTATGCTTATGTAAATGAATTTATATGTTTGAATTAATTACTAATGGATATTGTATATGATATTTTATGTTTTAAGATCACATTGGTGAAGAATTTCAAGAAGATTCAAGGAGTGATCAAGCAAAGAGAAGGGGGAAAGGAATCATCATCAAGGATAACAACTAAGCTTGGAAGTATTTGTGAGTGTAGCTAGTTTAGGGTTGAGATTAGTGTCTCAACCAATGTGTTTATGTTTCTTGGATGATTTAAAATGAAGCATGTAATGAACTTAATAATGGATTGGTAAATTTAAATGCTAAGGAAGAAGGACTAAAGGAATGAACTATGAACTAGGTATATGATGCTATCTAGATATGCTAGTTGATGTCTATATGGGTTGCTTTGTGATATGAGTTGTTTGAGTCACTTGAATTGAATTAATGTATGATTTAGCTACTGTTTGAAGATGGTTATATGATTGAAATGATGCTAAATGCTTGCTGGAAATTTGATTGAGCATGGCTTGAATGTGCACAATGTAAACATGATTGAATGTGTACATGACTTTGTGATATGTGTTTGATAAACAAGTAAAATGCTATTGTTAATAAAGAAAGATAAGTAAAGTCCTTGGTTTGATTAGTGTCTATAGGTAGAAGGGCATGCCTTAGAGTCATTGAGCTCCTCTGATCTTTGTTACAGGATGGTGGTTAGTCACCTATAAACCTGATAAGGTGGTTAGTCACCTTGATAATTGAATGGTGGTAAGTCACCATTGATGCCTATGCATCCTCTGTTATAAGTTGAAATGAGAAATTGATACTTTGAGTATCTAAAGTTACATGATACACGAAGACTTGATTACCTATTTCATTAATCATCCAAGGCAAAACATGATTAGAACAATGATATATGTTTAAATGAACAAGTTGGATATTAGCCCTTATGATATGGAATGAATATGTGTACTTGGTTGAGATTTAAAATGAACTATGTTGTGATGTGAAACTATGTAATGTTGCTGCCAAGATGATAATGAGATTACATGTTGTTTGTTGTCCAATTTAGCTTGAATTGTACATGTGCTTGCTGCCCAAATTTGGCTTGAATTGTATATGTTGCTTGCTGTCCAATTTGGTATGAAATGTACATGTAGCTTGCTGCTCAAATTGGTATGTTTTAAATGAAATGGTTGCTGCCCAATAAATCATTGTACATGTAAATACTTGCTGCCCTATTGGTTAGTACATGAAAATAACTTTGTTAACTTGGTTTTGATAGGCTAGTTAGGCATTCCAATACGTGCTAAGCCTAACTAAGTAACTTTAAAGATTGAATAAGACTTTAAAAGATTGAAACTAGTAAAGTTTAGGGCTGCCTCACTAAGTACATTATGTGTACTTATCACTCTCTTTGTTTCCTTCTTCCAAAATAACAGGTTCGTTGATATCCGAAAGCCATCCGTTTTGTTCCGAGAGCTTCGCAAGCCAAGAACAAGTATGATATAATCTTGCTTAGTCTCCTAGTTGGTGGCATAGTCTAAGTTAGTTTGTCATGCATTATGGAACATGTAATTGTTAAGTTTGGTTTGTATAAAACTAAGACATGTTATATTACGTAATGACTTGATGAATGTTTATGTAAATATTGATATGATGATATGAATGAACTATGTTTGAAGTTAACTAAGCTTGATATGAATTTGACTATCATTTATATGGTTCATGCCCTTGATGGATTTGAATGGTTGAGTATGTATAAGTATGTTATCTTTATTTGAATTAGGAAGGTTGCATCTAGAATTGTTGTTGGATGATTTGTATAGTTCGAATGGTAATAGAATATTAGAAAAGTTTTAAATTGGCTCACCTATTTGCATTTATGATCTTGTTATTGGATAGATGATTATATGATTGTTTGCTTTGATGCTTGTTAAGTATGAATTGAATCTCATATAATTGTATGTTTGATGTGTTGACATGTATGAATCTGTCCATCACCCGAATAGTAACATCGCTCGCTCGTAACCGGGTGAGGGGTGTTACACCAATTTTCGGACTCCCACTACCAAGGACTGAAATACCCATTTCCAAGCACCCAAATGACTTCCAAAACACCCCGAATCACCCTACCAACATAGGTAGACCATCAGCCCTTCAATTCCAACATTAAACTTACCAAAAACCCAAATTTTAATACCCTAAAATTTGCCCTAAAGACCCACTACGAAATTTCACCCAAAATTGACCAAATTCATATATGTTGTGTACTATAGCATGATTAACAAAAACCCCAACACAATTTCTTAAGACAAATTGAAAAACCCCCATTAAAACCCAATTTTCAACATAAACCCTAATTTCCAAATCTCCATATTTTTGAAATCTAAGACAATGGTTAAATAGAGGGTAAAGAGGAGATTAAGAAAATGACTTTACCTTTCAAAAAGCCCTTGGATTGAAGTTGAAAATGAATGGAATAGTGATTTGCTATTTGAGAGGTTTTGAAAGAGACAAGGGGGAGTTTTACATGGGTTTAGGGAAGAAAGGGGAAAAATATGACAATATGGAAAAGTTGTCATCCTTTTTCAAATAGTTTGGGTAAATTACATTATGAGTCCTCCTCTTTTTAAATTAAACTTAATTAGGTCAGTATTTGAAGTTGAGTTGTTTTAATTAACTATTTATTTAATCCGACTGAAACCCAGTTAACTCCTAGGCCTAAGACGCGGGTGTTACAACTCTCCCCCACTTAAGGAATTTCGTCCCCGAAATTACCTGGTGGAAACAAATATGGAAACTGCTCAACCATATCCGCTTTCCTCTCCCACGTGGCCTCTTCCACACCTCTATGTCTCCACAACACCTTGACCAACTCTATGGTCTTGCCACGCAACACCTTGCTATCCGAAGCAAGTATCTCAACGGGCTCTTCATTATAGGACAAATCCGGATTCAACACTACCTCCTCAACGGGCATCACATGAGAAGGGTCTGATCTATATCTCCTTAGCATAGACACATGAAAGACATCATGGATCTTCTCTAACTCAGAAGGTAACCTCAAACGATAAGCTACGGGCCCAATCCGCTCAACTATCTCATACGGACCAATGAACCTCGGACTCAACTTGCCCTTCCGGCCAAATCTCATTACCTTCTTCCACGGAGATACTTTCAGAAACACTTTCTCACCCACTGAGTACTCAATCTCTTTCCTCTTCAGATCTGCATAAGACTTCTGACGATCCGAAGCCGCTTTCAAACGGTCACAAATCAACTTCACCTTTTCTGTGGTTCCCTTAAGCAAGTCTGGCATAGGTAGTAATCTCTGACCTGTCTCAGCCCAACAAATCGGAGTACTACATCGTCTACCATACAAAGCCTCATAGGGTGCCATCTGAATGCTAGACTGATAACTGTTGTTGTAAGCAAACTCAACCAACGGTAGGTGCTTCTCCCAAGAACCCTGGAAATCAATCACACAACAACGAAGCATATCCTCAAGAATCTGTATAACTCGTTCTGACTGCCCATCGGACTGCGGATGATAAGATGTGCTAAAATGCAGACGACTACCCAAAGCACTATGCAAACAACTCCAGAACCTCGAAGTGAATCTAGGATCCCTATCTAAAACTATAGACTTCAGAACTCCATGAAGTCTCACAATCTCACGAATGTACAAGGTTGCCAACATGTCTAAGGAATCCGTAGTGTTCACTGCTAAGAAGTGAGCACACTTAGTGAACCTATCAACAATCACCCACACTGAATTCTTCTTCGAATGAGACAAGGGCAACCCTGATACAAAATCCATGGTGATTCTCTCCCATTTCCATTCCGGAATCTTCAAAGGCTGTAGCAAACCCGAAGGAACTTGATGTTCGGCCTTCACTCTCTTACAAACCATGCAACGGCTCACATACTCGGCTATATCTCTCTTCAAACCAACCCAGTAGTAATCATTCTTCAAATCTCGGTACATCTTGGTACTACCCGGATGCATAGAAAAGGGACTCGAATGCGCTTCGCTCAAAATCTGACGTCTCAGCTCAACATCTTCCGGTACCACAATTCTATCCCTAAAGCACAACAAGCTCTCACCACTGAAACTATACTCAGTCGGTCTTCCTTCGGCTATGTCTTGAACATGAGGAACTAGGCTCGCATCTTGCAACTGCTTCTCTCTAATCAAATGAATCAAAGAAGGCTTCACTTGCAACTCGGTGATCAAGCCACCATCATCGGACACACTCAATCTAGCAAACATAGCTCTCAGCTCAACGGCCACTTTTCTACTCAAAGCATCGGCTACTACGTTTGCTTTACCCGGATGGTACTCAATGGTCAAATCATAATCTTTTAACAACTCTAGCCATCTCCTCTGTCTCAAGTTCAGCTCTTTCTGTGTCATCAAGTACTTCAAGCTCTTGTGATCGGTGTAAACTATACACTTTTCACCATACAAATAGTGACGCCAAATTTTCAATGCAAATACAACTGCGGCTAGCTCTATGTCATGAGTAGGATAGTTCTTCTCATGAATCTTCAACTGTCTAGAAGCATAAGCAACAACTCTCCTATCTTGCATCAAAACACATCCTAAGCCTACGTAGGAAGCATCACTGTAAATCACAAACTCCTTACCTGGAACAGGCTGCACTAACACTGGAGCATTTGTCAACGCTTCTTTCAATTTCTCAAAGGCCTTTTGTCTTGCATCTGACCATTCAAACTTGACTCCCTTTTGCAACAATTTAGTCAAGGGAGCAGCTACTCTAGAGAAACCATCAACAAACCTCCTATAGTAACCGGCTAATCCTAGGAAACTCCTAATCTCGGTCACGGACTTAGGTTGTTTCCACTCAACAATAGCCTCAATCTTCAATGGATCAACTCGGATACCTTCGGCCGAACAACATGGCCAAGGAATACAACCTCTCGAATCCAGAACTCACACTTACTAAGCTTCGCATACAACTGATTGCTCAACAATCTCTGTAAAACAAATCTCAAGTGCTCATCATGCTCTTCTTCTGTCTTTGAGTACACAAGTATATCATCAATGAAGACAACCACAAATCGGTCTAAATAGTCTCTGAAAATTCTGTTCATCATGTCCATGAATGCTGCTGGTGCATTTGTGAGCCCAAATGGCATCACGAGAAACTCATAGTGACCATATCTAGTCCTAAAAGCTGTCTTCGGAACATCACACTCTTTCACTTTCAACTGATAGTACCCGGATCTCAGATCTATCTTCAAGAACACTGAAGCACCTCTCAACTGATCAAACAAATCATCTATACGCAGCAACGGATACTTGTTCTTCACGGTCAACTGATTCAGCTGTCTATAGTCAATACACATGCGCATGCTACCATCTTTCTTTTTCACAAACAACACTGGAGCACCCCACGGAGAACTACTAGGCCTAATGAACCCACGGTCTAATAATTCTTGCAACTGACTCTTCAATTCTTTCAACTCTTTCGGAGCCATACGATACGGAGCTATCGAAACTGGATTAGATCCCGAAACTGTCTCAATCACAAACTCAACATCTCTGTCAGGAGGCAAACCCGGTAACTCTTTAGGAAACACATCTGGAGAGTCACACACTGTTCTAATATCTTTCGGTCTAGCTTCACTCATGTCCGGATTCATAACATAAGCTAAATAGGCCCCACATCCAGAGTCCATCAACCTATGAGCCTCTAAAGCTGACACCACATTAGACAAGAACTTAATGTTCTCGCCCACTACCACTACCTCGTAGTCATCAGAGAGTTTCAAGGAGATTCTCTTTGTCTCAAAATCCACGCTAGCCCGATGCTCAACCACCCAGTCCATACCCAAAATAATATCAAAACCATAGAAGGGAAGTTCCATCATATCAACTAAGAACACATGACCTTGAATCTTCAGTGGACACCTCCTATACATACGTCTAACCACAACTGTCTCACCAAAAGAACTAGTAACATGCATACCTACATCTAAGATCTCAACAGGAATATCTAACTTCTGTGCATGCTTACTCAAAATGTAGGAATGCGTAGAACCCGAATCAACCAAAGAAAGCAAGGACATAGACTGTAACTCGAAATTACCTGCTATCACATCGGTGTCGTTCCCGGCCTCTCTCTGAGCATAGACCCTCGTTGGTCCTCCCGCCTCTGGCTGCACAGCCACAACATGTGCAAGGTTCCTCTGAGCATCTACCCTAGGTGCATCAGCCCTCGGCTGGAAGTAGCCACGACCGCGCCCACGGCCTCTCTGAAAAGTCATTACCCCTCGCAGGAGCCTGAGCAATATTCGGTGCCTGAGCTGCCTGACGCGGACAGTCCCTCGAACCACAGTTCCAACAAGCATGGAAGTTACCCCAGCACTCTCCAGTGTGCTGTCTCCCACACTGTGCACACTCGGGCAAGCGCCCTCCTCCTCTATGGCCCTGATGGCCCCTACCATGGTGGCCACCGCCACGTCTCTGATCAAACTGATGTCCGCCACCTCTGTGCCTCTTAGCATCTCTACCATCGAAGTGGTTATGCCTCTTTCCAGAACCAGAACCACCAGCTCGTTTGGCTGAACCCAAACTATGCTCCAAATCCTTGGCCCTCGCGACCAACACATCAAAGTCTGAGTAGTCAGAAGCCAACGTGTACCTCTTAACCTCTTCATTCAATCCGTATCGGAATCGGTTGCAGCGTTCCACTTCAGTAGGAACCAATTCTGGAGCATACTGACTCAAGCGAACAAAGCGGATCTCATAATCAGTCACAGAAGCACCCCCCTGAGTAAGAGCCATAAATTCTCGCTTCTTCTCATCCAAGTACCTCGGTCCCAAGTATCTCTTCCGGAAGGCAGACTCAAAGAACTCCCAATCAATTTCTGTCTCTGGAACCCCGGTAGTGATGGTGACCCACCAGGTGTAGGCATCACCCTGAAGCAGTGAGATCACACAACCCAATCTACGTGCGCCCGCACAACCCATCTGAGCCAAGATACGAACTGTCTTCTCCAACCATAACTCCGACCTCTCCGGAGTAGATCCTCCAAACTCCTCAGCCCCTAAGCTACGGAGCCTCTCCAAAGGTAAACTGGCATCATCACACCTAGGCTGAGCTGCAGCCTGAGCTCCCGCAACTGCGGCCTGGAACGCTCCCGCTATTGCTTGCACTAGCGGAGTCATGTCAATTCCAGCTGGACCTTGGCCACCTTGGCCACCTTGAGGTCCATTTCCTCCGGCTCCATCCTCGCCCCCAACTCCAGGTGGAGGAGGTGGTGGTGGTGGTGGAGGTGGTGGAGGAGCGCCAACTCCCGCGGCCACCGGTCCTTCCAGGTGAGCCTCCGCACCAACTGCCGGCTCAACAGGAGCCGCAACCCGTGGTTCCTGACGAACCAACCTCGGTCTACCTCTCGGTCTAGACATTTCTCTCACAGATATTAACTACAACCACAACAACAAAACATACAAGTTGGGTTAGCAAGGTAAGGCTTCCAAGTGTCCAAGTATGTTTCCTCACCTAAAAATCATTTTTCCAATGTAATAGTAGCAATGGGACCCACACACACATGCTTTAAAATGAAACAATTAGCATCCTTGTCACACAAGCAACCATTCTTGCAAAACAAGCAAACACCGTGCAATTCAATTTAAAAACTTGAACTTACCTCACTTACCTGCCCAAGGTCTCGGTAACCTTAGGCTCTTATACCAACAAGTGTAACCCCCTCGTCCCGGTCTGGTCGGATGACAGGTCCGAGTGGGTCACACGGGGAAAACCGAAGCGAAACCCGTTAGGGCTTCCCCTCGGTTAACGACCCATAAAATTTCTTTTAACTTTAGTCTTACCTAGATGCATATTTAATTCCTATGTGAAGCACAACAGCGGAAGATACAAACAACAAAACATTCATCGACCAAACAAAACATAAACAGTCCATTTTACTTCATTATAGCAGGCCGTTTCGAAACGCCCATAGGGTGTTCCGAAACGCCTTGACTTAGTCAACAGCCAGGGTCAACCATAAGGTGACCGTTCCGAAACAGGGGAGACTCGTATCGGAACGACCTTGACGGTCAATATCTCGTGGTCAACGAGATTTGACCGTTACGAAACTTCAAAGGCCCGTTTCGGAACGGCTTCATCTCGCCAATTTCTCAAAATTCCAGTAGCCAAAATGTTCCGAAACGACCCTTATCCGTTTCGAAACGGCAGGCCATTTACACAGGGACCGTTCCGGAACGGGGGGAACCGTTCCGAAACACCCCCTGTCTGCAGACACGATTTTGCTGTTTTGAGGCACAAAGGTGCCCCAAAACACCACCAAAACACATCATGACATCAAACCAATTAAACTCAAGATTTACCATCAATACTATCATGCTTTAACAAGGTTTAGACATGTCTAATACTAAGGCAACATCCCACAAACATACATCCAATCAACATCATTCAAACACATATATAAACTCCTAAGGCATAAGGCTAACATTCAAGTAAGCAATTAGGCATGAGTTAACATTCAACATGGCAACACAACCATGCAAAAGCAAGATACTAAGGAGTCTACACATGCTCCAAGCAACCAACAACAATCCAACAAAACCATACATGTCCAATTGCTTAAACTATTACAAGTCTAACATTTGAAATCCATACTTGGTGAACTCAAGTCTAAAAACCACACTTGGAGGCCCTCCACTTGCCCGAGCAACCCACGAACTAAGGATCTGCAATGTTGAACAAAGAGAGCGTAAGCAATGATGCTTAGTGAGGGTAAGCTCTAAAAACAAACCTCAACATTGCAGGGTCCGAGCACGATCTAGCCAAGGTAAAACACAAACATACCAAAGGTCCACAAGATATATACATGAGCAAAAGACAATAATAATGTCAGGATCATAAGCTCAATTTCCATGATACATGTAAACATACACAAGCATCCATCAAAGATCATAAACCTCAACATTTTGATATACACATCAAACAACATTGGCACCTAGTTAAGACCCAAATACGCGGATAGACATGTTGGAAACTCATATCCAACAACCACATTACCTCGCGGTGGGATTCCACTCATCACCGGCCTCGCGGAGGGGATTCCACTCATCCTCACGCCCCGTCGATGGGATTCCACTCATCACCGACTATATTTAAATACAATTCCGGGCGAACCCGTACTCCTCCTTGGTGACTCAACGCCACCAAGGCCACGCGCGACTTTAGACTCATGTGTACACACTAACATCCTAATGATCGATCATTTGTATCCAAGTTTACTAGTGCCAATATTTACTCACATCACATTACTCATTTCATTAACCTTGTGCATAGCACATACTCATCAACAATCATCATTATGCATGTCTCAAGCATCATAAATCCAATCTCATTTCACATGTATAAAGCAATATACATAGACATTCATACCACAATTTATACGAGACATACACAACCATATAGTGAGTCCAACCAAAGGCTCTAGATCAAGTTTAGGATTAGGCTACCACCCTAATCCTAACTCTAGGTGGGTCTACCAAGCCCAACCTAGTCCATACTCGAACCAACTATTTTAAAACCTTTAAAAGCAAACAACCACTCACCTAAGCTTCCAAGCTCGACGACCAAGCAAGCAATCACCTTCAACTTCCCGGATTCGGTCCCAAAGCCTCTTCTACGTTTCCTCTTGCTTCTAGTCAAACAAAACCCATACATTACTTCTCAATTCAATGCTAATTCAACCATCAATCCACTTTGCAAAACACAACCCAATTTCCTCAAATTTCCAAACCACATAACACCTCCAAAACCCAATTTTCGGACTCCCACTACCAAGGACTGAAATACCCATTTCCAACGGGTCCATTGAAAGGCCCATTTAGACCTGCTCGTCTGAAACCTCGACAAAAAGGACTGCAAAATAGTTTTAATAGTATTTTAGGAGTTCAAATAATTTATTAGGAGTTTTTCAACACAATTATATTGCAAAACCTCAATTTTATACTTTTTACTCAGTTAAAATTCAAACGGGCCCATTGAAAGGCCCATTTAGACCTGCTCGTCCGAAACCTTTACAAAAAGGTTCGCAAAAAAATTTTATTCAAATATTAGGAGTTAAAATAATTGATTAGGAGCTTTTCAACACAATTATATTGCAAAACCTCAATTTCTGTACTTTTTACTCAGTTAAAATTCCAACGGGTCCATTGAAAGGCCCATTTAGACCTGCTCGTCCGGAACCTCTACAAAAAGGACCGCAAAAATGTTTTATTCAAATATTAGGAGTTCAAATAATTGATTAGGAGCTTTTCAACTCAATTATATTGCGAAACCTCAATTTATGTACTTTTTACTCAGTTAAAATACCAACGGGTCCATTGAAAGGCCCATTTCGACCCGCTCGTCCGAAACCTCTACAAAAAGGACTACAAAATAAGTTTTAATAAAATTTTAGGAGTTCATGTAATTGATTAGGAGCTTTTTAACACAATTATATTGCAAAACCTCAATTTTTGTACTTTTTACTTAGTTTAATTCCAACGGGTCCATTGAAAGGCCCATTTAGACCCGCTCGTCCAAAACCTCTACCAAAAAGGACCGCAAAAATGTTTTATTCAAATATTAGGAGTTCAAATAATTGATTAGGAGCTTTTCAACACAATTCTATTGCGAAACCTCAATTTCTGTACTTTTTACTCGGTTAAAATACCAACGGGTCCATTGAAAGGCCCATTTAGACCTGCTCGTCCGAAACCTCTACAAAAAAGGACCACAAAACAAGTTTTAATCAAATTTTAGGAGTTCAAATAATTTATTAGGAGATTTTCAACACAATTATATTGCAAAAGCTAAATTTCTGTACTTTTTACTCAGTTAAAATTCCAACGGGTCCATTGTAAGGCCTATTTAGACCTGCTCGTCCGAAACATATCAAAAAGGACTGCAAAAAAGGTTTTAATCAAATTTTAGGAGTTTATGTAATAGATTAGGAGCTTTTCAACACAATTATATTGCAAAACCACAATTTTATACTTTTTACTCAGTTAAAATTTCAACGGGTCCATTGAAAGGCCCATTTAGACCCGCTCGTCCGAAACCTCTACAAAAAGGACCGCTAAAATGTTTTATTCAAATATTAGGAGTTCAAATAATTGATTAGGAGCAATTCAACACATTTATATTGCAAAACCTCAATTTCTGTACTTTTTACTTACTTAAAATTCTAACGGGTCCATTGAAAGGCCTATTTAGACCTGCTCGTCCGAAACCTCGACAAAAAGGACTGCAAAATAGTTTAAATCAAATTTTAGGAGTTCAAATAATTTATTAGGAACTTTTCAACACAATTATATTGAAAACCTCAATTTTATACTTTTTACTCAGTTAAAATTCAAACGGGCCTATTGAAAGACCCATTTAGACCTGCTCGTCCGAAACCTCTACAAAAAGGTTCGCAAAAATGTTTTATTCAAATATTAGGAGTTCAAATAATTGATTAGGAGCTTTTCAACACAATTATATTGTGAAACCTCAATTTCTGTACTTTTTACTCAGTTAAAATACCAACGGGTCCATTGAAAGGCCCATTTAGACCTGCTCGTCCGAAAACTCTACAAAAATGGACCGCAAAACAAGTTTTAATCAAATTTTAGGAGTTCGAATAATTGATTAGGAGATTTTCAACACAATTGTATTGAAAAAGCTCAATTTCTGTACTTTTTACTCAGTTAAAATTCCAACGGGTCCATTGTAAGGCCCATTTAGACATGCTCGTCTGAAACCTATCAAAAAGGACTGCAAAAAAAGTTTTAATCAAATTTTAGGAGTTTATGTAATTGATTAGGAGCTTTTCAACACAATTATATTGCAAAACCTCAATTTTATACTTTTTACTCAGTTAAAATTTCAACGGGTCCATTGAAAGGCCAATTTAGACCCGCTCGTCCGAAACCTCTACAAAAAGGACCGCAAAAATGTTTTATTCAAATATTAGGAGTTCAAATAATTGATTAGGAGCTCTTCAACATATTTATATTGCAAAACCTCAATTTCTGTACTTTTTACTCAGTTAAAATTCTAACGGGTCCATTGAAAGGCCCATTTAGACCTGCTCGTCCGAAACCTCGACAAAAAGGACTGCAAAATAGTTTTAATCAAATTTTTGGAGTTCAAATAATTTATTAGGAATTGTTCAACACAATTATACTGAAAAACCTCAATTTTATACTTTTTTACTCAGTTAAAATTCAAACGGGCCCATTGAAAGGCCCATTTAGACCTGCTCGTCTGAAACCTCGACAAAAAGGTTCGCAAAAATGTTTTATTCAAATATTAGGAGTTCAAATAATTGATTAGGAGCTTTTTAACACAATTATATTGCAAAACCTCAATTCCTGTACATTTTACTCAGTTAAAATTCCAACGGGTCCATTAAAAGGCCCATTTAGACCTGCTCGTCCGAAACCTCTACAAAAAGGACCGCAAAAATGTTTTACTCAAATATTAGGAGTTCAAATAATTGATTAGGAGCTTTTCAACACAATTATATTACGAAACCTCAATTTCTGTACTTTTTACTTAGTTAAAATACCAACGGGTCCATTGAAAGGCCCATTTCGACCCTCTCGTCCAAAACCTCTACAAAAAGGACTGCAAAATAAGTTTTAATCAAATTTAAGGAGTTCATGTAATTGATTAGGAGCTTTTCAACACAATTATATTGCAAAACCTCAATTTTTGTACTTTTTACTCAATTTAATTCCAACGGGTCCATTAAAAGGCCCATTTAGACCTGCTCGTCTGAAACCTCTACAAAAAAGGACCGCAAAACAAGTTTCAATCAAATTTTAGGAGTTCAAATAATTTATTAGGAGATTTTCAACACAATTATATTGCAAAAGCTAAATTTCTGTACTTTTTACTCAGTTAAAATTCCAACGGGTCCATTGTAAGGCCTATTTAGACCTGCTTGTCCGAAACGTATCAAAAAGGACTGCAAAAAGGTTTTAATCAAATTGTAGGAGTTTATGTAATTGATTAGGAGCTTTTCAACACAATTATATTGCAAAACCACAATTTTATACTTTTTACTCAGTTAAAATTACAACGGGTCCATTGAAAGGCCCATTTAGACCCGCTCGTCTGAAACCTCTACAAAAAGGACCGCTAAAATGTTTTATTCAAATATTAGGAGTTCAAATAATTGATTGGGAGCTTTTCAACACATTTATATTGCAAAACCTCAATTTCTGTACTTTTTACTCAGTTAAAATACCAACGGGTCCATTGAAAGGCCCATTTCGACCCGCTCGTCCGAAACCTCGACAAAAAGGACTGCAAAATAGTTTAAATCAAATTTTAGGAGTTCAAATAATTTATTAGGAACTTTTCAACACAATTATATTGAAAAAGCTCAATTTTATACTTTTTACTCAGTTAAAATTCAAACGGGCCCATTTAGACATGCTCGGCCGAAACCTCTACAAAAAGGTTCGCAAAAATGTTTTATTCAAATATTAGGAGTTCAAATAATTGATTAGGAGCTTTTCAAAACAATTATATTGCAAAAGCTAAATTTATGTACTTTTTACTCAGTTAAAATACCAACGGGTCCATTGTAAGCCCCATTTAGACCTGCTCGTCCGAAACGTATCAAAAAGGACTGCAAAAAAGGTTTTAATAAAATTTTAGGAGTTTATGTATTTGATTAGGAGCTTTTCAACACAATTATATTGCAAAACCTCAATTTTATACTTTTTACTCAGTTAAAATTTCAACGGGTCCATTGAAAGGCCCATTTAGACCCGCTCGTCCGAAACTTGTACAAAAGGACCGCAAAAATGTTTTATTCAAATATTAGGAGTTCAAACAATTGATTAGGAGCTTTTCAACACATTTATACTGCAAAACCTCAATTTATGTACTCTTTACTCAGTTAAAATCCTAACGGGTCCATTGAAAGGCCCATTTAGACCTGCTCGTCCGAAACCTCGACAAAAAGGACTGCAAAATAGTTTTAATCAAATTTTAGGAGTTCAAATAATTTATTAGGACTTTTTCAACACAATTATATTGCAAAACCTCAATTTTATACTTTTTACTCAGTTAAAATTCAAACGGGCCCATTGAAAGGCCCATTTGGACCTGCTCGTCCGAAACCTTTACAAAAAGGTTCGCAAAAATGTTTTATTCAAATATTAGGAGTTAAAATAATTGATTAGGAGCTTTTCAATACAATTATATTGCAAAACCTCAATTTTTGTACTTTTTACTCAGTTAAAATTCAAACGGGTCCATTGAAAGGCCCATTTAGACCTCCTCGTCCGAAACCTCTACAAAAAGGACCGAAAAATGTTTTATTCAAATATTAGGAGTTCAAATAATTGATTAGGAGCTTTTCAACACAATTATATTGCGAAACCTCAATTTCTGTACTTTTTACTCAGTTAAAATACCAACGGGTCCATTGAAAGGCCCATTTCGACCCGCTCTTCCGAAACCTCTACAAAAAGGACTGCAAATTAAGTTTTAATCAAATTTTAGGAGTTCATGTAATTGATTAGGAGCTTTTCAACACAATTATATTGCAAAACCTCAATTTTTGTACTTTTTACTTAGTTTAATTCCAACGGGTCCATTGAAAGGCCCATTTAGACCCGCTCGTCCGAAACCTCTACAAAAAAGGACCGCAAAACAAGTTTTAATCAAATTTTAGGAGTTCAAATAATTGATTAGGAGCTTTTCAACACAATTATATTGTAAAAGCTAAATTTCTGTACTTTTTACTAAGTTAAAATTCCAACGGGTCCATTGTAAGGCCCATTTAGACCTGCTCGTCCAAAACATATAAAAAAGGACTGCAAAAAAGGTTTTAATCAAATTTTAGGAGTTTATGTAATTGATTAGGAGCTTTTCAACACAATTATATTGCAAAACCTCAATTTTATACTTTTTACTCAGTTGAAATTTCAACGGGTCCATTGAAAGGCCCATTTAGACTCGCTCGTCCGAAACCTCTACAAAAAGGACGGCAAAAATGTTTTATTCAAATATTAGGAGTTCAAATAATTGATTAGGAGCTTTTCAACACATTTATACTGCAAAACCTCAATTTCTGTACTTTTTACTCAGTTAAAATTCTAACGGGTCCATTGAAAGGCCCATTTAGACCTGCTCGTCCGAAACCTCGACAAAAGGACTGCAAAATACTTTTAATCAAATTTTAGGAGTTCAAATAATTTATTAGGAACTTTTCAAAACAATTATATTGAAAACCCTCAATTTTATACTTTTTACTCAGTTAAAATTCAAACGGGCCCATTGAAAGGCCCATTTAGACCTGCTCGTCCGAAACGTCTACAAAAAGGTTCGCAAAAATGTTTTATTCAAATATTAGGAGTTAAAATAATTGATAAGGAGCTTTTCAACACAATTATATTGCAAAACCTCAATTTCTGTACTTTTTACTCAGTTAAAATTCCAACAGGTCCATTGAAAGGCCCATTTAGACCTGCTCGTCCGAAACCTCTACAAAAAGGACCGCAAAAATGTTTTAGTCAAATATTAGGAGTTCAAAAAATTGATTAGGAGCTTTTCAACACAATTATATTGCGAAACCTCAATTTCTGTACTTTTTACTCAGTTAAAATACCAACGGGTCCATTGCAAGGCCCATTTCGACCCGCTCGTCCGAAACCTCTACAGAAAGGACTGCAAAATAAGTTTTAATCAAATTTAAGGAGTTCATGTAATTGATTAGGAGCTTTTCAACACAATTATATTGCAAAACCTATTTTTTTTACTTTTTACTCAATTTAATTTCAACGGGTCCATTGAAAGGCCCATTTAGACCTGCTCGTCCGAAACCTCTACAAAAAAGGACCGCAAAACAAGTTTTAATCAAATTTTAAGAGTTCAAATAATTGATTAGGAGCTTTTCAACAAAATTATATTGCAAAAGCTAAATTTATGTACTTTTTACTCAGTTAAAATTCCAACGGGTCCATTGTAAGGCCCATTTAGACCTGCTCATCCGAAACGTATCAAAAAGGACTGCAAAAAATGTTTTAATCAAATTTTAGAAGTTTATGAAATTGATTAGGAGCTTTTCAACACAATTATATCGCAAAACCTCAATTTTATACTTTTTACTCAGTTAAAATTTTAACGGGTCCATTGAAAGACCCATTTAGACTCGCTCGTCCGAAACCTCTACAAAAAGGACCGCAAAAATGTTTTAATCAAATATTAGGAGTTCAAATAATTGATTAGGAGCTTTTCAACACAATTATATTGCAAAATCTCAATTTCTGTACTTTTTACTCAGTTAAAATTCCAACGGGTGTGTGGGATGGCTCTCAATTCTCTCTCAAAATTTTCAGGGGTTTTTTGGTTTTTGCTTGTTCCGGAATATCCGGTGGATTTCTTTGTTCCACCGATTCCCCTTCCCCCTACGGCTCCTCTGCTTCAGCCGTTTACGCAAGCCAACTATTTCCCCTTGGAATTCGGGAAGAATCATCAGGGAGTCATCCCACGCCTAAGCATCATTTTCAATGAAATATTTGTTATAATAAATTTTCTTTCATTTTTGCTAACTCCCTGTTTTTTTCTTTTTTATGCCCACCGGCTGTGCTTTGCATCTCCCCATTTTATCTCCTTTTCCCTATTTTCTTTGGTTTTGATACGGGTAATTCTCACCGGAATTTTCCAGATCCGAACGGTAGGTTATATCATTTCCTTCATGCTTTTCATTTTTCGTTAATATTCAGCGTTTTTCTAACCATAATTTTCCTTTTTTACATGGGATTCCTTTTTCGGTCGCACTCTATGGTAAATCTCCATCACCTCCGCGGCGACGGCAAGAAACGTTCTATATTCAGATTTAATTTTCGGACGGTTTTCGGATCCTCCCCATTCATTTTCGCCTGGTGTAGTACAGAAGGGCTCTTCAGTTTCCTCGCAAACTTGGATCTTTTTTTCCTCCCTTTCCTATCTCTCATTTATCTAAATATTTTATCGAATTTGTTTTTCAAATCTTTTTTCTTTTCGTTTTGCAGAATCCTCTTTCTACATGCAGCGAGATCGGAGTCCGTTATGCCTATCTTCTCCTCCGATGACGGGTTTAACCCTCTCTCATCTTCACTGGATTTGGTTTTTAATACCATTTGGTTTACTAAGGCGGCCGTTCTTTACCGCTCCCATAAGGGCTTCCCTCGATTGCGTAGCGGTCTAGGGTTTATTTTGCTTTATCTCAATCTTTTCTCCCATTTTCTTTTTCTTGTTTTATCTTCATCACCTTATAATCTTGTCTTGTTTTCCAGATCTGACTCATTTCTATGTCCTTCCGTCACAAGCTTTGCACCCTGTGAGGTCTGGTGGCGGCTCTCATCGGTGTCCTTTTCTCAACGACGGCTAGGGTTTTCTTCCCCTTTTAGTTTTAGCTTATATCTATGGCACTATATTCTTTTAACTCTTCTTATGCTTTCTTTTTTACAGATAAACATTAATCTACTTTTCAGAAGTTCTGCTTTTACTGCTACAAATGGACAGAATTCGCCGTATGTTTTCTTCCTGATCCTTGTCGTATTATACTCCTTTTTCTTTTTTATCATACTTCCTTACTGTTTGTATATGTTTTTATGTTTTTGCTATCCATATATGTTAGGGTTTAATTCACCATCATTAAATTGTTGGTCTTTGAATTATGCATTGCTATTATGTTTCTTCTGTGTTTTTGATGCCATGGATCCCAACACCCTCATACCTGTTGATATGCCATACATACTTATAAACATATCATTTTTTAAATTTTACTTTTTCTTAACTCGATATCAAGCCCTGTCAGGGAATCATCTTCAAGCCCATTTTCTGGGATCATCCATTATATACTTCATTTGCTTTATACGTTTTTCCCTTCTCACTTCTCTATACTCTCATTTACATGTCCATCAATGTATGAATACGAATTTAACAGTCTATAATGATGTTATATGCTCAACTACATATCATATTTTCTTCACCTCTAATAACTTTTGTACTCTCAATACTCTGTATTTATTCTTACTTTTCAAGTATGTACTGCATTATGGCCAAGGTAGTCTCACTATCAAAAACTTGTATTTTTCTCTTTCCATTATGAACGTTGAAACCTCATACATTAAAAATATTATTATATGCTTTATCTTTTTAAATCAAACTTTTTTCAGCTCACTTTTATGAACTTATTTTCTACATTTTTTCCTAATGTAAATCCTATATTAATTAGGTTTTGGTATACTCTGAGAAATGCACATCTAATTTCTGTTCCCCACATTTTGGCCAAGAACTACCTATCTCATATTCATAGTCATATACTGAATTTACACTCTGCTCTTATCATATTTACTCTGTTCTTTTTGTCACTGTCTTTTTCATGTCATTGCCATCTTCACTATGGTAAAACCCTTTATACCTCTCCTTTATATATCTCTAATGTCATTATCCTTTATATATTTTCTTTATGTTTACTCATGCACACTAAAATCTTTGATTCTTGCAGTCTCGCCATCTTCCTTAATATTATTCCTAACTATCCATCAAATTCAGTTATGTCCTCGGTTATGTTATTGTTTGGTTATCAATTGCTCATATTGAATCTAAACCCTATTTACTTGCCCTCTCTCTTCTCCTGTTATCGTATTATCAAATATTATCATCTAACTCAATGCATGTGTTTTCTTTTTGTTATTCTCTATATTGCATCTCATTATGTACCAACTATGGTTGCTAGGCCAATAGTCACTAAGCAGCTGCTCAAGGAATACTGGAGCCTCAATATTACTGGGTTAAGTTTCAAATTTAATTCATTTAAATTTCTTAGTATTCCCCCCTATATTTTTTTCTCTTTTGGTCTGTATTTATCTTCTTATCCCCGCTTCTTTATCCCCCTGGGTCTGTAATTATTTCTTCTTGTTTTTTTTCTTTTCTGCTTTCCTTTTATTTTTATGCTCTTTTCTGCTTTATAGATTATTCATATACTGCCATGAATGTCCTATATGTATGTGTTTCTAACTTTGAACGTTGCTCATTGACATTCTCGCTATGTATCCCCTCCCACTACACCTTTTTAGGTGAATTATCACAAGCCCACTTCTGGGATTCTGCTCAAACCCTATTTTATAGGTGTCTTTCTTTAACATATTTTATTTATTTCTTAAGCCTTTTAATATTCTTTAATTCTGGTTTTTCCAAAACAAATTCAAAATTCAGCTATATTCTATTTTTTCAGCTTTTCTCAAAATTTATTATCGATATTTTAAGGTATTCTACTACTCAAAACTATCTAAATTATTATTTCAATTCTACTTTCCACTTAATTCGTAGGCATATAATCATTTCCAAAATTATATCCAAATTATTCTCCTTACGCTTATATGCACACTTATTTTTCCATAAAAATCTCTATAGTACAGCTTTAAATTCAGTCAACGGTAATTTCACTCGTTCGTTTTTTCTCCATTTACTACAATCAACTTTATTACTAAAATTATCCTCATTAACTTATACCTTTTATTCCGCAACATTATTTCCAATAACGAAAATAATTTGCAGCATTTACATAATTTATTCCCCTTTATTCGTGACTTTAAAGTTTATTCTCCGCTTTAATTACTTGATTTTTAGAAGATTCCCTTATATTACCAAAACCACTCTGATCTTTCTCCTCTTAACCCTCCTTTACAGACAATACTTCAATTACACCTTTTCAATATTTCCTTTAAACATTAAACAAAACTTTTATAGTTATTTAAGTTACCTTCCTTTAATAACCCCTAGTTTTTTTCCCTTTCTAGGTCTCTTATTTCAATTAAGGAAAATATCATAGTTAATTTATCTTTTAATATTAGTAGATCCTACCTATTACAATCGTCAATTACTCCTCTGAATCTTTTTCACCCCTCTTGCCATATCTCATTCCCCTTAGCTGTTCTTGTTTTCTATATAAACTTGCATTACAATCACATCAACCCACTACAACTCCTATCTTACTCGTATTCCTCATACCCTCGAAATCCCTCAATGGCTTCACCCTCTTCTATCCCCCAACTCAATTCGATCAATCTTACCAATGAAGAATCAAACCTGCTCTACACTCCTGATTTTGACTTCATCAAAGAAGATCCCAAGCTCATTGTAATTAGTCGCTTTATATCTTCCAAGCCTCTAGATATTTATGCTGTTATCAACGCTTTCGAAGGTATCTGGAAACCTAATGAAGTAGTATCCATCTCAGTGATACAAGATAACTTCCTCAAAATCAAGTTCAAAGAAATCAAGAACTGCTACGAAATTCTCAATCGTGGACCTTGGCTGTACAAGGATGAATGGCTTGCAGTCACCGAATATGATCCAGCCAAATCTTTAAACGACTACAACTTCTACACCATGAGAATCTGGATCAGAATCTTCTCCCTTCCTGATTCACTCTTTGCTGATGTTGATCGATCCCATCTGGTGGGACATGCTTTAGGATCGATGGTGGGTAATGTTCTCCGAACGGATACCCGCGAAGTTGATGGGAATATGTCGGAATTCCTTCGAGTTGAAATTTTTCTCAATATCACAAGACCTGTCACCCGATTTGTGTTTATTGGCTCTGGTAAAGACAAAATTATGTGCCGTCTTCAGTATGAAAGACTTCCGATTCTCTGCCCCGGTTGTGGTATCATCAGCCATACCCTAGAAAACTGTCATATCCGTTCTTCTCTTGATCTTAACAAATTACAGTACGGAGAATGGCTCCGTTACATTCCTCCTAGACGTCGCCCAGTTGGAATTCGTGGGCGTATCCGAAATGTAGAACCGAATCTGAATCCAAACATCCCTCCAGTGAATGGTAACTTTATATCAACTTTTATAATTACAACTGTTTTCAATTATTTTCCCTTCTCAAATTTTCTATCAAAATATTTACCCTCTAATTTTCTCGTAGTGGCCCCAGCGAATATCCCAGCAGCCCCGGCCAATCCTACAGCTCCTCATAACGATCATAACAATATGGGTAAATCACTTTACTCATTCATCATCCTTTATACAAATAGTTACCAGTTTCTAATCACATTCTTTTTTCAATATAAAGGCTCTCTAAATGACGGCGACGCCGCCTCATTTACGGAACAAGTAACCGAAGAAGCCCAAAATGTCGACATGACCATGGATGATGGCCCCAATTTTGTCAAAGACCCCCCTGCTGCTGATCCGAAACAAAAAGCTCCTCTTGAGCCCCAACCCCTGAACACCATCTATCCCATTCCGGAAGATGGTTCTGATGATGATTGGGAAACCACAGATGATTATGGTGTCCCCAGCCCTACTGCCGAGCAGATTAAAAAGTTTGACTCTGAATCGAGTAAGCCTTCTAAACCCACTGATACAATATTCAATGACTTTAATCAGTGGTTACTTAAAACTTACCCGAATGATGCAGCCCCTGCACCTGTTCCTGTACCAGCACCCACACCTGCACCTGCACCAACCCAAACAAACCGAGGCATGAAACGCCGTTCCCCAATACAAGTATCGCTCCCGCCGAAAAAATCCAAACAGTCAGGATCTACTCCAAAAGCTGGGATGAGCAGCTCTAAAAACTCTCCGACGGCGGCTGATTGCCAGCCCCGCCGAGCAAAATGAGGATCCTATGCTGGAACTGTCAGGGTCTTGGACAAGCCCCGACGGTTCAACATTTCCGGTCCTATGTCCAACGCACCAACCCCGATATTATCTTCTTATGCGAGACTAAACTAAATAATGCGGAATGTAACCGCTTATGTCTTTCATTAGGTATGTTAAACATTATCTCTATTTCCCCTACGGAAGGATGTTCTGGAATTTCCTTATTCGCTACAAACAACATTAATATAAGTCTACTTTCCTATTAGTCGCGTTTCATTCATGTTCAAATTTTAAAGAATAACTCCACAATGTTTTTCACTGGTATGCACGGGTTTTCGGAAACTAGCCAAAAATATAAAACATGGGAGCTAATTGATTCTTTATACCCATCCACTAAAGATAAACCTTGGCTTCTCGGCGGCGATTTCAATGAAATTTTAACAGATTCGGAAAAACAAGGAGGCTCTCGTAGAGCTAGATCCCAAATTAAAAACTTTCGTAATTGTTTAACTCGAAACAACCTCTATGATTGTAAGCCAACTTCGGGATGGTTCACATGGACTAAAGTTGGACCCTTAACCCCGGTAATACATGAAAGATTAGACCGTTTTATCGCTAATTCCGAATGGAAAGACCTCTATCCTTCTCATCGAATCACCACAGAATATGTTGCCAAATCTGACCATTGTTTCCTTCTTCTCGAATTAGACACTTCGACTACCAAATTCAAAATACAACCTCCCAAGAATTTCATATTCGAAAGTTGCTGGTCTAATAATATTGATAATATCCGAACAATCAAAAAGGCTTGGGCCGACACTCCCGGAACAACCATAAACAAAATTGAAGCGGTAGGTACTTACCTAGAAGAATGGCAAAATCAACAACGTTTTAAATCAACCGGAAGAATTAAGTTTCTCACTAAAAAAATAAACAAATTACTATACTGTCCCTTAACGGCTACTAATGAACATGTTTACTTAAATTATAGAACTGAATTAAATAAACTTTTAACAGAACAAGAAGTTTATTGGGCTCAACGATCTCGAACCCTTTGGCTCTCCCAAGGGGACAAAAATACCAAGTTCTTCCATGCCCGCGCTTCTAATAGGAACAAGAAAAACTCAATCATAGGCCTTTACGATACCAATTCCAATTGGTGCACTTCTGAATCGGACATTATGAATATTGCTTCAGATTATTTCCAAAACTTATTCACAACATCTAACCCACAAATATCGAACATCATTCTGGACAAAATTCACCCTTCCATTAATTCTTCAATGAATGAAAACCTTATAAAGGCATTCACTAGAGAGGAAATTATTCATGCTTTCAAAGACATTGACCCTAGGAAAGCTCCTGGTTGCGATGGTCTACCCAGTAGCTTTTTTAGACAACACTGGGATACAGTGGGAGACGATGTTATTAATCTTTGTATTAACCTTTTAAACGGCAATACCGATATGGCGTCAGTCAACAAAACTATATTGGTACTAATTCCCAAAGTACAAAACCCAACCTCCATGAAACAACTCAGACCAATTAGCCTCTGCACTGTCCTTTATAAAATAGTTGCCAAAACAATAGTCAATAGAATGAAACAGGCTATACCCCTATGCATTAGCCCTAATCAAGCAGCCTTTGTCCAGGGACGCAATATATCGGACAACATCCTTATTGCTCATGAAATCATCCACAATATTAATTCAGGAGCTACTAAATCCTCTCAAGGAGCTGCACTTAAACTAGACATGGAGAAAGCATTCGACAGAGTAGAATGGTCTTTTCTAGCTAATGTAATGGAACGCATGGGCTTTGCTTCCGAATGGATCAAGCTTATAATACGTTGTATTACTACAGTATCTTTCTCAGTTAAAATTAATAATTCATTCTCACCCACCTTTCAACCTCAACGTGGTCTTCGTCAGGGGGATCCTCTATCACCTTTTCTCTTTCTATTCTGTACTCAAGGCCTCTCGGCTTACTTAGCTGACGCTCAACAAACTAAAATTCTCCCAGGTCTAGGCGCAAGTAAACATGGGCCAAAAGTCAACCACTTGCTTTTTGCTGACGATTGCATGGTATTTATTAATACTAACCGATCTGAAGCGTCCCTTCTGAAAAATGCTCTTCAAACTTATGCTAATGCTTCCGGTCAAGCAGTCAATTTTGAGAAATCAACAATTTTCTATAATCCGCGTACACCTACTGCAACAAAAAATGCAATTAACAGCCTTTTACAAGTACGCGAGGTTTCTAACCCTGGTGTTTACCTAGGCATCCCACTCCTAATTGGGAAAAATAAAACTGAATCACTAGGTTTTGTACGAGATAAAGTACATGATCGTCTCTCTAGCTGGGACAAACATCTTCTATCCTTTAGTGGTCGAGAGATTTTCATCAAAACTGTCTTACAATCTCTTCCACAATATGTTATGTCTTGCTATCTTCTACCACATAATATCATCGACGACATGACTACATCAATCCGCCAATACTGGTGGACTGGTAAATCCAACAAAAAAGGTTGGCATATGTTACCGTGGAATCGTATATGTTTACCCAAATCTGCTGGCGGCATGGGTTTTAAGGACTTACACGATTTCAATATTGCGCTCTTGGGAAAGCAAATTTGGAAACTTATCTGTGAACCAGATTCCTTATTAGGACAAATATACCGATCTAAATACTTTCCTGCAGGCAACATCCTGGATGCACCGAAACCTAGTAGGGGCTCCTTTGCTTGGCAAGGTATATATAACGCTCTTCAGCGTCTTTTCCCCGGCTTTCTTCACCGCCCTGGTATAAACAGTAATATTAGAATACACAAAGATATATGGGGAGGGTCTTCCCCGATTGAGCTTACTGGGGATTACGAAATCTCCGATGAATTTCACATTCGATGTCGTGATTTTATGATCCGTAACCAAACTGCCTGGGATACGGTAAAGTTAAACAATTATTTCAATCCATTTGATGTCGATGCCATTCTCCGTATTCCCATCATAAATGATCAACGGGATTCAATTCTATGGTCTCCCAACGACTCGGGTATCTACTCAGTCCGCTCTGGATATATTTTCTTACAACGCTCAATAACCCAACCTTCGCCACCAACTCGTTTCTGGAAGTTTTTATCCAAAATCAAAGCTTTACCCAAAGTTAAAACTTTTGGCTGGCGTATGGCATCTGATGCTCTACCAGTTGGTTCTAAAATGCAAGCTTTTTCCCCTAGCTCGGGGCCCTGCTCTATCTGTGGTAGTCAATCGGAATCGATTCTTCATGCGCTTCGTGATTGCCCTAGGGCATCTGAAGCCCTCCAAATTAGTGGTATCCCTATCTCTCTCTATACGAGTTTAGCTCCTACGCCCATACAATGGTTAGAGGAAGCAGCCTCTACAATTTCCTCTGATAAATTTGGTCTCTTCCTTACCGTTTTATGGAATATTTGGAACAGACGAAATGACTGGGTTCACAACCACCATCTACAACCTCCATGGCTAATTGCTGTAACTCAATTAGCTTACATGATGAATTTTGTAAATCTTTAATTTCATTTGAACCATCTCCATCTACATTTTCTAACCCATCCCGTACTCCTCCTCCACCTAATCATATCAAAATTAATGTGGACGGAGCTTTTAACCCATCAACTCGTGCAGCAGCCGTAGGCGTTGTTGCTCGTGATTCTCCAGGAGCAGTCGTGGGTGGTCTTACTTTCCCTCTTGGTAGCTGTCAGGACGCCATCACCAGTGAAGGGGAAAGCATCCTAGCTGGTCTCACCTTTGCACGATCACAAGGATGGAATCGTATCTTGATCGAAACTGACTGCGCTTCTCTCGCGAATAGGATCAACAATCCTGCTCAGGACCTCTCTACTATGGGGCCAACTATTCTTCGGATACAAGCTGCTCTTTCCGATTTTGACTTTATTTCCATTTCTTTTGTACGCCGTGAGGCAAATATTATAGCCCATACTTTGGCTACCTCTTCCCTGAATTCTATGACCTCTACGTCATTTGAATCGGATATCCCACATTGTATACAACATCTTGTAACAAATCTTATTTGATTAATAATATTTGGGCACTCTTTTCCCCTTTTTAGGGTCCTCTAGCTTTGCTTGAAGGATAGTAGTAGGGGTTTTTAATGAGGCCTTTTTTCAAAAAAAAATCCAACGGGTCCATTGAAAGGCCCATTTAGAACTGCTCGTCCGAAACCTCTACAAAAAGGACCGCAAAAATGTTTAATTCAAATATTAGGAGTGCAAATAATTGATTAGGAGCTTTTCAACACAATTATATTGCGAAACCTCATTTTCTGTACTTTTTACTTAGTTAAAATACCAACGGGTCCATTGAAAGGCCCATTTCGACCCGCTCGTCCGAAACCTCTACAAAAAGGACTGCAAAATAAGTTTTAATCAAATTTAAGGAGTTCATGTAATTGATTAGGAGCTTTTCAACACAATTATATTGCAAAACCTCAATTTTTGTACTTTTTACTCAATTTAATTCCAACGGGTCCATTGAAAGGCCCATTTCGACCCGCTCGTCCAAAACCTCTACAAAAAGGACTGCAACATAAGTTTTAATCAAATTTTAGGAATTCATGTAATTGATTAGGAGCTTTTCAACACAATTATATTGCAAAACCTCAATTTTAGTACTTTTTACTCAATTTAATTCCAACGGGTCCATTGAAAGGCCCATTTAGACCTGCTCGTCCGAAACCTCGACAAAAAGGACTGCAAAATAGTTTTAATCAAATTTTAGGAGTTCAAATAATTTATTAGGAACTTTTCAACACAATTATATTGAAAACCTCAATTTTATACTTTTTACTCAGTTAAAATTCAAACGGGCCCATTGAAAGGCCATTTAGACCTGCTCGTCCGAAAACTCTACAAAAAGGTTCGCAAAAATGTTTTATTCAAATATTAGGAGTTCAAATAATCGATTAGGAGCTTTTCAACACAATTATATTGCAAAACCTCAATTTCTGTACATTTTACTCAGTTAAAATTCCAACGGGTCCATTGAAAGGCCCAATTAGACCTGCTCGTCCGAAACCTCTACAAAAAGGTCCGCAAAAATAATTAATTCAAATATTAGGAGTTCAAATAATTGATTAGGAGCTTTTCAACACAATTATATTGCGAAACCTAAATTTCTGTACTTTCTACTCAGTTAAAATACCAATGGGTCCATTGAAAGGCCCATTTCGACCCGCTCGTCCGAAACCTCTACAAAAAGGACTGCAACATAAGTTTTAATAAAATTTTAGGAATTCATGTAATTGATTAGGAGCTTTTCAACACAATTATATTGCAAAACCTCAATTTTTGTACTTTTTACTCAATTTAATTCCAACGGGTCCATTGAAAGGCCCATTTAGACCTGCTCGTCCGAAACCTCTACAAAAAAGGACCGCAAAATAAGTTTTAATCAAATTTTAGGAGTTCATATAATTGATTAGGAGCTTTTCAACACAATTATATTGCAAAAGCTAAATTTCTGTACTTTTTACTCAGTTAAAATTCCAACGGGTCCATTGTAAGGCCCATTTAGACTTGCTCGTCCGAAACATATCAAAAAGGATTGCAAAAAAGGTTTTAATCAAATTTTAGGAGTTTATGTAATTGATTAGGAGCTTTTCAACACAATTATATTGCAAAACCACAATTTTATACTTTTTACTCAGTTAAAATTTCAACGAGTCCATTGAAAGGCCCATTTAGACCTGCTCGTCTGAAACCTCTTCAAAAAGGACCGCAAAAATGTTTTATTCAAATATTAGGTGTTCAAATAATTAATTAGGAGCTTTTCAACACAATTATAATGTGAAACCTCAATTTCTGTACTTTTTACTCAGTTAAAATACCAACGGGTCCATTGAAAGGCCCATTTCGACCCGCTCGTCCGAAACCTCTACAAAAAGGACCACAAAAATGTTTTATTCAAATATTAGAAGTTCAAATAATTTATTAGGAGATTTTCAACACATTTATATTGCAAAACCTCAATTTCTGTACTTTTTACTTAGTTAAAATTCTAACGGGTCCATTGAAAGGCCCATTTAGACCTGCTCGTCCGAAACTTCGACAAAAAGGACTGCAAAATAGTTTTAATCAAATTTTAGGAGTCCAAATAATTTATTAGGAGTTTTTCAACACAATTATATTGCAAAACCTCAATTTTATACTTTTTACTCAGTTAAAATTCAAACGGGCCCATTGAAAGGCCCATTTAGACCTGCTCGTCCGAAACCTTTACAAAAAGGTTCGCAAAAATGTTTTATTCAAATATTAGGAGTTAAAATAATTGATTAGGAGCTTTTCAACACAATTATATTGCAAAACCTCAATTTCTGTACTTTTTACTCAGTTAAAATTCCAACGAGTCCATTGAAAGGCTCATTTAGACCTGCTCGTCCGAAACCTCTACAAAAAGGACCAAAAAATGTTTTATTCAAATATTAGGAGTTCAAATAATTGATTAGGAGCTTTTCAACACAATTATATTGCGAAACCTCAATTTCTGTACTTTTTACTCAGTTAAAATACCAACGGGTCCATTGAAAGGCCCATTTCGACCCGCTCGTCCGAAACCTCTACAAAAAGGACTGCAAAATAAGTTTTAATTAAAATTTAGGAGTTCATGTAATTGATTAGGAGCTTTTCAACACAATTATATTGCAAAACCTCAATTTTTGTACTTTTTACTTAATTTAATTCCAACGGGTCCGTTGAAAGGCCCATTTAGACCCGCTCGTCCGAAACCTCTATAAAAAAGGACCGCAAAACAAGTTTTAATCAAATTTTAGGAGTTCAAATAATTGATTAGGAGCTTTTCAACACAATTATATTGCAAAAGCTAAATTTCTGTACTTTTTACTCAGTTAAAATTCCAACGGGTCCATTGTAAGGCCCATTTAGACCTGCTGGTCCAAAACGTATCAAAAAGGACTACAAAAAAGGTTTTAATCAAATTTTAGGAGTTTATATAATTGATTAGGAGCTTTTCAACACAATTATATTGCAAAACCTCAATTTTATACTTTTTACTCAGTTAAAATTTCAACGGGTCCATTGAAAGGCCCATTTAGACTCGCTTGTCCGAAACCTCTACAAAAAGGACCGCAAAAATGTTTTATTCAAATATTAGGAGTTCAAATAATTGACTAGGAGCTTTTCAACACATTTATACTGCAAAACCTCAATTTCTGTACTTTTTACTCAGTTAAAATTCTAACGGGTCCATTGAAAGGCCCATTTAGACCTGCTCGTCCGAAACCTCGACAAAAAGGACTGCAAAATAGTTTTAATCAAATTTTAGGAGTTCAAATAATTTATTAGGAACTTTTCAAAACAATTATATTGAAAAACCTCAATTTTATACTTTTTACTCAGTTAAAATTCAAACGGGCCCATTGAAAGACCCATTTAGACCTGCTCGTCCGAAACGTCTACAAAAAGGTTCGCAAAAATGTTTTATTCAAATATTAGGAGTTAAAATAATTTATTAGGAGCTTTTCAACACAATTATATTGCAAAACCTCAATTTCTGTACTTTTTACTCAGTTAAAATTCCAACGGGTCCATGAAAAGGCCCATTTAGACCTGCTCGCCCGAAACCTCTACAAAAAGGACCGGAAAAATGTTTTAGTCAAATATTAGGAGTTCAAATAATAGATTAGGAGCTTTTCAACACAATTATATTGCGAAACCTCAATTTCTGTACTTTTTACTCAGTTAAAATACCAACGGGTCCATTGAAAGGCCCATTTCGACCCGCTCGTCCGAAACCTCTACAAAAAGGACTGCAAAATAAGTTTTAATCAAATTTAAGGAGTTTATGTAATTGATTAGGAGCTTTTCAACACAATTATAATGTAAAACCTCAAATTTTGTACTTTTTACTCAATTTAATTCCAACGGGTCCAGTGAAAGGCCCATTTAGACCTGCTCGTCCGAAACCTCTACAAAAAAGGACCGCAAAACAAGTTTTAATCAAATTTTAGGAGTTCAAATAATTGATTAGGAGCCTTTCAACAAAATTATATTGCAAAAGCTAAATTTCTGTACTTTTTACTCAGTTAAAATTCCAACGGGTCCATTGTAAGGCCCATTTAGACCTGCTCGTCCGAAACGTATCAAAAATGACTGCAAAAAAGGTTTTAATCAAATTTTAGAAGTTTATGTAATTGATTAGAAGCTTTTCAACACATTTATATTGCAAAACCTCAATTTCTGTACTTTTTACTTAGTTAAAATTCTAACGGGTCCATTGAAAGGCCCATTTAGACTTGCTCGTCCGAAACCTCGACAAAAAGGACTGCAAAATAGTTTCAATCAAATTTTAAGAGTTCAAATAATTTATTAGGAACTTTTCAACACAATTATATTGAAAACCTCAATTTTATACTTAGTTAAAATTCAAACGGGCCCATTGAAAGGCCCATTTAGACCTGCTCGTCCGAAACCTCTACAAAAAGGTTCGCAAAAATGTTTTATTCAAATATTAGGAGTTCAAATAATTTATTAGGAGCTTTTCAACACAATTATATTGCAAAAGCTAAATTTCTGTACATTTTACTCAGTTAAAATTCCAACGGGTCCATTGTAAGGCCCATTTAGACCTGCTCGTCCGAAACGTATCAAAAAGGACTGCAAAAAAGGTTTTAATCAAATTTTAGGAGTTTATGTAATTGATTAGGAGCTTTTCAACACAATTATATTGAAAAACCTCAATTTTAAACTTTTTACTCAGTTAAAATTTCAACGGGTCCATTGAAAGGCCCATTTAGACCCGCTCGTCCGAAACCTGTACAAAAAGGACCGCAAAAATGTTTTATTCAAATATTAGGAGTTCAAATAATTGATTAGGAGCTTTTCAACACATTTGTACTGCAAAACCTCAATTTATGTACTTTTTACTCAGTTAAAATCCTAACGGGTCCATTAAAAGGCCCATTTAGACCTGCTCGTCCGAAACCTCGACAAAAAGGACTGCAAAGTAGTTTTAATCAAATTTTAGGAGTTCAAATAATTTATTAGGAGTTTTTCAACACAATTATATTGCAGAACCTCAATTTTATACTTTTTACTCAGTTAAAATTCAAACGGGCCTATTGAAAGGCCCATTTAGACCTGCTCGTCCGAAACCTTTACAAAAAGGTTCGCAAAAATGTTTTATTCAAATATTAGGACTTAAAATAATTGATTAGGAGCTTTTCAACACAATTATATTGCAAAACCTCAATTTCTGTACTTTTTACTTAGTTAAAATTCCAACGGGTCCATTGAAAGGCCCATTTAGACTTGCTCGTCCGAAACCTCTACAAAAAGGACCGAAAAATGTTTTATTCAAATATTAGGAGTTCAAATAATTGATTAGGAGCTTTTCAACACAATTATATTGCGAAACCTCAATTTATGTACTTTTTACTCAGTTAAAATACCAACGGGTCCATTGAAAGGCCTATTTCGACCCGCTCATCCGAAACCTCTACAAAAAGGACCGCAAAACAAGTTTTAATCAAATTTTAGGAGTTCAAATAGTTGATTAGGAGCTTTTCAACAAAATTATATTGCAAAAGCTAAATTTCTGTACTTTTTACTCAGTTAAAATTCCAACGGGTCCATTGTAAGGCCCATTTAGACCTGCTGGTCCAAAACGTATCAAAAAGGACTGCAAAAAAAGTTTTAATCAAATTTTAGGAGTTTATATAATTGATTAGGAGCTTTTCAACACAATTATATTGCAAAACCTCAATTTTATACTTTTTACTCAGTTAAAATTTCAACGGGTCCATTGAAAGGCCCATTTAGACCCGCTCGTCCGAAACATCTACAAAAAGGACCGCAAAAATGTTTTAATCAAATATTAGGAGTTCAAATAATTTATTATGAGCTTTTCAACACAATTATATTGCAAAATCTCAATTTCTGTACTTTTTACTCGGTTAAAATTCCAACGGGTCCATTGAAAGGCCCATTTAGACCTGCTCGTCCGAAACCTCTACAAAAAGGACCGCAAAAATGTTTAATTCAAATATTAGGAGTTCAAAGAATTGATTATGAGCTTTTCAACACAATTATATTGCGAAACCTCAATTTCTGTACTTTTTACTTAGAGAAAATACCAACGGGTCCATTGAAAGGCCCATTTCGACCCGCTCGTCCGAAACCTCTACAAAAAGGACTGCAAAATAAGTTTTAATCAAATTTAAGGAGTTCATGTAATTGATTAGGAGCTTTTCAACACAATTATATTGCAAAACCTCAATTTTTGTACTTTTTACTCAATTTAATTCTAACGGGTCCATTGAAAGGCTCATTTAGACATGCTCGTCCGAAACCTCTACAAAAAAGGACCGCAAAACAAGTTTTAATCAAATTTTAGGAGTTCAAATAATTTATTAGGAGCTTTTCAACACAATTATATTGCAAAAGTTGTAACCCCCTTAACCCGGGCTAGACGGTTGACCCGAATTAAGAAGTTTACACGGGGAAAACCAAAGTCAACCCGAAAGTCAACCTTGATTAACGACCCTTTTTTTTTCTTTTTAATCTTATCTAAATGCATATTAACCCTAGGTGAACACCTGAGACAAACATATTCAAAAATCACAACAATCGGATAACATTTAGGGACTCGATTGCACAACATACAAATTTAGGGACCAAAATGCAAATTCTGGAAATTAGAAGGACTTAACCAACTTTTGAGTTATCATTATGCAATTAGTCATGTTTCATGCTTCTCTGCCAAAATTCAACTCAAACAGACATCTCAAACTCATTCAATTGCATAAACCAAGTTCAGGACCAAAACGCAAAGATTTCAAAACATATAATCGTCAATTTCAGTGCCCAACGTTCGGGTGTTTCGGAACAGGGATGATCCGTTCCGAAATGCGGGACCGTTACGAAACAAGTTCCGGAACAGGGCTTGGCAGTGGCAAAACCGTTCCGGAACGGCTCTACCTGTTTCAAAACGCCAAGGCCATTTCAGGCCCTCTGTTCCGAAACGGTAGCACCCGTTCCGATACGGGCTGCCCAGATTTGCAGATTTTTGCTGGTTTAATTCACAATTGACCCATCAAACACATTCCAAAGGCAACCAAATCATACCAGCAAGTCATTCAACACTCAATGGACATATTAGCAACAACCAATCTCAATCGTAGCTTCTATTTAAGAAAAACCCAATTCTATAGGCATGCATCCTATATAGAAAACCATATAACCACCAAAACTTTAAACCAAGGACCAAAAGGCCATTTACAAGTCTCAACATCACCAAATGCATAAAACCAACTTAGGGAGTCCAAAACATCTCCCAAAACAACAATTTAGGTTCCCATTGCCAAATGCCAAAAGCTAAACAAGTTATGAAAATTGTCACCATACATGAGCTTAAGCTTCCACTTAGATTCTTGACCACCTTGCTGCCCCTTTAAGCACTTCAATGCTCTGCATTATTGGTTTAAGAAAGAGAGAGCATAAGCACATAGCTTAGTTAGGAAAGCTCATTTAAAACAACTCAATAATGCATTATTAAAACTCCTTTTCAAAACCTTTAGTTCAAACATCATTCGATCATGCACATATGTATATAAACCAAGCATTTCATGCTTCAAATCATTAACATGTCATATTGGCTTACAAGTGATAATCCATAACCTTTCTCAACTCATAACACAAACGACAATCGGATACACGGATTACAAGCGTTGTCCCATACGCTTCATACACACTACAAATATCAAGGTGGAGCATGGTACAATCACAACCCCTCAACACCCGTGATGGAGACTATGGTACAATCACAACCCCTCCACATCACTCATTGGTAGTTGTATAACATCACTAACGAGATCACGGGACATACAACACAAGAACCACACATGGACTTTTAACCACCATTGGGATCTTACAATATACAAGGTCCACACATGGACTTTAAACCACCATTGTGACCTTAACAATACACAAGGTCCACACACGGACTTTTAACCACCATTGTGACCTTAAAACAAGAACCACCCATGGACTTTTAACCACCATGTTGTTCTTAACCATCTCGTTAGTGTACTTGGATGGAGCATGGTACAATCACAACCCCTCGACATCCAAGGCGACTTTATTCACGGTGCACTCAATCCTATAGCCGGCTAACTATATCCGATTCAAGTACTTTAAAACCAACACATCACTTGCCAATATACATCATTTAACATCATTAATCCACTGTTTTAAAGCATTTAATAAAGCCATTCATCATCATGCATCATTATGCATCAAAACCACATTTATCAATGTACAAAACAAGGATCCCTTACCTTGAGCATCCTTCAAAATATGGCTTATAAAACCAGCAATAAACATGCTAAAATATGCTTTCAAAAACAGAATTTAAACATGCAACAAATCACTTTGCATTCAACCAACTCATGGCTCATCAACAAGAGAGTTTTTCCGAAAACTTACTCTTGAGCTTAGCTAAGTTGTTTAGACTTTTACTAAGCTCCCAAACCTTCAAAACATTGGTTTCAAAGCTGAAAACCAAACTTCACTCACCGATTCCGTTTCGCAAGCTTGCCGAAACACCAATCAAGCTTCCGGATCAACACCACAAGGATCCGAAGATGTCTCCCCTGTTTTAAACACATCAAAGCAGAGGATTAATGCATCATCATGCATTAATATCTTCAATCAAGACACCTAAACTCGCTGCTCTCATCAACACTCACATTTCGGCTACCAAACACAACCGAAATCACATCCAAACATCTCTACAACACTACCCAGCCAAGATCCATCAATTCCAATCATTCATAAACCTCAATTAACATCCAAAAAGGATCTAATCACGTCCTTATACCTCCAGCTACAGCAGAACATCAAGATCACCCCAAAACCATCATTAACTCAAGCAAAACTTAGGAAAATCAACCTATTCGGGATTGCATTGATTAAACCTCAATTTCACATCAATTATACATCCAAAAATCATCAAAAAGACACCTCAAAACAGTGCCCAATCATTTCATACGAATTTCATCAAAATTAAACCAAATCTTGCATTTAAAAGCCAAGATCAAGAACACAACCATAAAACCTTTAATAAAACTCAAATCAAGGATTGAGAACTTGGGAATTTCAGTAAAGAACTGAGTATTTAGAGGAGAAGGACGTTCATACCTCTAAATGTGAGTTTCTCCTTGTTTGGAATCAAGATTCTTGAAAATTCAATAAGCAAATGCTAAGGTTTTGATGTAGAAATGATTAGAGATCAAATGAAGATTGAAATCTCATCATTAGGTATCAAAATCAGAGGAAAATTTGCTGGGGAAAAGTGTTTGGGCTGAGAGAAAAGTTGAGAGAAAAGAAATGGAAAATTTTGAGAAAAGTTAGTTATGAGAACAGAATATCTTTTTCCCTCCTTTTACCTTTAATTAAAAACCATAATAAATTGTTTAATATTAAGAAAAATCTGGAGAAAACTCTTCTTGGGTAAATTAGCTCCTTAAAGATTCAAAGTTTCAATCCGTTTAAAACAGTCACCAAGTTTTCAAAAATTACATTTTAGTTACTAACCCAAAATGTCACACTTCCAAACCTCATTTTGTAAAATTGATTTCACCATTCTCTTATATATAATAAAAGAGGATTTTAAGATATTTTTCCATATTTTTAATGCAACCCGAACTAGGCTTTCCTAAAAATCACCTTTTTATATTCGAACTGCAATCCGACCGGTCCGGTCCAACCCAAAACTTCCAAGCCCAAAATTGGGGTGTTACAACTCTCCCCCCTTAAGAAATTTCGTCCTCGAAATTTACCTGAAGGAAAGAGGTACGGAAACTGCTTCAACATGTCATCCTTCCGCTTCCACGTAGCTTCTTCAACACTACGATGTTTCCACAACACCTTTACCAACTCAATGGTCTTGCCCCGAAGAACCTTACTATCCGAATCCAGAATCTTCACCGGTTCCTCATCATAAGTCAAATCCGGATTCAATTCCACTTCTTCCACAGGCATCACATGTGAAGGATCCGATCTATACTTCCGAAGCATAGAAACATGAAATACATCATGAATCTTTTCCAACTCTTGCGGTAACCTCAACTTGTACGCAACAGGACCCACACGCTCAATCACCTCGTATGGTCCAATATACCTAGGGCTCAACTTACCCTTTCGGCCAAACCTCATCACCTTTTTCCAAGGCAAAACCTTCAAAAACACACGATCACCCACCGCATACTCAATCTCCTTACGCTTCAGATCCGCGTAAGACTTTTGCCGATCAGAAGCTGCCTTCAAGCGCTCACAAATGAGCTTCACCTTCTCGGTGGTCCCTTTCAACAAAGCTGCCATCGAAACCAACTTCTGACCCGTTTCAGCCCAACAAAGAGGAGTCCTACACTTCCTCCCGTACAAAGCTTCATAAGGTGCCATTTGAATACTTGCCTGATAGCTGTTATTATAGGCAAACTCCACCAAAGGCAAATGTTTCTCCCAAGAACCCTGAAACTCAATCACACAGCACCTCAACATATCCTCCAACACCTGCCTGGATAACACGCTCGGACTGTCCATCCGACTGCGGATGATAAGATGTACTGAAATTCAACCGTGTACCCAAAGCCTGATGCAAACACTGCCAGAAACGCGATTTAAACCTCGGATCCCTATCCGACACAATCGACTTAGGCACACCATGCAGCCGCACAATCTCAACAATGTACAGCTCCGCAAGCCTATCCAAAGTGTACGTAGTATGCACAGGCAAGAAATGCGCACACTTCGATAAGCGATCCACAATCACCCACACCGAATTCTTCTTCGATGGCGACAAAGGCAAACCAAATACAAAATCCATGGTAATCCTTTCCCACTTCCACTCAGGAATCCTCAACGGTTGCAACAACCCTGAAGGAAACTGATGCTCAGCCTTAACTCGCTGACACACCATGCACTTGCTTACAAACTCAGCAACATCTTTCTTTAAACCCACCCAATAGTACTCATCACGAAGATCACGATACATCTTGGTACTACCATGGTGCATAGCAAAAGGACTACTATGACCTTCAGCCAGAATAGCACGCCTCAACTCAGCATCATTGGGCACTACTATCCGACTCCCAAAACATAACACTCCATCATCATTAAAACAGAATTCCGAAGGCCTATCCTCCGCAATATCCTGAACATGCGGCACTAAGGAATCATCCAACAACTGCTTTTCCTTGATCAACTGAACTAAAGATGGTTTCACTTGCAATTCAGCCACAAGACCACCATCACGCGAAATACTCAAACTGGCAAACATAGCCCTCAACTCAACAGCTACTTTCCTACTCAAGGCATCCGCTACAACATTAGCTTTACCCGGGTGATACTCGATCGTCAAATCATAATCCTTGAGCAACTCCACCCAACGTCGCTGCCTAAGATTCAACTCCTTCTGAGACATCAGATACTTCAAACTCTTGTGATCCGTGTACACAGTACACTTCTCACCATACAGGTAATGTCTCTAAATTTTCAAAGCAAAAACCACTGCAGCCAACTCAATGTCATGCGTAGGATAATTGCGCTCATGCACCTTCAACTGCCGTGATGCATAAGCCACCACCTTACCCTCTTGCATTAACACACATCCCAAACCAACATAGGACGCATCACTATACACCACAAACTCTTTCCCTGATTCAGGTTGAACCAAGATTGGAGCTTGCGTCAAAGCTGCCTTAAGCTTCTCAAAAGCCCGCTGTCTCGCTTCCGTCCACTCATACTTAACATCTTTCTGCTACAACTTCGTCAAGGGTGCAGCAATCTTTGAAAACCCATCCACGAATCTCCGATAATATCCTGCCAAACCAAGGAAACTACGGACTTCATGAACAGACTTAGGAGGCTTCCAATTCATCACCGCCTCAATCTTCTGAGGATCAACACGAATCCCTTCAGCAGAAACCACATGACCAAGAAACACCACCTCTCTAAGCCAGAACTCACATTTGCTCAGCTTAGCATAAAGCTGATTCTCCAACAAAGCTTGCAACACAATTCTCAGATGCCCTTCATGCTCCTCCTCAGTACGCGAGTACACGAGGATATCATCAATGAACACCACAACAAATTTATCCAGGTATTCATGAAATACTCGATTCATCATGTCCATGAAAGCTGCAGGAGCATTCGTCAAACCAAACGGCACCACAAGGAACTCATAATGCCCATACCTCATTCTGAAAGCTGTCTTTGGCACATCCACATCCTTCACCTTCAACTGATAATACCCTGACCTTAAGTCAATCTTAGAGAACACAGTTGCCCCCCGAAATTGATCAAAAAGATCATCAATTCTCGGCAATGGATACCGATTCTTGATAGTCAACTTGTTAAGCTGACGATAATCAATGCACATTCTCATAGTGCCATCCTTCTTCTTCACAAACAAGACCGGTGCACCCCAAGGTGACACACTCGGCCGAATGAAACCATGATCAAGCAACTCTTGCAGTTGCGTCTTCAGCTCTTTCAACTCCTTAGGCGCCATTCGATAAGGGGTAATGGACACTGGAGTCGTGTTTTCATACAACTCAATCCCAAACTCCACTTCGCGATTAGGAGGCAATCCCGGCAACTCCTCCGGAAACACACCAGGAAACTCTCGCACAGTCCTGATATCTTGCAAGCGCAACTCCTTAGAGCTAGGATTCATCACAAAAGCGAGGTAAGCTTCACAACCTTGCCTCAGCATCCGGCTCGCCTCCAACGTAGACACCACATTGGCAAGAAACTTCACATTCTCACCAACCACAACTACCTCATAATTATCCGCAAGCTTCAACGAAATTCGCTTATTCTCACAATCTACTACAGCTCGGTGCTCAACAAGCCAATCCATACCAAGGATTACATCAAAACCATAGAAAGGCAATGCCATAAGATCAACATGAAAAACATGATCTTGCACAACCAAAGGACATCTTCTATAAAGCTTTCGAGTCACAACAGTCTCACCAAAAGAACTAGTGACACGCATACCAACATCCAAAGACTCAACAGGCAAACCAAGCAATTCAACATGCTCACGCAATATGTATGAATGTGTAGATCCAGAATCAATCAAGGAAAGTAATGACAAGGATTGCAAAGTGAAGGTACCTGCGATCACATCCGTGTCATTTCTCCCCTCCCTCTGAGCATACACTCTGGCCTGGCCACCACCGTCAGGCTGAACAGCTACAACATGAGCCAGATTCCGCCCACCATCCTCTCTACGCTGGAAGTTACCACGGCCGCGCCCACGACCTCTCTGTGGTGCAACAACTCCAGGAGCACGTCCTTGGCCACCATCGGCTAACAGAGGACACTCCCTCCTCATGTGATCCGCTGATCCACAGTTCCAGCACGAATTACCAGTCGTCACAACAGGAGCCTGCACCTCCCTCGCTGCTCGAGGACAATCACGCCTCAAATGACCACGCGACCCACATGTCCAACATGTGTTCGGATCCGCTCTTGCCTTGTCTCCCTGAGTAGGCGCACCTTGCCCACCACCACCTCGCTTAGCTGAAGACTGATACTTCCGATCACGTCCCCTCTTGTTCCGTCCACCACCGGAACTATACTCAGCAACTCGCTTACCAGTACTAGAACCAGCACTTCTAGAAGATAAACCCAAATTCATCTCAATATCCTTTGCTCTACCAACCAGCACATCAAAATCATTATACTCAGCAGCCAGCATATAAGTCTTTACTTCCGTCACCAAACCATAACGGAAACGTTCACACCTCTCTCGCTCGTCAGGAACAAGCTCAGGTGCGTACTGACTGAGTCGAACGAACTGAACCTCGTACTCAGCTACATACATGCTCCCTTGAGTAAGAGACATGAATTCCCTTTTTTTCTCATCCAGGTATCGTACACCCAGATACCTTCTCTTGAAAATGTTCTGAAAGAACATCCATGTCACATCAGCATCTGTCATCCCAGAGATAGTGGTTGTCCACCAAGTGTATGCATCATCCTGCAACAATGATACCACACAGCCCATCTTCTGCACATCAGTGCAATTCATTTGCCCCAAGATTCTCTTGGTACTTTCCAGCCAAGACTCAGAACCTTCTGCAGACAAACCCCTGAACTCAGTCCCTCCCAGACTGCGCAAACGCTCCAAAGGTAGTCTAGCATTAGCATCTCCCTGATGCCCAGCTCCTTGAGCTCCAGCTACTGCCGCTCGAAATGCTCCAGCAATGGCTTGTACCAGCATTGTCATGTCAGGAACAGCTTGCCCCTGACCAGCTTCAGGTCCAGCGACCCCAGAACCAGCACCAGCAGCAGCTCCTTCACCCCCAGCACCACCACCACCGGGTGGAGGAGGTAAATCCACCACATTTTCAGCATTCTCCTCATTCTCATTTTGAGCCATAGCTCGCGTATTAATCCTCGTTTCTCTACGAGGTGCCATTCACTAACAATGCAATCGCAATGCAATAAACAAAGTCAGGCTCAGCAAGGTAAGCAATCCAAGTACTCAAGCTCATTTCCAATTAAAAACAATCATTACATTAGCTTTGATTTGGCAATGGGTCCCTCTAACATGCTTCACCACCACAATTGTAACATACTTTCATTCAACAAGCATACAAGCATACATACTCTCATCACCCACATAACCATCCCCAAATACTCGAGAACCTGGCTCTGATACCACCAAATGTAACCCCCTTAACTCGGGCTAGACGGTTGACCCAAATTAAGAAGTTTACACGGGGAAAACCAAAGTCAACCCGAAAGTCAACCTTGATTAACGACCCTTTTTTTTCTTTTTAATCTTATCTAAATGCATATTAACCCTAGGTGAACACCTGAGACAAACATATTCAAAAATCACAACAATTGGATAACATTTAGGGACTCGATTGCACAACATACAAATTTAGGGACCAAAATGCAAATTCTGGAAATTAGAAGGACTTAACCAACTTTTGAGTTACCATTATGCAATTAGTCATGTTTCATGCTTCTCTGCCAAAATTCAACTCAAACGGACATCTCAAACTCATTCAATTGCATAAACCAAGTTCAGGACCAAAACGCAAAGATTTCAAAACATATAACCGTCAATTTCAGTGCCCAACGGTCGGGTGTTTCGGAACAGGGATGATCCGTTCCGAAACGCGGGACCGTTCCGAAACAAGTTCCGGAACAGGGCTTGGCAGTGGCAAAACCGTTCCGGAACGGCTCTACCTATTTCGAAACGCCAAGGCCATTTCAGGCCCTCTGTTCCGAAACGGTAGCACCCGTTCCGATACGGGCTGCCCAGATTTGCAGATTTTTGCTGGTTTAATTCACAATTGACCCATCAAACACATTCCAAAGGCAACCAAATCATACCAGCAAGTCATTCAACACTCAATGGACATATTAGCAGCAACCAATCTCAATCGTAGCTTCTATTTAAGAAAAACCCAATTCTATAGGCATGCATCCTATATAGAAAACCATATAACCACCAAAACTTCAAACCAAGGACCAAAAGGCCATTTACAAGTCTCAACATCACCAAATGCATAAAACCAACTTAGGGAGTCCAAAACATCTCCCAAAACAACAATTTAGGTTCCCATTGCCAAATGCCAAAAGCTAAACAAGTTATGAAAATTGTCACCATACATGAGCTTAAGCTTCCACTTAGATTCTTGACCACCTTGCTGCCCCTTTAAGCACTTCAATGCTCTGCATTATTGGTTTAAGAAAGAGAGAGCGTAAGCACATAGCTTAGTGAGGAAAGCTCATTTAAAACAACTCAATAATGCATTATTAAAACTCCTTTTCAAAACCTTTAGTTCAAACATCATTTGATCATGCACATATGTATATAAACCAAGCATTTCATGCTTCAAATCATTAACATGTCATATTGGCTCACAAGTGATAATCCATAACCTTTCTCAACTCATAACACAAACGACAATCGGATACGCGGATTACAAGCGTTGTCCCATACGCTTCATACACACTACCAATATCAAGGTGGAGCATGGTACAATCACAACCCCTCAACACCCGTGATGGAGACTATGGTACAATCACAACCCCTCCACATCACTCATTGGTAGTTGTATAACATCACTAACGAGATCACGGGACATACAACACAAGAACCACACATGGACTTTTAACCACCATTGGGATCTTACAATATACAAGGTCCACACATGGACTTTAAACCACCATTGTGACCTTAACAATACACAAGGTCCACACACAGACTTTTAACCACCATTGTGACCTTAAAACAAGAACCACCCATGGACTTTTAACCACCATGTTGTTCTTAACCATCTCGTTAGTGTACTTGGATGGAGCATGGTAGAATCACAACCCCTCGACATCCAAGGCGACTTTATTCACGGTGCACCCAATCCTATAGCCGGCTAACTATATCCGATTCAAGTACTTTAAAACCAACACATCACTTGCCAATATACATCATTTAACATCATTAATCCACTGTTTTAAAGCATTTAATAAAGCCATTCATCATCATGCATCATTATGCATCAAAACCACATTTATCAATGTACAAAACAAGGATCCCTTACCTTGAGCATCCTTCAAAATATGGCTTATAAAACCAGCAATAAACATGCTAAAATATGCTTTCAAAAACAGAATTTAAACATGCAACAAATCACTTTGCATTCAACCAACTCATGGCTCATCAACAAGAGAGTTTTTCCGAAAACTTACTCTTGAGCTTAGCTAAGTTGTTTAGACTTTTACTAAGCTCCCAAACCTTCAAAACATTGGTTTCAAAGCTGAAAACCAAACTTCACTCACCGATTCCGTTTCGCAAGCTTGCCGAAACACCAATCAAGCTTCCGGATCAACACCACAAGGATCCGAAGATGTCTCCCCTGTTTTAAACACATCAAAGCAGAGGATTAATGCATCATCATGCAGTAATATCTTCAATCAAGACACCTAAACTCGCTGCTCTCATCAACACTCACATTTCGGCTACCAAACACAACCAAAATCACATCCAAACATCTCTACAACACTACCCAGCCAAGATCCATCAATTACAATCATTCATAAACCTCAATTAACATCCAAAAAGGATCTCATCACGTCCTTATACCTCCAGCTACAACAGAACATCAAGATCACCCCAAAACCATCATTAACTCAAGCAAAACTTAGGAAAATCAACCTATTCGGGATTGCATTGATTAAACCTCAATTTCACATCAATTATACATCCAAAAATCATCAAAAAGACACCTCAAAACAGTGCCCAATCATTTCATACGAATTTCATCAAAATTAAACCAAATCTTGCATTTAAAAGCCAAGATCAAGAACACAACCATAAAACCTTTAATAAAACTCAAATCAAGGATTGAGAACTTGGGAATTTCAGTAAAGAACTGAGTATTTAGAGGAGAAGGACGTTCATACCTCTAAATGTGAGTTTCTCCTTGTTTGGAATCAAGATTCTTGAAAATTCAATAAGCAAATGCTATGGTTTTGATGTAGAAATGATTAGAGATCAAATGAAGATTGAAATCTCATCATTAGGTATCAAAATCAGAGGAAAATTTGCTGGGGAAAAGTGTTTAGGCTGAGAGAAAAGTTGAGAGAAAAGAAATGGAAAATTTTGAGAAAAGTTAGTTATGAGAACAAAATATCTTTTTCCCTCCTTTTACCTTTAATTAAAAACCATAATAAATTGTTTAATATTAAGAAAAATCTGGAGAAAACTCTTCTTGGGTAAATTAGCTCCTTAAAGATTCAAAGTTTCAATCCTTTTAAAACAGTCACCAAGTTTTCAAAAATTACATTTTAGTTACTAACCCAAAATGTCACACTTCCAAACCTCATTTTGTAAAATTGATTTCACCATTCTCTTATATATAATAAAAGAGGATTTTAAGATATTTTTCCATATTTTTAATGCAACCCGAACTAGGCTTTCCTAAAAATCACCTTTTTATATTCGAACTGCAATCCGACCGGTCCGGTCCAACCCAAAACTTCTAAGCCCAAAATTGGGGTGTTACAACTCTCCCCCCTTAAGAAATTTCGTCCTCGAAATTTACCTGAAGGAAAGAGGTACGGAAACTGCTTCAACATGTCATCCTTCCGCTTCCACGTAGCTTCTTCAACACCACGATGTTTCCACAACACCTTTACCAACTCAATGGTCTTGCCCCGAAGAACCTTACTATCCGAATCCAGAATCTTCACCGGTTCCTCATCATAAGTCAAATCCGGATTCAATTCCACTTCTTCCACAGGCATCACATGTGAAGGATCCGATCTATACTTCCGAAGCATAGAAACATGAAATACATCATGAATCTTTTCCAACTCTTGCGGTAACCTCAACTTGTACGCAACAGGACCCACACGCTCAATCACCTTGTATGGTCCAATGTACCTAGGGCTCAACTTACCCTTTCGGCCAAACCTCATCACCTTTTTCCAAGGCAAAACCTTCAAAAACACACGGTCACCCACCGCATACTCAATCTCCTTACGCTTCAGATCCGTGTAAGACTTTTGCCGATCAGAAGCTGCCTTCAAGCGCTCACAAATGAGCTTCACCTTCTCGGTGGTCCCTTTCAACAAAGCTGGCATCGAAACCAACTTCTGACCCGTTTCAGCCCAACAAAGAGGAGTCCTACACTTCCTCCCGTACAAAGCTTCATAAAGTGTCATTTGAATACTTGCCTGATAGCTGTTATTATAGGCAAACTCCACCAAAGGCAAATGTTTCTCCCAAGAACCCTGAAACTCAATCACACAGCACCTCAACATATCCTCCAACACCTGGATAACACGCTCGGACTGTCCATCCGACTGCGGATGATAAGATGTACTGAAATTCAACCGTGTACCCAAAGCCTGATGCAAACACTGCCAGAAACGCGATGTAAACCTCGGATCCCTATCCGACACAATCGACTTAGGCACACCATGCAGCCGCACAATCTCAGCAATGTACAACTCCGCAAGCCTATCCAAAGTGTACGTAGTATGCACAGGCAAGAAATGCGCACACTTCGATAAGTGATCCACAATCACCCACACTGAATTCTTCTTCGATGGCGACAAAGGCAAACCAAATACAAAATCCATGGTAATCCTTTCCCACTTCCACTCAGGAATCCTCAACGGTTGCAACAACCCTGAAGGAAACTGATGCTCAGCCTTAACTCGCTGACACACCATGCACTTGCTTACAAACTCAGCAACATCTTTCTTTAAACCCACCCAATAGTACTCATCACGAAGATCACGATACATCTTGGTACTACCATGGTGCATAGCAAAAGGACTACTATGACCTTCAGCCAGAATAGCACGCCTCAACTCAGCATCATTGGGCACTACTATCCGACTCCCAAAACATAACACTCCATCATCATTAAAACAGAATTCCGAAGGCCTATCCTCCGCAATATCCTGAACATGCGGCACTAAGGAATCATCCAACAACTGCTTTTCCTTGATCAACTGAACTAAAGATGGTTTCACTTGCAATTCAGCCACAAGACCACCATCACGCAAAATACTCAAACTGGCAAACATAGCCCTCAACTCAACAGCTACTTTCCTACTCAAGGCATCCGCTACAACATTAGCTTTACCCGGGTGATACTCGATCGTCAAATCATAATCCTTGAGCAACTCCACCCAACGTCGCTGCCTAAGATTCAACTCCTTCTGAGACATCAGATACTTCAAACTCTTGTGATCCGTGTACACAGTACACTTCTCACCATACAGGTAATGTCTCTAAATTTTCAAAGCAAAAACCACTGCAACCAACTCAATGTCATGCGTAGGATAATTGCGCTCATGCACCTTCAACTGCCGTGATGCATAAGCCACCACCTTACCCTCTTGCATTAACACACATCCCAAACCAACATAGGACGCATCACTATACACCACAAACTCTTTCCCTGATTCAGGTTGAACCAAGATTGGAGCTTGCGTCAAAGCTGCCTTAAGCTTCTCAAAAGCCCGCTGTCTCGCTTCCGTCCACTCATACTTAACATCTTTCTGCTACAACTTCGTCAAGGGTGCAGCAATCTTTGAAAACCCATCCACGAATCTCCGATAATATCCTGCCAAACCAAGGAAACTACGGACTTCATGAACAGACTTAGGAGGCTTCCAATTCATCACCGCCTCAATCTTCTGAGGATCAACACGAATCCCTTCAGCAGAAACCACATGACCAAGAAACACCACCTCTCTAAGCCAGAACTCACATTTGCTCAGCTTAGCATAAAGCTGATTCTCCAACAAAGCTTGCAACACAATTCTCAGATGCCCTTCATGCTCCTCCTCAGTACGCGAGTACACGAGGATATCATCAATGAACACCACAACAAATTTATCCAGGTATTCATGAAATACTCGATTCATCATGTCCATGAAAGCTGCAGGAGCATTCGTCAAACCAAACGGCATCACAAGGAACTCATAATGCCCATACCTCGTTCTGAAAGCTGTCTTTGGCACATCCACATCCTTCACCTTCAACTGATAATACCCTGACCTTAAGTCAATCTTGGAGAACACAGTTGCCCCCCGAAATTGATCAAAAAGATCATCAATTCTCGGCAATGGATACCGATTCTTGATAGTCAACTTGTTAAGCTGACGATAATCAATGCACATTCTCATAGTGCCATCCTTCTTCTTCACAAACAAGACTGGTGCACCCCAAGGTGACACACTCGGCCGAATGAAACCACGATCAAGCAACTCTTGCAGTTGCGTCTTCAGCTCTTTCAACTCCTTAGGCGCCATTCGATAAGGGGTAATGGACACTGGAGTCGTTTTTTCATACAACTCAATCCCAAACTCCACTTCGCGATTAGGAGGCAATCCCGGCAACTCCTCCGGAAACACACCAGGAAACTCTCGCACAGTCCTGATATCTTGCACACGCAACTCCTTAGAGCTAGGATTCATCACAAAAGCGAGGTAAGCTTCACAACCTTGCCTCAGCATTCGGCTCGCCTCCAACGTAGACACCACATTGGCAAGAAACTTCACATTCTCACCAACCACAACTACCTCATAATCATCCGCAAACTTCAACGAAATTCGCTTATTCTCACAATCTACTACAGCTCGGTGCTCAACAAGCCAATCCATACCAAGGATTACATCAAAACCATAGAAAGGCAATGCCATAAGATCAACATGAAAAACATGATCTTGCACAACCAAAGGACATCTTCTATAAAGCTTTCGAGTCACAACAGTCTCACCAAAAGAACTAGTGACATGCATACCAACATCCAAAGACTCAACAGGCAAACCAAGCAATTCAACATGCTCACGCAATATGTATGAATGTGTAGATCCAGAATCAATCAAGGAAAGTAATGACAAGGATTGCAAAGTGAAGGTACCTGCGATCACATCCGTGTCATTTCTCCCCTCCCTCTGAGCATACACTCTGGCCTGGCCACCACCCTCAGGCTGAACAGCTACAACATGAGCCAGATTCCGCCCACCATCCTCTCTACGCTGGAAGTTACCACGGCCGCGCCCACGACCTCTCTGTGGTGCAACAACTCCAGGAGAACGTCCTTGGCCACCATCGACTAACAGAGGACACTCCCTCCTCATGTGATCCGCTGATCCACAGTTCCAGCACGAATTACCAGTCATCACAACAGGAGCCTGCACCTCCCTCGCTGCTCGAGGACAATCACGCCTCAAATGACCACGCGACCCACATGTCCAACATGTGTTCGGATCCGCTCTTGCCTTGTCTCCCTGAGTAGGCGCACCTTGCCCACCACCACCTCGCTTAGCTAAAGACTGATACTTCCGATCACGTCCCCTCTTGTTCCGTCCACCACCAGAACTATACTCAGCAACTCGCTTACCAGCACTAGAACCAGCACTTCTAGAAGATAAACCCAAATTCATCTCAATATCCTTTGCTCTACCAACCAGCACATCAAAATCATTATACTCAGCAGCCAGCATATAAGTCTTTACTTCCGTCACCAAACCATAACGGAAACGTTCACACCTCTCTCGCTCGTCAGGAACAAGCTCAGGTGCGTACTGACTGAGTCGAACGAACTGAACCTCGTACTCAGCTACAGACATGCTCCCTTGAGTAAGAGACATGAATTCCCTTTTTTTCTCATCCAGGTATCGTACACCCAGATACCTTCTCTTGAAAATGTTCTGAAAGAACGTCCATGTCACATCAGCATCCGTCATCCCAGAGATAGTGGTTGTCCACCAAGTGTATGCATCGTCCTTCAACAACGATACCACACAGCCCAGCTTCTGCACATTAGTGCAATTCATTTGCCCCAAGATTCTCTTGGTACTTTCCAGCCAAGACTCAGAACCTTTAGCAGACAAACCCCAGAACTCAGTCCCTCCCAGACTGCGCAAACGCTCCAAAGGTAGTCTAGCATTAGCATCTCCCTGATGCCCAGCTCCTTGAGCTCCAGCTACTGCCGCTCGAAATGCTCCAGCAATGGCTTGTACCAGCATTGTCATGTCAGGAACAGCTTGCCCCTGACCAGCTTCAGGTCCAGCGACCCCAGAACCAGCACCAGCAGCAGCTCCTTCACCCCCAGCACCACCACCACCGGGTGGAGGAGGTAAATCCACCACATTTTCAGCATTCTCCTCATTCTCATTTTGAGCCATAGCTCGCGTATTAATCCTCGTTTCCCTACGAGGTGCCATTCACTAACAATGCAATCGCAATGCAATAAACAAAGTCAGGCTTAGCAAGGTAAGCAATCCAAGTACTCAAGCTCATTTCCAATTAAAAACAATCATTACATTAGCTTTGATTTGGCAATGGGTCCCTCTAACATGCTTCACCACCACAATTGTAACATACTTTCATTCAACAAGCATACAAGCATACATACTCTCATCACCCACATAACCATCCCCAAATACTCGAGAACCTGGCTCTGATACCACCAAATGTAACCCCCTTAACCCGGGCTAGACGGTTGACCCGAATTAAGAAGTTTACACGGGGAAAACAAAAGTCAACCCGAAAGTCAACCTTGATTAACGACCCTTTTTTTCTTTTTAATCTTATCTAAATGCATATTAACCCTAGGTGAACACCTGAGACAAACATATTCAAAAATCACAACAATTGGATAACATTTAGGGACTCGATTGCACAACATACAAATTTAGGGACCAAAATGCAAATTCTGGAAATTAGAAGGACTTAACCAACTTTTGAGTTACCATTATGCAATTAGTCATGTTTCATGCTTCTCTGCCAAAATTCAACTCAAACGGACATCTCAAACTCATTCAATTGCATAAACCAAGTTCAGGACCAAAACGCAAAGATTTCAAAACATATAACCGTCAATTTCAGTGCCCAACGGTCGGGTGTTTCGGAACAGGGATGATCCGTTCCGAAACGCGGGACCGTTCCGAAACAAGTTCCGGAACAGGGCTTGGCAGTGGCAAAACCGTTCCGGAACGGCTCTACCTGTTTCGAAACGCCAAGGCCATTTCAGGCCCTCTGTTCCGAAACGGTAGCACCCGTTCCGATACGGGCTGCCCAGATTTGCAGATTTTTGCTGGTTTAATTCACAATTGACCCATCAAACACATTCCAAAGGCAACCAAATCATACCAGCAAGTCATTCAACACTCAATGGACATATTAGCAACAACCAATCTCAATCGTAGCTTCTATTTAAGAAAAACCCAATTCTATAGGCATGCATCCTATATAGAAAACCATATAACCACCAAAACTTTAAACCAAGGACCAAAAGGCCATTTACAAGTCTCAACATCACCAAATGCATAAAACCAACTTAGGGAGTCCAAAACATCTCCCAAAACAACAATTTAGGTTCCCATTGCCAAATGCCAAAAGCTAAACAAGTTATGAAAATTGTCACCATACATGAGCTTAAGCTTCCACTTAGATTCTTGACCACCTTGCTGCCCCTTTAAGCACTTCAATGCTCTGCATTATTGGTTTAAGAAAGAGAGAGCATAAGCACATAGCTTAGTTAGGAAAGCTCATTTAAAACAACTCAATAATGCATTATTAAAACTCCTTTTCAAAACCTTTAGTTCAAACATCATTCGATCATGCACATATGTATATAAACCAAGCATTTCATGCTTCAAATCATTAACATGTCATATTGGCTTACAAGTGATAATCCATAACCTTTCTCAACTCATAACACAAACGACAATCGGATACACGGATTACAAGCGTTGTCCCATACGCTTCATACACACTACAAATATCAAGGTGGAGCATGGTACAATCACAACCCCTCAACACCCGTGATGGAGACTATGGTACAATCACAACCCCTCCACATCACTCATTGGTAGTTGTATAACATCACTAACGAGATCACGGGACATACAACACAAGAACCACACATGGACTTTTAACCACCATTGGGATCTTACAATATACAAGGTCCACACATGGACTTTAAACCACCATTGTGACCTTAACAATACACAAGGTCCACACACGGACTTTTAACCACCATTGTGACCTTAAAACAAGAACCACCCATGGACTTTTAACCACCATGTTGTTCTTAACCATCTCGTTAGTGTACTTGGATGGAGCATGGTACAATCACAACCCCTCGACATCCAAGGCGACTTTATTCACGGTGCACTCAATCCTATAGCCGGCTAACTATATCCGATTCAAGTACTTTAAAACCAACACATCACTTGCCAATATACATCATTTAACATCATTAATCCACTGTTTTAAAGCATTTAATAAAGCCATTCATCATCATGCATCATTATGCATCAAAACCACATTTATCAATGTACAAAACAAGGATCCCTTACCTTGAGCATCCTTCAAAATATGGCTTATAAAACCAGCAATAAACATGCTAAAATATGCTTTCAAAAACAGAATTTAAACATGCAACAAATCACTTTGCATTCAACCAACTCATGGCTCATCAACAAGAGAGTTTTTCCGAAAACTTACTCTTGAGCTTAGCTAAGTTGTTTAGACTTTTACTAAGCTCCCAAACCTTCAAAACATTGGTTTCAAAGCTGAAAACCAAACTTCACTCACCGATTCCGTTTCGCAAGCTTGCCGAAACACCAATCAAGCTTCCGGATCAACACCACAAGGATCCGAAGATGTCTCCCCTGTTTTAAACACATCAAAGCAGAGGATTAATGCATCATCATGCATTAATATCTTCAATCAAGACACCTAAACTCGCTGCTCTCATCAACACTCACATTTCGGCTACCAAACACAACCGAAATCACATCCAAACATCTCTACAACACTACCCAGCCAAGATCCATCAATTCCAATCATTCATAAACCTCAATTAACATCCAAAAAGGATCTAATCACGTCCTTATACCTCCAGCTACAGCAAAACATCAAGATCACCCCAAAACCATCATTAACTCAAGCAAAACTTAGGAAAATCAACCTATTCGGGATTGCATTGATTAAACCTCAATTTCACATCAATTATACATCCAAAAATCATCAAAAATACACCTCAAAACAGTGCCCAATCATTTCATACGAATTTCATCAAAATTAAACCAAATATTGCATTTAAAAGCCAAGATCAAGAACACAACCATAAAACCTTTAATAAAACTCAAATCAAGGATTGAGAACTTGGGAATTTCAGTAAAGAACTGAGTATTTAGAGGAGAAGGACGTTCATACCTCTAAATGTGAGTTTCTCCTTGTTTGGAATCAAGATTCTTGAAAATTCAATAAGAAAATGCTAAGGTTTTGATGTAGAAATGATTAGAGATCAAATGAAGATTGAAATCTCATCATTAGGTATCAAAATCAGAGGAAAATTTGCTGGGGAAAAGTGTTTGGGCTGAAAGAAAAGTTGAGAGAAAAGAAATGGAAAATTTTGAGAAAAGTTAGTTATGAGAACAAAATATCTTTTTCCCTCCTTTTACCTTTAATTAAAAACCATTAATAAATTGTTTAATATTAAGAAAAATCTGGAGAAAACTCTTCTTGGGTAAATTAACTCCTTAAAGATTCAAAGTTTAAATCTTTTTAAAACAGTCACCAAGTTTTCAAAAATTACATTTTAGTCACTAACCCAAAATGTCACACTTCCAAACCTCATTTTGTAAAATTGATTTCACCATTCTCTTATATATAATAAAAGAGGATTTTAAGATATTTTTCCATATTTTTAATGCAACCCGAACTAGGCTTTCCTAAAAATCACCTTTTTATATTTGAACCGCAATCCGACCGATCCGGTCCAACCCAAAACTTCTAAGCCCAAAATTGGGGTGTTACAAAAGCTAAATTTCTGTAATTTTTACTCAGTTAAAATTACAACGGGTCCATTGTAAGGCCCATTTAGACCTGCTCGTCCGAAACGTATCAAAAAGGACTGCAAAAAAGGTTTTAATCAAATTTTAGGAGTTTATGTAATTGATTAGGAGCTTTTCAACAAAATTATATTGCAAAACCTCAATTTTATACTTTTTACTCAGTTAAAATTTTAACGGGTCCATTGAAAGGCCCATTTAGACCCGCTCGTCCGAAACCTCCACAAAAAGGACCGCAAAATGTTTTATTCAAATATTAGGAGTTCAAATAATTGATTAGGAGCTTTTCAACACATTTCTATTGCAAAACCTCAATTTCTGTACTTTTTACTCAGTTAAAATTCTAACGGGTCCATTGAAAGGCCCATTTAGACTTGCTCGGCCGAAACCTCGACAAAAAGGACTGCAAAATAGTTTTAATCAAATTTTAGGAGTTCAAATAATTTATTAGGAACTTTTCAACACAATTATATTGAAAACCTCAATTTTATATTTTTTACCCAGTTAAAATTCAAACGGGCCCATTGAAAGGCCCATTTAGACCTGCTCGTCCGAAACCTCTACAAAAAGGTTCGCAAAAATGTTTTATTCAAATATTAGGAGTTCAAATAATTGATTAGGAGCTTTTCAACACAATTATATTGCAAAACTCAATTTCTGTACTTTTTACTCAGTTAAAATTCCAACGGGTCCATTGAAAGGCCCAATTAGACCTGCTCGTCCGAAACCTCTATAAAAAGGTCCGCAAAAATGTTTAATTCAAATATTAGGAGTTCAAATAATTGATTAGGAGCTTTTCAACACAATTATATTGCGAAACCTCAATTTCTGTACTTTTTACTCAGTTAAAATACCAACGGGTCCATTGAAAGGCCCATTTCGACCCGCTCGTCCGAAACCTCTACAAAAAGGACTGCAAAATAAGTTTTAATCAAATTTTAGGAGTTCATGTAATTGATTAGGAGCTTTTCAACACAATTATATTGCAAAACCTCAATTTTTGTACTTTTTACTCAATTTAATTCCAACAGGTCCATTGAAAGGCCCATTTAGACCTGCTCGTCCGAAACCTCTACAAAAAGGACCGTAAAACAAGTTTTAATCAAACTTTAGGAGTTCAAATAATTGATTAGGAGCTTTTCAACACAATTATATTGCAAAAGCTAAATTTCTATACTTTTTACTCAGTTAAAATTCCAACGGGTCCATTGTAAGGCCAATTTAGACCTGCTCCTCCGAAACGTATCAAAAAGGACTGCAAAAAAGGTTTTAATCAAATTTTAGGAGTTTATGAAATTGATTAGGAGCTTTTCAACACAATTATATTGCAAAACCTCAATTTTATACTTTTTACTCAGTTAAAATTTCAACGGGTCCATTGAAAGGCCCATTTAGACCCGCTCGTCCGAAACCTCTACAGAAAGGACCGCAAAAATGTTTTATTCAAATATTAGGAGTTCAAATAATTGATTAGGAGCTTTTCAACGCATTTATACTGCAAAACCTCAATTTTTGTACTTTTTACTCAGTTAAAATTCTAACGGGTCCATTGAAAGGCCCATTTAGACCTGCTCGTCCGAAACCTCGACAAAAAGGACTGCAAAATAGTTTTAATCAAATTTTAGGAGTTCAAATAATTTATTAGGAGCTTTTCAGCACAATTATATTGCAAAACCTCAATTTTATACTTTTTACTCAGTTAAAATTCAAACGGGCCCATTGAAAGGCCCATTTAGACCTGCTCGTCCGAAACCTCTACAAAAAGGTTCGCAAAAATGTTTTATTCAAATATTAGGAGTTAAAATAATTGGTTACGAGATTTTCAACACAATTATAATGCAAAACCTCAATTTCTATACTTTTTACTCAGTTAAAATTCCAACGGGTCCATTGAAAGGCCCATTTAGACCTGCTCATCTGAAACCTCTACAAAAATGACCACAAAAATGTTTTATTCAAGTATTAGGAGTTCAAATAATTGATTAGGAGCTTTTCAACACAATTATATTGCGAAACCTCAATTTCTGTACTTTTTACTCAGTTAAAATACCAACGGGTCCATTGAAAGGCCCATTTCGACCCGCTCGTCCGAAACCTCTACAAAAAGGACTGCAAAATAAGTTTTGATCAAATTTTAGGAGTTCATGTAATTGATTAGGAGCTTTTAAACACAATTATATTGCAAAACCTTAATTTTTGTACTTTTTACTCAATTTAATTCCAACGGGTCCATTAAAAGGCCCATTTAGACCTGCTTGTCCGAAACATCTACAAAAAAGGACCGCAAAACAAGTTTTAATCAAATTTTAGGAGTTCAAATAACTGATTAGGAGCTTTTCAACACAATTATATTGCAAAAGCTAAATTTCTGTACTTTTTACTCAGTTAAAATTCCAACGGGTCCATTGTAAGGCCCATTTAGACATGCTCGTCCGAAACTATCAAAAAGGACTGCAAAAAAGGTTTTAATCAAATTTTAGGAGTTTATGTAATTGATTAGGAGCTTTTCAACACAATTATATTGCAAAACCTCAATTTTATACTTTTTACTCAGTTAAAATTTCAACGGGTCCATTGAAAGGCCCATTTAGACCCGCTCGTCCGAAACCTCTACAAAAAGGACCGCAAAAATGTTTTATTCAAATATTAGGAGTTCAAATAATTGATTAGGAGCTTTTCAACACAATTATATTGCAAATCCTCCATTTCTGTACTTTTTACTCAGTTAAAATTCCAACGGGTCCATTGAAAGGCCCATTTAGACCTGCTCGTCCGAAACCTCTACAAAAAGGACCGCAAAAATGTTTTATTCAAATATTAGGAATTCAAATAATTGATTAGGAGCTTTTCGACACAATTATATTGCGAAACCTCAATTTCTGTACTTTTTACTCAGTTAAAATACCAACGGGTCCATTGAAAGGCCCATTTCGACCCGCTCGTCCAAAATCTCTACAAATAGGACTGCAAAATAAGTTTTAATCAAATTTTAGGAGTTCATGTAATTGATTAGGAGCTTTTCAACACAATTATATTGCAAAACCTCAATTTTTGTACTTTTTACTCAATTTAATTCCAACGGGTCCATTGAAAGGCCCATTTAGACCTGCTCGTCCGAAACCTCTACAAAAAAGGATCACAAAAAAGGTTTTAATCAAATTTTAGTAGTTTATGTAATTTATTAGGAGCTTTTCAACACAATTATATTGCAAAACCTCAATTTTATACTTTTTACTCAGTTAAAATTTCAACGGGTCCATTGAAAGGCCCATTTAGACTCGCTCCTCCGAAACCTCTACAAAAAGGACCGCAGAAATGTTTTATTCAAATATTAGAAGTACAAATAATTGATTAGGAGCTTTTCAACACATTTATATTGCAAAACCTCAATTTCTGTACTTTTTACTCAGTTAAAATTCTAACGGGTCCAATGAAAGGCCCATTTAGACCTGCTCGTCCGAAACCTCGACAAAAAGGACTACAAAATAGTTTTAATCAAATTTTAGGAGTTCAAATAATTTATTAGGAACTTTTCAAAACAATTATATTGAAAAACCTCAATTTTATACTTTTTACTCAGTTAAAATTCAAACGGGCCCATTGAAAGGCCCCTTTAGACCTGCTCGTCCGAAACCTCTACAAAAAGGTTCGCTAAAATGTTTTATTCAAATATTAGGAGTTAAAATAATTGATTAGGAGCTTTTCAACACAATTATATTGCAAAACCTCAATTTCTGTACTTTTTACTCAGTTAAAATTTCAACGGGTCCATTGAAAGGCCCATTTACAAAAAGGACCACAAAAATGTTTTATTCAAATATTAGGAGTTCAAATAATTGATTAGGAGCTTTTCAACACATTTATACAGCAAAACCTCAATTTTTGTACTTTTTACTCAGTTAAAATACTAACGGGTCCAATGAAAGGCCCATTTAGACCTGCTCGTCCGAAACCTCGACAAAAAGGACTACAAAATAGTTTTAATCAAATTTTAGGAGTTCAAATAATTTATTAGGAACTTTTCAAAACAATTATATTGAAAAACCTCAATTTTATACTTTTTACTCAGTTAAAATTCAAACGGGCCCATTGAAAGGCCCCTTTAGACCTGCTCGTCCGAAACCTCTACAAAAAGGTTCGCAAAAATGTTTTATTCAAATATTAGGAGTTAAAATAATTGTTTAGGAGCTTTTCAACACAATTATATTGCAAAACCTCAATTTCTGTGCTTTTTACTCAGTTAAAATTCCAACGGGTCCATTGAAAGGCCCATTTAGACCTGCTCGTCCGAATCCTCTACAAAAAGGACTGCAAAAATGTTTTATTCAAATATTAGTAGTTCAAATAATTGATTAGGAGATTTTCAACACAATTATATTGCGAAACCTCAATATCTGTACTTTTTACTCAGTTAAAATACCAACGGGTCCATTAAAAGGTCCATTTCTACCCGCTCGTCCGAAACCTCTACAAAAAGGACTGCAAAATAAGTTTTAATCAAATTTTAGGAGTTCATGTAATTGGTTAGGAGCTTTTCAACACAATTATATTGCAAAACCTCAATTTTTGTACTTTTTACTCAATTTATTTCCAACGGGTCCCTTAAAAGGCCCATTTAGACCTGCTCGTCCGAAACCTCTACAAAAAAGGACCGCAAAACAAGTTTTAATCAAATTTTAGGAGTTCAAATAATTGATTAGGAGCTTTTCAACACAATTATATTGCAAAAGCTAAATTTTTGTACATTTTACTCAGTTAAAATTCCAACGGGTCCATTGTAAGGCCCATTTAGACCTGCTCGTCCGAAACGTATCAAAAAGGACTGCAAAAAAGGTTTTAATCAAATTTTAGGATTTTATGTAATTGATTAGGAGCTTTTCAACACAATTATATTGCAAAACCTCAATTTTATACTTTTTACTCAGTTAAAATTCCAACGGGTCCATTGAAAGGCCCATTTAGACCTGCTCGTCCGAAACCTCTACAAAAAGGACCGCAAAAATGTTATATTCAAATATTAGGAGTTCAAATAATTGATTAGGAGCTTTTCAACGCAATTGTATTGCAAAACCTCAATTTTATACTTTTTACTCATTTAAAATTTCAACGGGTCCATTAAAAGGCCAATTTAGACTCGCTCGTCCGAAACCTCTACAAAAAGAACCGCAAAAATGTTTTATTCAAATATTAGGAGTTCAAATAATTGATTAGGAGCTTTTCAACACATTTATATTGCAAAACCTCAATTTCTGTACTTTTTACTCAGTTAAAATTCTAACGGGTCCATTGAAAGGCCCATTTAAACCTGCTCGTCCGAAACCTCGACAAAAAGGACTGCAAAATAGTTTTAATCAAATTTTGGGAGTTCAAATAATTTATTAGGAACTTTTCAAAACAATTATATTGAAAAACCTCAATTTTATACTTTTTACTCAGTTAAAATTCAAACGGGCCCATTGAAAGGCACATTTAGACCTGCTCGTTCGAAACCTCTACAAAAAGGTTCGCTAAAATGTTTTATTCAAATATTAGGAGTTAAAATAATTGATTAGGAGCTTTTCAACACAATTATATTGCAAAACCTCAATTTCTGTACTTTTTACTCAGTTAAAATTCCAACGGGTCCATTGAAAGGCCCATTTAGACCTACTCGTCCGAAACCTCTACAAAAAGGAACGCAAAAATGTTTTATTCAAATATTAGGAGTTTAAATAATTGATTAGGAGCTTTTCAACACAATTATAATGCGAAACCTCAATTTTTGTACTTTTTACTCAGGTAAAATACCAACGGGTCCATTGAAAGGCCCATTTCGACTCGCTCGTCCGAAACCTCTTCAAAAAGGACTGCAAAATAAGTTTTAAGCAAATTTTAGGAGTTCACGTAATTGATTAGGAGCTTTTCAACACAATTATATTGCAAAACCTCAATTTTTGTACTTTTTACTCAATTTAATTCCAACGGGTCCATTGAAAGGCCCATTTAGACCTGCTCATCCGAAACCTCTACAAAAAAGGACCGCAAAACAAGTTTTAATCAAATTTTAGGTGTTCAAATAATTGATTAGGAGCTTTTCAACACAATTATATTGCAAAAGCTCAATTTCTGTACTTTTTACTCGGTTAAAATTCCAACGGGTCCATTGTAAGGCCCATTTAGACCTGCTCGTCTGAAACGTATCAAAAAGTACTGCAAAAAAAGTTTTAATCAAATTTTATTAGTTTATGTAATTGATTAAAAGCTTTTCAACACAATTATATTGCAAAACCTCAATTTTATACTTTTTGCTCAGTTAAAATTTCAACGGGTCCATTGAAAGGCCCATTTAGACACGCTCGTCCGAAACCTCTACAAAAAGGACAACAAAAATGTTTTATTCAAATATTAGGAGTTCAAATAATTGATTAGGAGCTTTTCAACACATTTATATTGCAAAACCTCAATTTCTGTACTTTTTACTCAGTTAAAATTCTAACGGGTCCATTGAAAGGCCCATTTAGACCTGCTCGTCCGAAACCTCGACAAAAAGGACTACAAAATAGTTTTAACCAAATTTTAGGAGTTCAAATAATTTATTAGGAACTTTTCAAAACAATTATATTGAAAAACCTCAATTTTATACTTTTTACTCAGTTAAAATTCAAACTGGCCCATTGAAAGACCCATTTAGACCTGCTCGTCCGAAACCTCTACAAAAAGGTTCGCAAAAATGATTTATTCAAATATTAGGAGTTCAAATAATTGATTAGGAGCTTTTCAACACAATTACATTGCAAAACCTCAATTTCTGTACTTTTTACTCAGTTAAAATTCCAACGGGTCCATTGAAAGGCCCATTTAGACCTGCTCGTCCGAAACCTCTACAAAAAGGACCGCAAAAATGTTTTATTCAAATATTAGGAGTTAAAATAATTGATTAGGAGCTTTTCAACACAATTATATTGCAAAAACTCAATTGTTGTAATTTTTACTCAGTTAAAATATCAACGGGTCCATTGAAATGCCCATTTCGACCCGCTCGTCCGAAACCTCTACAAAAAGGACTAAAAAATAGGTTTTAATCAAATTTTAGGAGTTCATGTAATTGATTAGGAGCTTTTCAACACAATTATATTCCAAAACCTCAATTTTTGTACTTTTTAATTAGTTAAAATTCCAACGAGTCCATTGAAAGGCCCATTTAGACCTGCTCGTCCAAAACCTCTACAAAAAAGGACCGCAAAACAAGTTTTAATCAAATTTTAGGAGTTCAAATAATTGATTAGGAGCTTTTCAACACAATTATATTGCAAAAGCTAAATTTCTGTACTTTTTACTCAGTTAAAATTCTAACGGGTCCATTGTAAGGCCCATTTAGACCTGCTCGTCCGAAACGAATAAAAAAGGACTGCAAAAAAGGTTTTAATCAAATTTTAGGAGTTTATGTAATTTATTAGGAGCTTTTCAACACAATTATATTGCAAAACCTCAATTTTATACTTTTTACTCAGTTAAAATTTCAACGGGTCCATTGAAAGGCCCATTTAGATCCGCTCGTCCGAAACCTCTACAAAAAGGACCGCAAAAATGTTTTATTCAAATATTAGGAGTTCAAATAATTGATTAGGAGCTTTTCAACACATTTATACTGCAAAACCTCAATTTCTGTACTTTTTCCTCAGTTAAAATTCTAACGGGTCCATTGAAAGGCCCATTTAGACCTACTCGTCCGAAACCTCGACAAAAAGGACTGCAAAATAGTTTTAATCAAATTTTAGGAGTTAAAATAATTTATTAGGAACTTTTCAACACAATTATATTGAAAAACCTCAATTTTATACTTTTTACTCAGTTAAAATTCAAACGGGCCCATTGAAAGGCCCATTTAGACCTGCTCGTCCGAAACCACTACAAAAAGGTTCGCAAAAATGTTTTATTCAAATATTAGGAGTTAAAATAATTGATTAGGAGCTTTTCAACACAATTATATTGCAAAACCTCAATTTTTGTACTTTTTACTCAGTTAAAATTCTAACGGGTCCATTGAAAGGCCCATTTAAACCTGCTCGTCCGAAACCTCGACAAAAAGGACTGCAAAATAGTTTTAATCAAATTTTGGGAGTTCAAATAATTTATTAGGAACTTTTCAAAACAATTATATTGAAAAACCTCAATTTTATACTTTTTACTCAGTTAAAATTCAAACGGGCCCATTGAAAGGCCCATTTAGACCTGCTCGTTCGAAACCTCTACAAAAAGGTTCGCTAAAATGTTTTATTCAAATATTAGGAGTTAAAATAATTGATTAGGAGCTTTTCAACACAATTATATTGCAAAACCTCAATTTCTGTACTTTTTACTCAGTTAAAATTCCAACGGGTCCAGTGAAAGGCCCATTTAGACCTACTCGTCCGAAACCTCTACAAAAAGGAACGCAAAAATGTTTTATTCAAATATTAGGAGTTTAAATAATTGATTAGGAGCTTTTCAACACAATTATAATGCGAAACCTCAATTTCTGTACTTTTTACTCAGGTAAAATACCAACGGGTCCATTGAAAGGCCCATTTCGACTCGCTCGTCCGAAACCTCTTCAAAAAGGACTGCAAAATAAGTTTTAAGCAAATTTTAGGAGTTCACGTAATTGATTAGGAGCTTTTCAACACAATTATATTGCAAAACCTCAATTTTTGTACTTTTTACTCAATTTAATTCCAACGGGTCCATTGAAAGGCCCATTTAGACCTGCTCGTCCGAAACCTCTACAAAAAAGGACCGCAAAACAAGTTTTAATCAAATTTTAGGTGTTCAAATAATTGATTAGGAGCTTTTCAACACAATTATATTGCAAAAGCTCAATTTCTGTACTTTTTACTCGGTTAAAATTCCAACGGGTCCATTGTAAGGCCCATTTAGACCTGCTCGTCTGAAACGTATCAAAAAGTACTGCAAAAAAAGTTTTAATCAAATTTTATTAGTTTATGTAATTGATTAAAAGCTTTTCAACACAATTATATTGCAAAACCTCAATTTTATACTTTTTGCTCAGTTAAAATTTCAACGGGTCCATTGAAAGGCCCATTTAGACACGCTCGTCCGAAACCTCTACAAAAAGGACAACAAAAATGTTTTATTCAAATATTAGGAGTTCAAATAATTGATTAGGAGCTTTTCAACACATTTATATTGCAAAACCTCAATTTCTGTACTTTTTACTCAGTTAAAATTCTAACGGGTCCATTGAAAGGCCCATTTAGACCTGCTCGTCCGAAACCTCGACAAAAAGGACTACAAAATAGTTTTAACCAAATTTTAGGAGTTCAAATAATTTATTAGGAACTTTTCAAAACAATTATATTGAAAAACCTCAATTTTATACTTTTTACTCAGTTAAAATTCAAACTGGCCCATTGAAAGACCCATTTAGACCTGCTCGTCCGAAACCTCTACAAAAAGGTTCGCAAAAATGATTTATTCAAATATTAGGAGTTCAAATAATTGATTAGGAGCTTTTCAACACAATTACATTGCAAAACCTCAATTTCTGTACTTTTTACTCAGTTAAAATTCCAACGGGTCCATTGAAAGGCCCATTTAGACCTGCTCGTCCGAAACCTCTACAAAAAGGACCGCAAAAATGTTTTATTCAAATATTAGGAGTTAAAATAATTGATTAGGAGCTTTTCAACACAATTATATTGCAAAAACTCAATTGTTGTAATTTTTACTCAGTTAAAATATCAACGGGTCCATTGAAATGCCCATTTCGACCCGCTCGTCCGAAACCTCTACAAAAAGGACTAAAAAATAGGTTTTAATCAAATTTTAGGAGTTCATGTAATTGATTAGGAGCTTTTCAACACAATTATATTCCAAAACCTCAATTTTTGTACTTTTTAATTAGTTAAAATTCCAACGGGCCCATTGAAAGGCCCATTTAGACCTGCTCGTCCGAAACCTCTACAAAAAGGACCGCAAAAATGTTTTATTCAAATATTAGGCGTTCAAATAATTGATTAGGAGCTTTTCAACACAATTATATTGCAAAAGCTAAATTTCTGTACTTTTTACTCAGTTAAAATTCTAACGGGTCCATTGTAAGGCCCATTTAGACCTGCTCGTCCGAAACGAATAAAAAAGGACTGCAAAAAAGGTTTTAATCAAATTTTAGGAGTTTATGTAATTTATTAGGAGCTTTTCAACACAATTATATTGCAAAACCTCAATTTTATACTTTTTACTCAGTTAAAATTTCAACGGGTCCATTGAAAGGCCCATTTAGATCCGCTCGTCCGAAACCTCTACAAAAAGGACCGCAAAAATGTTTTATTCAAATATTAGGAGTTCAAATAATTGATTAGGAGCTTTTCAACACATTTATACTGCAAAACCTCAATTTCTGTACTTTTTCCTCAGTTAAAATTCTAACGGGTCCATTGAAAGGCCCATTTAGACCTACTCGTCCGAAACCTCGACAAAAAGGACTGCAAAATAGTTTTAATCAAATTTTAGGAGTTAAAATAATTTATTAGGAACTTTTCAACACAATTATATTGAAAAACCTCAATTTTATACTTTTTACTCAGTTAAAATTCAAACGGGCCCATTGAAAGGCCCATTTAGACCTGCTCGTCCGAAACCACTACAAAAAGGTTCGCAAAAATGTTTTATTCAAATATTAGGAGTTAAAATAATTGATTAGGAGCTTTTCAACACAATTATATTGCAAAACCTCAATTTTTGTACTTTTTACTCAGTTAAAATTCTAACGGGTCCATTGAAAGGCCCATTTAAACCTGCTCGTCCGAAACCTCGACAAAAAGGACTGCAAAATAGTTTTAATCAAATTTTGGGAGTTCAAATAATTTATTAGGAACTTTTCAAAACAATTATATTGAAAAACCTCAATTTTATACTTTTTACTCAGTTAAAATTCAAACGGGCCCATTGAAAGGCCCATTTAGACCTGCTCGTTCGAAACCTCTACAAAAAGGTTCGCTAAAATGTTTTATTCAAATATTAGGAGTTAAAATAATTGATTAGGAGCTTTTCAACACAATTATATTGCAAAACCTCAATTTCTGTACTTTTTACTCAGTTAAAATTCCAACGGGTCCATTGAAAGGCCCATTTAGACCTACTCGTCCGAAACCTCTACAAAAAGGAACGCAAAAATGTTTTATTCAAATATTAGGAGTTTAAATAATTGATTAGGAGCTTTTCAACACAATTATAATGCGAAACCTCAATTTCTGTACTTTTTACTCAGGTAAAATACCAACGGGTCCATTGAAAGGCCCATTTCGACTCGCTCGTCCGAAACCTCTTCAAAAAGGACTGCAAAATAAGTTTTAAGCAAATTTTAGGAGTTCACGTAATTGATTAGGAGCTTTTCAACACAATTATATTGCAAAACCTCAATTTTTGTACTTTTTACTCAATTTAATTCCAACGGGTCCATTGAAAGGCCCATTTAGACCTGCTCGTCCGAAACCTCTACAAAAAAGGACCGCAAAACAAGTTTTAATCAAATTTTAGGTGTTCAAATAATTGATTAGGAGCTTTTCAACACAATTATATTGCAAAAGCTCAATTTCTGTACTTTTTACTCGGTTAAAATTCCAACGGGTCCATTGTAAGGCCCATTTAGACCTGCTCGTCTGAAACGTATCAAAAAGTACTGCAAAAAAAGTTTTAATCAAATTTTATTAGTTTATGTAATTGATTAAAAGCTTTTCAACACAATTATATTGCAAAACCTCAATTTTATACTTTTTGCTCAGTTAAAATTTCAACGGGTCCATTGAAAGGCCCATTTAGACACGCTCGTCCGAAACCTCTACAAAAAGGACAACAAAAATGTTTTATTCAAATATTAGGAGTTCAAATAATTGATTAGGAGCTTTTCAACACATTTATATTGCAAAACCTCAATTTCTGTACTTTTTACTCAGTTAAAATTCTAACGGGTCCATTGAAAGGCCCATTTAGACCTGCTCGTCCGAAACCTCGACAAAAAGGACTACAAAATAGTTTTAACCAAATTTTAGGAGTTCAAATAATTTATTAGGAACTTTTCAAAACAATTATATTGAAAAACCTCAATTTTATACTTTTTACTCAGTTAAAATTCAAACTGGCCCATTGAAAGACCCATTTAGACCTGCTCGTCCGAAACCTCTACAAAAAGGTTCGCAAAAATGATTTATTCAAATATTAGGAGTTCAAATAATTGATTAGGAGCTTTTCAACACAATTACATTGCAAAACCTCAATTTCTGTACTTTTTACTCAGTTAAAATTCCAACGGGTCCATTGAAAGGCCCATTTAGACCTGCTCGTCCGAAACCTCTACAAAAAGGACCGCAAAAATGTTTTATTCAAATATTAGGAGTTAAAATAATTGATTAGGAGCTTTTCAACACAATTATATTGCAAAAACTCAATTGTTGTAATTTTTACTCAGTTAAAATATCAACGGGTCCATTGAAATGCCCATTTCGACCCGCTCGTCCGAAACCTCTACAAAAAGGACTAAAAAATAGGTTTTAATCAAATTTTAGGAGTTCATGTAATTGATTAGGAGCTTTTCAACACAATTATATTCCAAAACCTCAATTTTTGTACTTTTTAATTAGTTAAAATTCCAACGAGTCCATTGAAAGGCCCATTTAGACCTGCTCGTCCAAAACCTCTACAAAAAAGGACCGCAAAACAAGTTTTAATCAAATTTTAGGAGTTCAAATAATTGATTAGGAGCTTTTCAACACAATTATATTGCAAAAGCTAAATTTCTGTACTTTTTACTCAGTTAAAATTCTAACGGGTCCATTGTAAGGCCCATTTAGACCTGCTCGTCCGAAACGAATAAAAAAGGACTGCAAAATAGGTTTTAATCAAATTTTAGGAGTTTATGTAATTGATTAGGAGCTTTTCAACACAATTATATTGCAAAACCTCAATTTTATACTTTTTACTCAGTTAAAATTTCAACGGGTCCATTGAAAGGCCCATTTAGATCCGCTCGTCCGAAACCTCTACAAAAAGGACCGCAAAAATGTTTTATTCAAATATTAGGAGTTCAAATAATTGATTAGGAGCTTTTCAACACATTTATACTGCAAAACCTCAATTTCTGTACTTTTTCCTCAGTTAAAATTCTAACGGGTCCATTGAAAGGCCCATTTAGACCTGCTCGTCCGAAACCTCGACAAAAAGGACTGCAAAATAGTTTTAATCAAATTTTAGGATTTAAAATAATTTATTAGGAACTTTTCAACACAATTATATTGAAAAACCTCAATTTTATACTTTTTACTCAGTTAAAATTCAAACGGGCCCATTGAAAGGCCCATTTAGACCTGCTCGTCCGAAACCACTACAAAAAGGTTCGCAAAAATGTTTTATTCAAATATTAGGAGTTAAAATAATTGATTAGGAGCTTTTCAACACAATTATATTGCAAAACCTCAATTTTTGTACTTTTTACTCAGTTAAAATTCCAACGGGTCCATTGAAAGGCCCATTTAGACCTGCTCGTCCGAAACCTCTACAAAAAGGAATACAAAAATGTTTTATTCAAATATTAGGAGTTCAAACAATTGATTAGGAGCTTTTCAACACAATTATAATGCGAAACCTCAATTTCTGTACTTTTTACTCAGGTAAAATACCAACGGGTCCATTGAAAGGCTCATTTCGACTCGCTCGTCCGAAACCTCTTCAAAAAGGACTGCAAAATAAGTTTTAATCAAATTTTAGGAGTTCATGTAATTGATTAGGAGGTTTTCAACACAATTATATTGCAAAACCTCAATTTTTGTACTTTTTCCTCAGTTAAAATTCTAACGGGTCCATTGAAAGGCCCATTTAGACCTGCTCGTCCGAAACCTCGACAAAAAGGACTACAAATTAGTTTTAATCAAATTTTAGGAGTTCAAATAATTTATTAGGAACTTTTCAACACAATTATATTGAAAAACCTCAATTTTATACTTTTTACTCAGTTAAAATACAAACGGGCCCATTGAAAGGCCCATTTAGACCTACTCATCCGAAACCTCTACAAAAAGGTTCGCAAAAATGTTTTATTCAAATATTAGGAGTTCAAATAATTGATTAGGAGCTTTTCAAAACAATTATATTGCAAAACCTCAATTTTTGTACTTTTTACTCAATTTAATTCCAACGGGTCCATTGAAAGGCCCATTTAGACCTGCTCGTCCGAAACCTCTACAAAAAAGGACCGCAAAACAAGTTTTAATCAAATTTTAGGTGTTCAAATAATTGATTAGGAGCTTTTCAACACAATAATATTGCAAAAGCTTATTTTCTGTACTTTTTACTCAGTTAAAATTCCAACGGGTCCATTGTAAGGCCCATTTAGACCTGCTCGTCCGAAACGTATCAAAAAGGACTGCAAAAAAAGTTTTAATCAAATTTTAGGAGTTTATGTAATTGATTAGAAGCTTTTCAACACAATTATATTGCAAAACCTCAATTTTATACTTTTTGCTCAGTTAAAATTTCAACGGGTCCATTGAAAGGCCCATTTAGACACGCTCGTCTGAAACCTCTACAAAAAGGACAACAAAAATGTTTTATTCAAATATTAGGAGTTCAAATAATTGATTAGGAGCTTTTCAACACATTTATATTGCAAAACCTCAATTTCTGTACTTTTTACTTAGTTAAAATTCTAACGGGTCCATTGAAAGGCCCATTTAGACCTGCTCGTCCGAAACCTCGACAAAAAAGACTGCAAAATAGTTTAATTCAAATTTTAGGAGTTCAAATAATTTATTAGGAACTTTTCAAAACAATTATATTGAAAAACCTCAATTTTATACTTTTTACCCAGTTAAAATTCAAACGGTCCCATTGAAAGACTCATTTAGACCTGCTCGTCCGAAACCTCTACAAAAAGGTTCGCAAAAATGATTTATTCAAATATTATGAGTTCAAATAATTGATTACGAGCTTTTCAACACAATTATATTGCAAAAGCTAAATTTCTGTACTTTTTACTCAGTTAAAATTCCAACGGGTCCATTGTAAGGCCCATTTAGACCTGCTCGTCCGAAACGTATCAAAAAGGACTGCAAAAAAGGTTTTAATCAAATTTTAGGAGTTTATGTAATTGATTAGCAGCTTTTCAACACAATTATATTGCAAAACCTCAATTTTATACTTTTGACTCAGTTAAAATTTCAACGGGTCCATTGAAAGGCCCATTTAGACCCGCTCGTCCGAAACCTCTACAAAAAGGACCGCAAAAATGTTAAATTCAAATATTAGGAGTTCAAATAATTGATTAGGAGCTTTTCAACGCAATTGTATATCCAAACCTCAATTTTATACTTTTTACTCAATTAAAATTTCAACGGGTGCATTGAAAGGCCAATTTAGACCCGCTCGTCCGAAACCTCTACAAAAAGGACCGCAAAAATGTTTTATTCAAATATTAGGAGTTCAAATAATTGATTAGGAGCTTTTCAACACAATTATATTGCAAAACCTCAATTTTATACTTTTTACTCAGTTAAAATTTCAACGTGTCCATTAAAAGCCCAATTTAGACCCGCTCGTCCGAAACTTCTACAAAAAGGACCGCAAAAATGTTTTATTCAAATATTAGGAGTTCAAATAATTGATTAGGAGCTTTTCAACACATTTATACTGCAAAACCTCCATTTCTGTACTTTTTACTCTGTTAAAATTCTAACGGGTCCATTGAAAGGCCCATTTAGACCTGCTCGTCCGAAACCTCGACAAAAAGGACTGCAAAATAGTTTTAATCAAATTTTAGGAGTTCAAAAAATTTATTAGGAGCTTTTCAACACAATTATATTGCAAAACCTCAATTATATAGTTTTTACTTAGTGAAAATTCAAACGGGCCCATTGAAAGGCCCATTTAGACCTGCTCGTCCGAAACCTCTACAAAAATGTTCGCAAAAATGTTTTATTCAAATAGTAGGAGTTAAAATAATTGATTAGGAGCTTTTCAACACAATTATATTGCAAAACCTCGATTGCTGTACTTTTTACTCAGTTAAAATTCCAACGGGTCCATTGAAAGGCCCATTTAGACCTGCTCATCCGAAACCTCTACAAAAAGGACTACAAAAATGTTTTATTCAAATATTAGGAGTTCAAATAATTGATTAGGAGCTTTTCAACACAATTATAATGCGAAACCTCAATTTATGTACTTTTTACTCAGTTAAAATACCAACGGGTCCATTGAAAGGCCTATTTCAACTAGCTCGTCCGAAACCTCTACAAAAAGGACAGCAAAATAAGTTTAATCAAATTTTAGGAGTTCATGTAATTGATTAAGAGCTTTTCAACATAATTATATTGCAAAACCTCAATTTTTGTACTTTTTACTCAATTTAATTCCAACGGGTCCATTGAAAGGCCCATTTAGACCTGCTCGTCCGAAACCTCTACAAAAAAGGACCGCAAAACAAGTTTTAATCAAATTTTAGGAGTTCAAATAATTGATTAGGAGCTTTTCAACACATTTATACTGCAAAACCTCAATTTCTGTACTTTTTACTCAGTTAAAATTCTAACGGGTCCATTGAAAGGCCCATTTAGACCTGCTCGTCCGAAACCTCGACAAAAAGGACTACAAATTAGTTTTAATCAAATTTTAGGAGTTCAAATAATTTATTAGGAACTTTTCAACACAATTATATTGAAAAACCTCAATTTTATACTTTTTACTTAGTTAAAATTCAAACGGGCCCATTGAAAGGCCCATTTAGACCTGCTCGTCCGAAACCTCTACAAAAAGGTTCGCAAAAATGTTTTATTCAAATATGAGGAGTTCAAATAATTTATTAGGAGCTTTTCAACACAATTATATTGCAAAACCTCAATTTCTGTACTTTTTACTCAGTTAAAATTCCAACGGGTCCATTGAAAGGCCCATTTAGACCTGCTCGTCTGAAACCTCTACAAAAATGACCGCAAAAATGTTTTATTCAAATATTAGGAGTTCAAATAATTGATTAAGATCTTTTCAACACAATTATATTGCGAAACCTCAATTTCTGTACTTTTTACTTAGTTAAAATACCAACGGGTCCATTGAAAGGCCCATTTCGACCCGCTCGTCCGAAACCTCTACAAAATGGACTGCAAAATAAGTTTTAATCAAATTTTAGGAGTTCATGTAATTGATTAGGAGCTTTTCAACACAATTATATTGCAAAACCTCAATTTTTGTACTTTTTACTCAATTTATTTTCAACGGGTCCATTAAAAGGCCCATTTAGACCTGCTCGTCCGAAACCTCTACAAAAAAGGACCGCAAAACAAGTTTTAATCAAATTCTAGGAGTTCAAATAATTGATTAGAAGCTTTTCAACACAATTATATTGCAAAAGCTAAATTTCTGTACTGTTTACTCAGTTAAAATTCCAACGGGTCCATTGTAAGGCCCATTTAGACCTGCTTGTCCGAAACGTATCAAAAAGGACTACAAAAAAGGTTTTAATCAAATTTTAGGAGCTTATGTAATTGATTAGAAGCTTTTCAACAAAACTATATTGCAAAACCTCAATTTTATACTTTTTACTCAGTTAAAATTTCAACGGGTCCATTGAAAGGCACATTTAGACCCGCTCGTCCGAAACCTCTACAAAAAGGACCACAAAAATGTTTTATTCAAATATTAGGAGTTCAAATAATTAATTAGGAGCTTTTCAACACATTTATACAGCAAAACCTAAATTTCTGTACTCTTTACTCAGTTAAAATTCTAACGGGTCCATTGAGAGGCCCATTTAGACCTGCTCGTCCGAAACCTCGACAAAAAGGACTACAAAAGAGTTTTAATCAAATTTTAGGAGTTCAAATAATTTATTAGGAACTTTTCAACACAATTATATTGAAAAACCTCAATTTTATACTTTTTACTTAGTTAAAATTCAAACGGGCCCATTGAAAGGCCCATCTAGACCTGCTCGTCCGAAACCTCTACAAAAAGGTTCGCAAAAATGTTTTATTCAAATATTAGGAGTTCAAATATTGATTAGGAGCTTTTCAACACAATTATATTGAAAAAGCTCAATTTCTGTACTTTTTACTCAGTTAAAATTCCTACGGGTCCATTGTAAGGCCCATTTAGACCTGCTCGTCCGAAACGTATCAAAAAGCGACTGCAAAAAAGGTTTTAATCAAATTTTAGGAGTTTATGTAATTGATTAGGAGCTTTTCAACACAATTATATTGCAAAACCTCAATTTTATACTTTTTACTCAGTTAAAATTTCAACGGGTCCATTGAAAGCCCCATTTAGACCCGCTCGTCCGTAACCTCTACAAAAAGGACCGCAAAAATGTTCTATTCAAATATTAGGAGTTGAAATAATTGATTAGGAGCTTTTCAACACATTTATTATGCAAAACCTCAATTTTTGTACTTTTTACTCAGTTAAAATTCTAACGGGTCCATTGTAAGGCCCATTTAGACCTGCTCGTCTGAAACGTATCAAAAAGGACTGCAAAAAGGTTTTAATCAAATTTGAGGAGCTTATGTAATTGATTAGAAGTTTTTCAACACAACTATATTGCAAAACCTCAATTTTATACTTTTTACTTAGTTAAAATTTCAACGGGTCCATTGAAAGGCCCATTTAGACCCGCTCGTCCGAAACCTCTACAAAAAGGACCACAAAAATGTTTTATTCAAATATTAGGAGTTCAAATAATTGATTAGGAGCTTTTCAACACATTTACACAGCAAAACCTCAATTTCTGTACTTTTTACTCAGTTAAAATTCTAACTGGTCCATTGAAAGGCCCATTTAGACCAGCTCGTCCGAAACCTCGACAAAAAGGACTGCAAAATAGTTTTAATCAAATTTTAGGAGTTCAAATAATTTATTAGGAACTTTTCAACACAATTATATTGAAAAACCTCAATTTTATACTTTTTACTCAGTTAAAATTCAAACGAGCCCATTGAAAGGCCCATTTAGACCTGCTCGTCTAAAACCTCTACAAAAAGGTTCGCAAAAATGTTTTATTCAAATATTAGGAGTTCAAATAATTGATTAGGAGCTTTTCAACACAATTATATTGCAAAACCTCAATTTCTGTACTTTTTACTCAGTTAAAATTCCAACGGGTCCATTATAAGGCCCATTTAGACCTGCTCGTCCGAAACCTCTACAAAAGGGACCGCAAAAATGTTTTATTCAAATATTAGGAGTTCAAATAATTGATTAGGAGCTTTTCAACACAATTATATTGCGAAACCTTAATTTCTGTACTTTTTACTCAGTTAAAATACCAACGGGTCCATTGAAAGGCCCATTTCGACCCGCTCGTCCGAAACCTCTACAAAAAGGACTGCAAAATAAGTTTTAATCAAATTTTAGGAGTTCATGTAATTTATTAGGAGCTTTTCAACACAATTATATTGCAAAACCTCAATTTTTGTACTTTTTACGCAGTTAAAATTCCAACGGGTCCATTGTAATGCCCATTTAGACCTGCTCGTCCGAAACGTATCAAAAAGGACTGCAAAAAAGGTTTTAATCAAATTTTAGGAGTTTATGTAATTGATTAGGAGCTATTCAACACAATTATATTGCAAAACCTCAATTTTATAATTTTTACTCAGTTAAAATTTCAACGGGTCCATTGAAAGGCCCATTTAGACCCGCTCGTCCGAAACCTCTACAAAAAGGACCGCAAAAATGTTTTATTCAAATATTAGGAGTTCAAATAATTGATTAGGAGCTTTTCAACACATTTATACTGCAAAACCTCAATTTCTGTACTTTTTATTCAGTTAAAATTCTAACGGGTCCATTGAAAGGCCCATTTAGACCTGCTCGTCCGAAACCTCGACAAAAAGGACTGCAAAATAGTTTTAATCAAATTTTAGGAGTTCAAATATTTTATTAGGAGCTTTTCAACACAACTATATTGAAAAACCTCAATTTTATACTTTTTACTCAGTTAAAATTCAAACGGGCCCATTGAAAGGCCCATTTAGACCTGCTCGTCCGAAACCTCTACAAAAAGGACCGCAAAAATGTTTTATTCAAATATTAGGAGTTGAAATAATTGATTAGGAGCTTTTCAACACAATTATATTGTGAAACCTCAATTTCTGTACTTTTTACTCAGTTAAAATACCAACGGGTCCATTGAAAGGCCCATTTCGACCCGCTCGTTCGAAACCTCTACAAAAAGGACTGCAAAATAAGTTTTAATCAAATTTTAGGAGTTCATGTAATTGATTAGGAGCATTTCAACACAACTATATTTCAAAACCTCAATTTTTGTACTTTTTACTCAATTTAATTTCAACGGGTCCATTGAAAGGCCCATTTAGACCTGCTCGTCTCAAACCTCTACAAAAAAGGAACGCAAAACAAGTTTTAATCAATTTTTAGGAGTTCAAATAATTTATTAGGAACTTTTCAACACAATTATATTGCAAAAGCTCAATTTCTGTACTTTTTACTCAGTTAAAATTCCAACGGGTCCATTGTAAGGCCCATTTAGACCTGCTCGTCCGAAACGTATCAAAAAGGACTACAAAAAAAGTTTTAATCAAATTTTAGGAGTTTATGTTATTTATTAGGAGCATTTCAACCCAATTATATTGCAAAACCTCAATTTTATACTTTTTACTCAGTTAAAATTTCAACGGGTCCATTGAAAGGCTCATTTAGACCCGCTCGTCGAAACCTTTACAAAATGGACCGCAAAAATGTTTTATTCAAATATTAGGAGTTCAAATAATTGATTAGGAGATTTTCAACATATTTATATTGCAAAACCTCAATTTCTATACTTTTTACTTAGTTAAAATTCTAACGGGTCCATTGAAAGGCCCATTTAGACCTGCTCGTCCAAAACCTCGACAAAGAGGACTGCAAAATAGTTTAATTCAAATTTTAGGAGTTCAAATAATTTATTAGGAGCCTTTCAACTCAATTATATTGCAAAACCTCAATTTTATACTTTTTACTCAGTTAAAATTTCAACGGGTCCATTGAAAGGCCCTTTTAGACCCGCTCGTCCGAAACCTCTACAAAAAGGACCGCAAAAATGTTATATTCAAATATTAGGAGTTCAAATAATTGATTAGGAGCTTTTCAACGCAATTGTATTGCAAAACCTCAATTTTATACTTTTTACTCATTTAAAATTTCAACGGGTGCATTGAAAGGCCAATTTAGACCCGCTCGTCCGAAACCTCTACAAAAAGGACCGCAAAAATGTTTTATTCAAATATCTGGAGTTCAAATAATTGATTAGAAGCTTTTCAACACAATTATATTGCAAAACCTCAATTTTATACTTTTTACTCAGTTAAAATTTCAACGTGTCCATTAAAAGCCCCATTTAGACCCGCTCGTGCGAAACTTCTACAAAAAGGACCGCAAAAATGTTTTATTCAAATATTAGGAGTTCAAATAATTGATTCGGAGCTTTTCAACACATTTATACTGCAAAACCTCAATTTCTGTACTTTTTACTCAGTTAAAATTCTAACGGGTCCATTGAAAGACCCATTTAGACCTGCTCGTCCGAAACCTCGACAAAAAGGACTGCAAAATAGTTTTAATCAAATATTAGGAGTTCAAATAATTTATTAGGAGCTTTTCAACACAATTATATTGCAAAACCTCAATTTTATAGTTTTTACTCAGTGAAAATTCAAACGGGCCCATGGAAAGGCCCATTTAGACCTGCTCGTCCGAAACCTCTACAAAAAGGTTCGAAAAAATGTTTTATTCAAATATTAGGAGTTAAAATAATTGATTAGGAGCTTTTCAACACAATTATATTGCAAAACCTCAATTGCTGTACTTTTTACTCAGTTAAAATTCCAACGGGTCCATTGAAAGGCCCATTTAGACCTGCTCGTCTGAAACCTCTACAAAAAGGACTATAAAAATGTTTTATTCAAATATTAGGAGATCAAATAATTGATTAGGAGCTTTTCAACACAATTATAATGCGAAACCTTAATTTCTATACTTTTTACTCAGTTAAAATACCAACGGGTCCATTGAAAGGCCCATTTCGACTCGCTCATCCGAAACCTCTACAAAAAGGACAGCAAAATAAGTTTTAATCAAATTTAGGAGTTCAAATAATTGATTAGGAGCTTTTCAACACAATTATATTGAAAAATCTCAATTTTTGTACTTTTTACTCAATTAAAATTCCAACCGGTCCATTGTAAGGCCCATTTAGACCTGCTCGTCCGAAACGTATCAAAAAGGACTGCAAAAAAGATTTTAATCAAATTTTAGGAGTTTATGTAATTGATTAGGAGCTTTTCAACACAATTATATTGCAAAACCTCCATTTTAAACTTTTTACTCAGTTAAAATTTCAACGGGTCCATTGAAAGGCCCATTTAGACCCGCTTGTCCGAAACCTCTACAAAAAGGACCGCAAAAATGTTTTATTCAAATATTAGGAGTTGAAATATTTGACTAGGAGATTTTCAACACATTTATACTGCAAAACATCAATTTCTGTACTTTTTACTCAGTTAAAATTCTAACGGGTCCATTGAAAGGCCCATTTAGACCTGCTCGTCCGAAACCTCGACAAAAGGACTGCAAAATAGTTTTAATCAAATTTTAGGAGTTCAAATAATTTATTAGGAGCTTTTCAACACAATTATATTG